>CM031243.1:687710040-688310040 GCA_018340775.1 Taxus wallichiana var. yunnanensis
TCCACCAAAAAAATTGCCCATATTTTATTACGAGCCAACAAGAGTATAATCCACTCTCATATCAGTCTTCTCATAATTACAATGCACAAATCTTGTTTGGAGCTATGCTTAACAAACTCTCTCAAATTCACACTTGAATTCACACTTTAATGCACACCCATATATCTCCCTACTATATGTCCAGCTATTTATAAGCACATCAATAGGTAATTGTCTAAGCAATTTTACAATACCATGGGTACAAATACCATGGGCCAATAAACTGACCCACAAACTTATGGGTTAAATAACACCCATCTAATTAATACATCAAAAGACCACATTTTTCGATTACTCAAAAAAAAATCTCAGGGGGTGTAAGCCCCGATCCCAATGAGAATACATGAAAAATGTACAATACTTTTAGTGTACAATTTACAACACATCTCACATGAAAACATGATCCACAACCTAACAGATTCTCCATCCTCAACTATAAATCAATGGTCTTTCCTTCACAAATCATCCACAAACAAGATTGATATTTCGTATTTTTATTCTCGTCTAATTTTTGGTGAATCAATTAATCATATTGTTATTCTTCCTATATCATATCAAATCATTCATATTCATGCTCGTAGCTTGATCTATCTTCCATTCGAAATACTTCTTGGAGCATCCACAAATCTACAAAATATTTCAAATCAATTGGATCAATAGGATCATTACTCAACCCTACTCTTACTAGTAAGATCCAATCTAAGGTGGCTTTGGAATTTATCAAAGGAAGGTTTGTTTTGTTTGTTTTAATTTTCTCTATTCATGTAATTTCCATGGTTTGCATTCGGCACACCGAAGTGGGACACCCACATATGATTTATCATTTTTAGCTTGTCTCTTGTTAATCTAACTTTGTAGTTGTGTTGTTTGTTTTGTTCAAGACTTATTCTTAATATTTTTAGGGTTTTTAGTGTAGAAAATTGAGATAAAGTCCAAAAATAGATCATTTTTGTCATTTTCTTCATTTCTATGCATCTACAAGTTACTTGCGCTAACATTACATGTGATTTACATTAGCATACCACCGCACATGCTAGTGTATAACTTCATGTGCTAGTCTAACCCTTCATGCATTTCGTAACATTTTTTTGTTCATTTTTGGGTATGCAAACACTAGTGTAACCATTCACGTGATATTGTTACATTGTTTATGTTCACTGTTCTTGTGCATGCACTGGCGTAATATTTCATGCACTACCGCTACACTATTTTCGATGAATTTTTCTTCATGTGTTACCGTGTCACTACACATGCTAGTGTATCACCGCACATGCTAATGTACTATGGTAACTCCTCATTCATTTCTTTCAATTTTTTTTCTATCTTATAGTTATTTATTTGTTGTTTTTTGTGTTTCTATTTCTAATATGTTTATTAATAAATTAAAAAGTGCTAACATGTTATATATTAGTATGTCTAGTTATTTTTATCTAATCAAACCAGCCATGAATGCTCTTCTCTCTCACCCTCTTGGGTGATCTTGAGAATCAGAAACTGTGAAGTTCATTTTCTTGTTTTACAATCGTATTTTTATTTGTAGGGAAACTACTAATTCATTGTGTAGGACTACATCGCATACAAGGACTACCTTCAAAAATAAATTAAACTCTTAATATTGTATGCAAGTAACCTTTCTCAAAGACTACAAAAAAAATTATCTTAATAAACAATTATTTCAAAAATTAGCACCCTATGATATGTTTGTTATAGGTCCTTACTCTTTTGCTAACATGGGGCCATCTCTCAAGTTGTGGGACTTGCTACTTGATATGGACATCTAGAGAAGGTCGGCTTCTTCTACCTAATATAATGCTAAAACTAATCCTAAAGAAGGAAAAGTGGCTAACTAATCCTAAAATAACAATTCTAAGGGACCAAGGAGAGAGAGAAGGGTTAGAAAGATGCATAGAAGGGAAATCCTAAGCTAAAAGGTGGTGATAGTACCAGAAAAGGGGTTGATTTATCTCCATAAGGGGAAGGAAAGTGATAAAACATCGGAGGGAGGGAAGACAAATGTGCCATAGAAAAGAACCATGCAGATTGAATCTTGCTTCATATTGACAAGACATAAGAATGGAACTCGTAAGTAGGAGATACACACAACATGCCAAAATAGAATAGAGAGGCAAGAATGCAAATAAAATAAACTAGGGCTAAAAAAATTTCCGCAAAACAGATTTTATATTGCTAAATTATGTACAATTCCATTACAGTCATGGCAGAAAGTGGGATTACATTGTAGATACCAAGTTAGAGGTCCGAAACCTGTGGGAATTCAGCCACCACTTGGGCATAGTATCATTACAACAAAGAGTCATCCTTACAAAATTGAAATATTTTACATTACATAGAACAAGGAAGAGAGAGAAGAGGGGAAAATATCATATTTTATTTTGATCATTAATGAAGATTTGTTTTACCCTGCAACATGGCTTGTCAGATGCACCCCCATGTTTGTTTAGCTTGTAGAAGAAGGAAGAGCCCATACTTCATTAATTCAAGTGGTTGAGCCATTTGATTAAGCATATTAATGACCTGTATTTATTTTTTCCTTTTTATCCACCAAATGCCTTCAAAACTCAAATATAATTACATCAAATTAAAGGGCTTGATGATACTTTTCCAATGATATAAATTTTACTAGATTTGGAGCTCAAAGTCACTAGATATGGCCATTTTAAATTTGCATGTCGAGGATCCCAAGAACTTTACATGTGGCAACCTCTCATTAGCCTCAAATATTTCCCTGGCTACATGTGCACTTGCCTTGGATTTTCCACATTTTGATCTTTAGTTGGTTATGGGGTCGGGCATTTGCATATGTGTACTACCTTGGCTTTTCTTCCCAACCATACGGACCAGAAACTCCTTTAAATCGCTCATTTCACAAACTTTACATCCATGGGAGCCAATTTGTTTGAAAGCACACTGAGAATGGTGACACATGTCCCTCCTTAGATAGTTATATCCTCGCCATCTATCACCTCCACCTTTAGCCACATGTTCCCTATCTCGATGATTGTTTCTTTGTTGTTGACCATCCAAACCCGAAATATTATCCTCCCTAATTGATTTCGTGGGCCTCACGTCTACCGAGTGCATCTTCCTTTGAGTATGATGGATTTCTGCCATGTGTTCACCTTAGACCATTAATCAGGTGTCCTCTATCAACTTAACTTCATTGATCACCCTACTTTCTCCCTTGAACCTAAAATATTATCCATTCCAACTTATCCAGGGGACTTGAGGTCCTGTTGGGGTCCATCACCTCAAGCTTAGCTAGAATGGAGACACATGTCCACCCTCAACCATTAGATCTTGTAATGTGTCCACCTCTAAAGGTTGACATGTATTTTTTTACTTTCCTTTACCATAGCTTGGATCTAAAATATTATCCATTGTGGTTCATTCTGGGGACTTGAGGTCTACAAAGCCTAATCGCTTTAAAGAACATCGAATGCCACCATGCATCCCTTCTTGGACCATTGATCTATCACCATGTGCTCCCTTTGATGTTGGGCATTAAATTTGATATCCAAATGAATGTTATTCGGCTTTTTAAAGTGGCCTGCTAATGAATTAGCTAAATCTCTCGTGGATTTTGAAATCCAATAGCCGAGTGCTTTTGGAAGGGGAAAATTGACGGTTGTTTGAACGTCCCAAACTTGTCAAAAATGGTTAAGTCCATTTTTAATCTTGTTAGAGCCAAATTAACCTAGGGGTAATTTTGGATAACAATTTGGCAACCTCTCGAGGTAATCTTCCTACTAGATTAGATCAATAGCCTTTATGCAATCCATTGGGCATGGAGTCAAGCCCAAAACTTTAAAAAATTGATATGAAATTTTAATTTTCTTACCCTGAGCCATTCTGAAGCACGAAATGAACTTAGCATGATATGTGGAGATCTAAATGAAGCTGTGGAACTAATCCATCTATCTCGATTCCTTCATTAGACATGCTCGGACTAATTTGGGGTTTCCTTGTTCTACTTTTGAAGTTAATTTCTTGGGAGTTTTTATTCTCTTTAAAACCATCCCAAAACACTACATTTTGACCAAGGAAGAGGCACAAGAACTCGAAATGAATTGAATTGTTGGGGTCAAAAACTACACTTTAAAAGCTTCCCCGACATCTAATTTGGCCATGAAGGCTACTATGAACTTAACTAGATTGTGCAATAACAATAAGACCATAAAAAATTTACAAACATGAAAATCATACATGTTCCAAGTGGAAACATGCAGAGTTTGCATAATGCACTTCTTTTACTGAAAAAAAACCTACCTACACTACTCTAAACAAAACAAAGAGAAGCTAAACAAAGTTTGACAAAGATAGGGAGAAATTGCTTCCCTTATTTACAAAATGTGGCCATGTAATTAATTTGGCAATGAACATGGCCTTAAGTAAGACTGAAAAACTAATTTGAATTTGGTTTTTCACCCTATTCTTCAAAGTATTAACAAAAAAAATAAATACCTCTTTTAGTTTCTTTGTATTTAGACTTGAGAGGCACTTTATCTTGACCTTTGGGGCTTTGAAGCTCATCCTCATGCTCTGAAGTGAGCATGACTAGTTACAACTCTATTTTGGCTCCAAATTATCGAGATACCTTATTAGGAAAGGGGCTTTGGGAAATAATGGATTGATCCTTGTGGTTTTCCCATCTCTTTGAAGCTTAATCCCAAGAATGGGATTATCATTTAGACTTTCCATTTCATGAATGAAGTTACTTGCAAGATGATCAGATCCATGTTCTTCTTCTACAAGAAACTATGCCTCCTCCATGATGATTGATTTATCAATGGTGTCATCATCTTCCTCTTTTCACTTCATGGATGACTCTTGTGAGTTTTTTGTAGCAAGAGGATATTTGTGTTGAAAGACAGATGGTGGAACTATAAAAATAGTGAGTTCAATGGTTTCCTCTTCACCCATGCAATCTTCTAACTCTGATAAAAAATCAGCCTCTTCATTGTTAAGCTCTATAGGGAACTCCTCTTGGGTCTCATCCTCCTTGTTCTCCTCTTCATTTGGAACTTATTTATCCTCTTGATTGGTTGTAGCATCTGGAAATATTCTTGGTGGATCACTGCAATCTTTCAAAACTTATTACTCATTTAGAAACTTCTCTTCCTCTACTTTCAACTCTTTTGTGATTTTGCAAGATGGGATGAATCAATAACCTCTGTTAATATAGTGCCAACATACACACTACATTTAAAGTAAAGAGATTGTTGGTCATTTTTTTATTTTTCTTGTTTTTCTATAAAATCGGCCTCCACATTGTGTTCTTTAGTCCTAACCTCTATTGAATGCTTAACTAGCTATGGCATTTGATTCATTTCAAATTTGGCAGCCCAATCCTTCAAATTTTGCACAAGTTGTTCTCTATTTGGTTTTTCAACTTTTTACCCTCCTTAACTAATTTTTATATTATTTTCTTCCCAAATTGGGTTTGGGAACGTAAGAGGAGAGGTGGGGTGGGCCTCAACTAATTTTTTCAATGGTTGTGGTGAAAGGGAGGTGTGATTTCTTCTTATGGAGAGAAATTAGTTTTAAAGGAAAATAGGTTAGAGAAATGAAGGTGGGATGGAAGGGAAGAAGACAAAGAAGCGGAATTCTCAATGGGGGTAGTAGGCAGAAAGCTAGGGATATGAAACTTAGGCTGAGATGGTGTAGGTTTGGGAGGAGGAATGGAAGGGCTATAAGATGGTAGTGTAGAATTGCCCCATTGATAGGGTTTCCTAACACTAGATTCATGAGTATCCATTAACTCATCCCATTTTGTAATTTGGGGAATCATCTCAATCATAAAGTATAACTTCTGTTGAGGATTGAACCAGTTTGGCATAAGACCAACCCATGGACAAGGGACCCTGAAACCAATTTTGAATTCCTTCATTACACATTTAGCCTTGGTCTGCACCATGTTTAACTCCATTTTTTGAATCTTCCTCTGGAAATCAACATCTGCCATAGAATTTCCACCATCACCTACATAACCTTGTTCTTGAAAAACATTTTGGTTAGAATAATAACCATATGGGTTAGTAGAGGGTGGGTTATATGCATGATTGTTCATGATAGGGCTCATAGAACTGATTTGGAGGAGGATTTTGAAAATATGGGGATGGAGGGAACTGGTTTTTTTGCTGCAAATGAGAGTTCCAAGGAGGAAATGAAGTCATGATTGCACAACTTCATGAATGAAAGGAAAATGAAAGAATGGAAGGGAAAGTGAAATGAATGGAAGAAAAGGGAAAGGTCCTCCAACTAGAAAAGGGGTTGCTTGGATCGGTGGAGTCATCAGATATGCTTAAAAATTCCTCCAAAGGTTGAGATCTCATCAAGAGTACATCAAAATTTGTTAAATGAAGATATAAGCTATGATACACACATGTGAAATGTATAGCTTTCAATCTTCTCCCACCGTGCGTGTCAAAAATATTATGTCGAAAAAAAGTAGCACCCTAGGATCTGCTTATTATGAGTCCCTACTTTTTCCTAACATGGGACCATCTCTCAAGTTGTGGAACTTACTACTTGATATGGACCTCCGGAGAAACCTCTACCTAATCTAATGCTAAAACTACTCCTAAAGAAGGAAAAGTAGCTAACTAATCCTAAACTAACAATTCCAAGGGACCAGGGAGAGACAGAAAGGTTAGAAAAGTTCATGCTAAAAGTGATAGCACTAGAAAAGGGTGTGATTTCTCTCCATAAGGGGAAGGAAAGTGAGAAAACATGGGAGGGAGGGCATATAGTTGTACCACAAACAAGAACCATGTAGATTGAACCTTTACATTGATAACACGGTAAGAATGGAATCTTCAAGTAGGAGATACACACAACATGCCAAAATAAAATAGAAAGGAAAGAATGCAAATAAAATGAGCTAGGGAAAACAAATGTGCCACAAAATAGATTATATATTACTTAAAGTATGCAAAATTCCATTACAGTCATGGAAGAAGGTGAGATTACATTGCAGAGACCAAGTTAGAGGTCTGAAACTTATGGGAAGTCAGCCACCATTTGGGCATAGTTTCATTACAACAAAGATCCATCCTTTAAAAAATGAAATATTTTACATTATATAGAACAAGGAAGAGAGAGAAGAGGGGAAAATATTAGATTTGATTTTTATCATTAATGAAGATTTATTTTTCCCTGCAACACAAACTTGTCGATGCGTCCCTCGTGGTTCTGTTTGGCTTGTAGAAGAAGGAAAACCCATACTTCATTAATTCAAGTGGTTGAGCCATCTGATTCTACATATTAATGGCCTAAACTATTTTTTTACTTTTTTCCCACCAAATGACTTCAAAACTCAAATCTGATTACATCAAATTAAAGGGCCCGAGGATACCTTTCCAATTATATAAAAATTTTAAGATTTAGAGCTCGAGTTGAAAGATATGGCTATTTAAAATTCTACACGTCGAGGAGCATAGGAACTTGACACATGGCAGCCTTTGATTGGCCTCAGAGATTGCCTTGCCTACGTGTGCACTTCCTTATATTTTCCACGTGTTGGTCTTTGGTTGGTTGTTGGTTCGGACCTTTCCTACTTGTACTTCCTTTACTTGTCTTCCCAACCATCCGGACTGAAAAATCCTTTAAATCTAGATCATTCTATAGAATTTACATCTCGCGAGATCCCATCTACTCAAAGTGCACCAAAATAGAGACATGTTTCCCTCCTTGGGACTGTTAGATCTTTTCCATTCATCACCTCCACCTTCGGCCGCATGTTCCATGATGCCGCTAACTATTTCTTCCCTGTTGACCATCCCAGGACCCAAAAGATTATCCTTTCCAGCTTTATTCTATAAGCCTCGCGTCTGCCGGGTGCATCTACCTTGGAGTGTGATGATATGTTGCCACATGTTCACCTTGTACCATTTATCGTGGTTCATCTATCAACTTGACTTCACCGATCACCCTTCCTTCTCCCTTGGACCTAAAACATGATCCTTTCTAACTTATCCCAAGTACTTGAGGTACATCGGGGTCCAAAGACCTTGAGCTTCAAAGGAATGGTGAAGTGTGTCCACCCTCGGCCATTGGTTCCTCACCATGTGGCTACCTCCAAAGGTTGACACATGTTTTTTGACCTACCTTGACCATATCTCAAACCTAAAATTTTATCCATTGTGGTTCATTCCGAGGACTTGAGGTCTGCAGAGCCTACTTACTTTGAAGAACGTTGGAATGTTGTTGTGTCCCTTCCTGAGCCATTGATCTATCTCCACGTGCCCCCCGTGATTCTAGACATTGAATTTGATGGCCAAATGAACATCAGTTGGCTTTTTTAAAGTGACCCACCAATGAATTAGTTGAAATCCAATGGCAGGTGCTTTTGGAAGGGGAAAATTGACGACCGTTTGAACATCCCAAACTTATGAAAAATGGATAAGTCCATTTTTAAGCTTGTTAGAGCTAAAATAACCTAGGGGTGTAGCATAGATTTTACCCACAAAATCTCAAGGCGTGTTGACACATCACTCAGCCTAAAATGAGCCCTCATCCAAATCACACAAGGGTACCAAGTCCCTCTTTTATGTTAGCTTGTTCAAGGAGTTAGCATGATTAAACAGATATTCCATATCTATAATAGTTAACTAATTATATTGCAGTTCTTAAACTAGATCTAGATCTTAACCATATGCAATAACAATTAAACAAGAACCAAGATAAACTTTACCATGTAAGATCCATTCACAAATGTGTCTACAATCAATATCCAACCACAAAGATCCATTATATTAATTGTTATAAAACATAGAAGCTTCATACATACATACATATCATAATCATCATAGTCATGTGCATCCATAAACTCATAAAGCACAACTCTAACAAAATATAGAACTCAAAACCTCCTAAACCGTGTAAATCAATACATATTTATAGGAGTGGGAACTTTCCCTTCACCGCCCATGCACCTTTCAAAAATAGACTACATGCTAATAATATCCATACACCTTTACATAATAAATATGAGAGCATGCAATCTCGCTAATAATAGATTATCTAATAATATAAAAGTAATATAATCCTATTATTATCTCCAAAACTCTGCATGACAATTGATCTTCTACTTGTCAAAAGTAGTGTTTTTATGCTTCTTAAGTCTTTTACAAAACATGCATTGCACTCCATGTCTACAATTATCCTCAATCTACAAAATGGATAAGTCCTGATTTCAAGCCTTCTTGGGCGCGCCCTATTCCCACACGCCCAATCCTCCCACACTTTCATACTTAAGATGTATTTCATTAGCTCAACATTACCCCACACTAATGTCATTTCCACCCCCAACAATGGGTAATCACAACTTATCTCTCCATGAATCAAAGAATAAGGAATAATGAATGAAATAATAAAGGAATTACTACACATAAAGAATGAAAGATTACTTGGTGCTCTACTCTTCTACAAGAAGGATCAACTCGGATATTCATTCTTAATCTCTGCCTCTAATGCATTCCAATCACTTAGCACATTATTTGTTTTATCTAGAATGTCTATAAGGACTACCTCCATTTCATCAAGTGTCATAGTTTTACCTTCCTTCAGTATTACCCTAAGTATATTGGGATGACTTGAGACCATTCCATCCATCACATCCATTTTCTGCGTGGCTAACAATTTTCCAATGTCTTTTATTTTTTCCTTATGTGGATCCTAGGTTGTTGCAAGCACATCACACTTCTCTACAATCAAAGTAAGCCTCTCCATGTGCCCAAGTGTCTCATTCTTCATTTCCTTGAGGACCTCATTCTCTTCTTCAATGGTCCTTGTCTTTATAATTGCATCAGGGGCCACGCACATGTTTAATGCCAAATATACTTTCTTCAGTTTGTCCTTCAAAGTCTACAATAAGGCCTCATAACTTGTAATCTTTCATGCAATAGTTTCATTGGCCCTCATTGTCCCCTCTACAACATCCTTTTGTTTTGTAATTCACATGGGTCCCTCATCTAGAAGCAGTTTAACTATTGTGCGTAAATAGTGCAGAGCGGATGGAAACTCTTTTGTAACCTTATCCTGCAAATATGGCCTCTTTTCAATAATCTCATCACCAATTTGTTCTGCCATTTTAAGAACTTTCTGCACCTCTTCCTCAACCTTATCTCACTCCTCTATGAAGCATTTGATTTTAGTTTCCTTATCCTTATTATCATCCAACAACTCTCTAATGGTGGTTTCTTTATCAATGTTTCGGCGTGCAACTCTAATAGATACTCTAGTGAGGGCATTGCTTACCTATTCATCGAACATGACAATGGGCTTAAAAGTTACATGGCGTGGATGGGGTGTCTTCTTAAATCTATGCGACACATAGGATTCCTTACATATGTCAAATTTAGGATCATTCATATGAGTCTACATCGTCCATGACAATTTTTTCCTTGTGCAGGTGGTCACCATCTCCGCATCCATGAGCTCCCATCTATACAATTCCTTGGGCTCTAAAGTACTTTGGAACTGCATGCGTATGATTTTTCTTGGGTCATCAACATAACCAACAGATGGAGTCGCATTTATCTCTTACTCATTTTATTTTTTGGAGTGCTTACCCTTAGAGGTACGTACTTCCAAATCCAACACTAGTCCTTTATTTGTTTGTGTAGTATGGGGCCCTGAAGGCTTGCCCTTATCTATTTCTATCTCGTTTCCTTCAACTCCTCTTCCGAAGCTCCTATGTATCCTCGGTCTATCTTTGGAGTATTTGGCACGTTGTCCTCAGAATTTTCATCTTCATCATCTTTCCAAGGGATGTACTTGCGCCTTTTCTTCTTTTTTGGCTCTACCTTCATAAGTGAAGTCCTAGGTGACCTCTAAAGGGGCTATGAATTTTTCATTCTTTGATTCCTTATTCTTCTTATAAATCTTTTAAATTGTGGCTCCTCAGTAGTATACTCCACATTTATCTCCATAACGCTTTGTCTCCAACACTTCATCATCTGGCTCCTGTAATGGAGGGGTTACCTCGCACTCTCTTTTCTCACCTATGTAGGTTATGATCTATGCCACAACTATCTTCCTGTAGTTCTTCTTCCTCTCCTTCTTCTTCAACAAGGGGCGAGATTGGTTCCTCATCTTCTAAAGTGCCAATTGTATGTTTCCCCTTGGGTGGTCTAGGGAGCTTGAACTCATTCTCCACATATCTTCCATTTTCCAATCTGGGCTTGAGTTGGATATATACAAGGGCTACTCCACTTTTCCCAATGGCCAAACTCATTTCCTTCATGTTAATATCATCTAAAATTAATCTTTCAATATATGTAGACTTACTTGGATAAATGTAAGTCTTCATCAATGTGTGGTAGTCGCAGTCTACATTGTATGCATTAAAGATCATTTGGTGTACATCTGAGAACCAATGTATAGATGTTTGGAAGTAACATGTGGTGAAGTCGTGATGGAGCTTACACCAAGGGCTCGACTTCCTGTCCTTCATCCTAAATCATGCAATATAAAAGTGTTGTGTTGGTGAGAAATTTTTCGGTGGACAAACTTGTGGATTTATTGTCAATGCTCGGGAGTCTAAGTCCCTCTACTTAACCAAAGCGCAGCTATCGTATATACATGCACGAGTAAAGTTGGATATTCCTATGGCCTTGTGGTCAAGGATCCAATAGGGGCACTCCACTGACCCTATGGAAAAGCTAGCAATGGCTTGATAAAGAGGACTTTGTATAGAAGTGGAAAAGGGAGTGAGAATATGAGGTAAGGGAACTAATTTTGCAATTAAAAATCAGATTCCTACACACACTACCTAGAAACTTCATCGATGCACTAAATTAAGAGGAAAAATGTACATAGTGGGGAAATGGAGGAAATTTGAGAATGAGGGGAATGGAAGAATTTAGCTATCTCCTTTGTTCTCTCAATGCACTCTTGAGTTTACAAAATTAATCACCAACCCTTTGAAATGGGAATGGCTTTACAATTCATAGAATGAGAGATGACTCATCCTTTACCCCCCAATGCCTTTTCATATGTCCTCGCACGATTTGAAACTTTTTAGCTTCCTAGGAAACTTTTAAGTCCCCTTTTATAAATTAAGGGTGACTTATTACATTAGAAATATTTAGACATATGAAAAATCACAACCCCAATGTGGAATTAGAACATTGAAGAGAGAGGAAGTTGGGGGTGAGAGGAAAGAGAGAGAGAGAGAGAGAGGAAGAAAGAGGGATGAATCATGCCGATGAAAAATCTAATACTATTGACCCCTAGAAATCTTGATCAGATTAACACCGATACCTTTGAATCCTTCGTGGTGAGTGATTTTTTTAAGTTGTAGATGAGTCGCTGTGGGAAAGTTCTTTGGCTATAGGTGAGATACCGCCCCCAAATGACCCAGAGACACCGTAAACTAAGTGTTTATAAACACTATTGAATGGAACCATTGGTGATCACAAGTGTCGCTTATGAATATCTCCTCTGAAGATACTGAATGCTTTGGAACAAATCCTTCCCTAACACCCTGTGGCATTGCCACACTACTTAGTTGATTTGGACATGATCCTAATGAGACATACTATTGAGCAGTATGACGGTGTCAACTGTGGATTCCACCTCACACATGAGTGTCGAAAGACATTGTTGAGATCCATGAAAGTAACTTTACTTGTATAGTTCTCACCCCTACAAATATGAACTTCAATCTTCCTTGACACCCACTATGTTTGGAAAAGGAAACTATTTTTAGCAAGTGTCGATAATTTTCCCTTTTAGGCTCCAATTGGTGATGTCAACTTGAATGTTCAACTCCTAGTGTGCTCTCTCTGGGAAATCCACCTTTTGGAGTAACCATGCTATTTTTAGTAAGTGCCCCTAGGACAACTTACTATTTTTGGAAAGTGCACAAATTAGCTAGACCTTGGATGATTATGGTAGCTCAAATTACCCTTTCTTCCTACATTCCCCCACCTTCTAGATTGATTTTCTATTTTTAGAAGATGCTCATGGGACCACTTAATATTTTTAGTAACTGTTGAAATTGGATCAAAATGCCAGTTTTGATGAATTCTCAACTGTAGTGCATCTTCAATGTCTCCGTCTCCTTTGCAAGTTATTCTATTGATGATTTTCCCAAAATAGTAGTCCTCTATGTAGAAGACCTACTATTTTTAGAAAGTGGGCTTTTTAAGGTTAGATTAATGCAGAACAAAGTTTTCCGATATGTTTTTTTCTCAATATCACCCCTCTAAAATTTTGTGCTTACCCGATCAACAATTTAGGAAATTTAAAAGTTTTAATTTTTTGACCTCGATAAAGGCTTCTAGACACGTCAGCCATTAATGGACCTCAAAAATTGCAGTTCTAGTTTTCTCCTTCATTCACAATGAAATTTACATTTTTGGTATGGGTTTTTTCTTCTTGTGCTTCCGGTGAAATATCGTTTCAATCTGATTGTTGGTTTGACATGAAATCAAACTTCTTTTCTGTTGGGCGGAAAGAAGATTTATTATCTGAATGTTTAATAGCATGACAGAGGGTCTCAAGGCATTTTTATGTTTTTGATAGAGGAATGAATAGAAAAAGATGGTTCATCAATCTGTGCATCTGTTTGCAAGATTTATTCAAATTTGATTTCACGGCAATGGGGATTTCCATTGTTCTTATTCTCCGTTCTTCATTTTTCTTCTTAGTTTAGTCAATATTTCTTCTGATACCTACATATTATCATGGAGTAGAGAATTTCCTTTCTGTAGTGAATTTTTTTTGAGCTTTGGCAATGGTAGAGTGGTGGTGAGAAGTTGCAGAGGGAGTTACAGAGCATGTGCACAAAGGAGTTAGATGTTAGAAGCGAGAAACATGTGAGTATTTAAAATTTTAAAATTTAGCTGAAAATGAAGATGGGAAAAATTTCAAGGTTTTATGTCCCTAAACTATGAGGGACATGAGAGACATAAAATTCCATGGTGAGCAAGGTGACGACACATGGCGGAGATCCGACAATAGTGAATGAAAGCTTAAAAATCAGTTTTAAAACACTCAAGGCCCAGAAGTTAGTCATATGGGTGACCAAAAGTCCTCCTTAGGGGATGGGGACATTTTTCAAGGTTTTACATCCTTGACATGTCAAGGAAGTGAGGGACATCAATCCACGATGCTCCTGGTGATGACACGTGGCAGCGATCGACGATCGAGGCTTTGAGCTCTCGCAAGCACTGGGACTGAATTGGCAATCCTGAAGGTCATATGTGGGTTTAGAGGGATTCAAGGGGGATGGGATAATTTTCCCAACCTTGATGTCCCTGACCTTGAGGACTTTAGGAACACAAAATCCCACCATGCTCCTAGAGCTAAAAATTTGACTAACTCCTAAACCTTGAGGACAACTTACGACGACAATATCTTGAGCTCACGATGGACTTATTTGATGAAATTGTATATAATCTTGACTGAAAATGGTCTTCTAAATCCAATGGTAGGGTTTATAGGTCGTGATTCATCTATTTGATCCCTTAAAAATAGGATTTTTGATCTGGTACTCCACCACTGTGCATGCGAAAATGCTTACAAAACCATTGTGCCAAAGTGTTTTGAAAAACTAATTTCACCATCTTGTATATATTTGAATTCCCTTTCCAAAGATGTTTTATTTTTATCTTAACTCCATCTGGATCTCACGGAATCACCTTTGGAAGCTCAAGACGTGTTTTTTCCTATGCATTGCTTAAGCCTGTGAACCCTGATTTTGATCAAACTGCTCTAAACTCCTCAAATCTTCCCTAAATTTTCTAAAATCACTTCCATGATGTTTCTATGCATTCCATTCACCTCTAGTTTTGTTTTATATCCTTTGTTCCACTCTAGGTGTTTCTCTGTCTGGGAAGGCGGTGATAGCCCTTCCCAACACTGCCAAGAGATAGCATTTTTTAAAGAGCTCCTAAAATCACCTAAGGGATTGATTTTACTTTCCTAAATCACCTAGGGGAATGAATTAACACCAATTAGGATGTTACTAGACTGAATGGGTAGACTTGGGGTGCCTTGGAATGGTAAAACTTGAAAAACTTAACACAAGTATAGTTGTCATGCTTGGAAATTATTAATTTCCTTGTTGTACATTTGCATGACAACAATTGGCTCTAGATTGGGGACATGACATGGATTGAGTGTAGTGAAGACATGACATGGGGAATCTAAAATCTCAACTTTAGACCATATGATCCATTGACTAATTGCCTTATCCATTGGGCCTTGTGGAGTCATGTACAATTCACAAGGGAGAAAGATAACGAAGAAGGAAACACACACACACACACACACAAAATGATGGAAAGGAAATACACAACACACCGTAGGAAAGGAAACACATATAAAAATGGAAACACACCTAGAAATCACCTATGGTACAAGTTGAGGGACAACCCACTTTCATTGAAGTACTTTTCATTCCTTAAAATTTACCCGTGAGTGGGAAACACTTGAGTGATGTTGTTCTGCAAAGCCATTGAATGGTTCCAAAAAGTAGCCTCCTCTCCTTAACTATTTATGAAATTTGGGTGCTTTCATGACCATCTATTTTTTTAGGAGTGATTCCACGTGAGCTTCTTGATGCTTAGGTCTTCACTTGGAAATTCCACTTCCTTCATCCTCTTTGAAATTGGTTTCATAAGGCCGTTACATTCTACATTTATCCACGGATGCTGTTTGGGATTGGGATTCTCATCAGTAGGCCCCTCTATCTATATATAGGCAATCGAGGGGGTCCTCTATATATGGCACCCCATACTCCCATACTCTATATGGCGGGGCGGTCAACTAGAGATCTACGAGAGATCTCTCTCTCTATATCTCTAATCTAATCTGAACTAGGAGGGGGGCCCAGTCATCACCTGTAGTACCCCAGATACAGATAGTGACGGTTGCATATATAGACGTAGATCTATATGCAAGTAAGATATATATTCCCATCCCACCCATATCCCATATAGAGAGGGGAGGGGGCGGGCCCATCTCCCCAGTTCGGGCCCATCTACATCTATGGGGCGGGGATAGGGCTCTAAACTAGAAACGTGATCTGAGTGGGTCGGTCGAGCAAGTAAATGACCTCGGGATCGCCCCGAGTCTAGATAGGCCCCGCTCATATCACATATAGAATCAGCCCCCTCGAGTTATAGATATAAGGCTCACCCACATCTCACATGATCCGTTTGAAGAGAGAGATATAGAGAGATATATATATATATATATATATATATATATATCTGAGAGAGATATAGAAGATATATAGGGCCGCCATGCCTTGTGGGAATAATGATAGATAGGGCCCCGGGAACAGGCATATAGATCTATAGGGAGGGGAGCTATATAGTGTAGTGATAGAAGCGGGTGTTTAGCTTGCCATATCTAGATAGGGGTGAGAGTGGCGTAGTTGATTCCTCATTGATTATCCTACTACTACCACGGGGTTTTATTTCATTCAACTTACTTGAAAAGTTTAGATTCTTTTCTTTCCCTGTGTCTATGTTTGTTGAGCTCTTTTCCATGAGAAACCTCAAACTTATCATTTTTCTCTACTCCATTGTGAGGTGCTTAAGTATTGGCAAGAGGATCGGAAGCAACCTCATACTTGTCTTGTATGGCCATGGCATGAGTTAAGAGATCAAGAATCATCTCGGGGTCTTCCGTAACTTCCACTACATCTAATAGTTCTTGCATAGAGATCTCCTTTGTTACTTCATGTAGCTCATCTTTATATGCCTCCGAAGCATATTTATTTTACAGCTCAAGGAAACTATCTGAAGGGATTACTTCATCATCTTGGGAATCACTTCATTTTATCATTCCTTTGTTCATAGGAGCTTCAGCTTCAAAGGCCTCAAAACTCTTTGCTTCAATTTGTTCATCATGGAAAATATCTCCATTTCATCATTGCATCCATCAATCATTGGCTTAGGAGGGGCATCATATTTCTCCTCTTTATTTATTTCAACATATCCCATCTTCACACTGGTTGAGGCTTCCAAGTTAGCTTCACGCTTGTCTTGCAGATTCATGGCTTACATCAGGAGTTCAAGGTTGAGCTCAGGGTCTTCTGTTTCTTCTATGGCTCTTAGCAGTTCTTGTATAGATGGTTCTTTCCCACTATTCGAGGGCTCATCACAAGTTGGTCTTGTCCCTCCATGAATGGCATGGCTGAGATCATCTTCATCTCCAAATGGGAATGAAAACATCTCCTCCTTATGGGTAAGCATATAAGCTAGTTTTTCTATTTGAGATTCGCCAAGAACCATTTCCTCTTCTTCATGATTTACGTCGTCTGGCGATTCGGGGATGCCCTTTTGTAACTCAAATCTCCTCAATGCTTCTTCAAGGTCCATGCCTCTCCGAGAAGGCATGTCTGGCCCTATCAAGATGGGAATATCCTCTTCCTCCTCGGTTGTCACAAAGTAATTCACCCACCTACTATCTTTATACAAGATGTTGGCTTCTGGGCTTCCAAACTTTCACACCATGTACCTCATATTCTTTTCTAGAAGTAATTTCTCCATGTCTCCCTTCACTGGTATGGTTGTGGATGACCAATTCATTTGAATTTTCCCTCCCAAGTCTCGGAAGAAGCTTCGACTTAGTAACATTCCAAATGAAGTCATAATTTCTACTACCAAAATCATCATTGAAACTTTCTTGTCTGGAAATCTAGTGAGAACCACTTGTACATCTTTGACCTTCCCTACAAGTGGGACCTCTTTTAACACCAAAGAGTAACAAGAGCCACCAGGTGGAGTCATGGTGAGCTTGAGAGCCTTAGCGACCTTCAAAGGCATCATGTTGTCTGAGGCACCAAAATCTATTATACAATTGTTCAGTACATATTCTCCAACAAGAATGGATACGTAGAAAGGCTCAACCTTGTCAATCTTTTATGCACTCAAGGAAATCATGTTCTATGAGGGAGGCATAGGTGGGTTTGGTATTAATCCTTTAAAATAGGGTGTTACAACATTAGGTGTCAAACTACCACTCCTAATGTATTGAAACAATCTCTCGAATTATTCGGGATGAGTCCAAAAATATTTGGTTTCAGTAATAAGCACTTTGGCTTTGTTCACATATTCTATGAAGTTAAAAAGAGTAGTTGCGGGAAAGGGTGATGAAGGGACTGCTTTTGGATTTAGGACAGGTTTGGAAGCAAGAGTAGATTTTTGGGAAACAGAGGGGATCTTGATAGGTACACTCAGAGCTTTCAAAGTACTAGATTTTACAGGAGTAGATTTAGAATTAGAATTAGAATAGGCATCAGAATACTTACTTGGAATTTTTAGAGACTCCTTATTTGCTACAAGATCAGGCTTCAACATTGCAGACTCCATAGAGGGTGGTAGTGGAGATCCTTGACTGATTATTTTGTTTTATGGAGTCTCCATAGGAGGATCTTTAGTCTTATTTTTCTTTGCAACAGCAGAGGAAGATCCCCCTTTCTCATACTGAGAACAAGTGAATACTACACATGAGAAGATAGGTGCATCTTCTTCGTCATCTTCATTACCTCCGAATATTCACATAATCTAATTTGTGTATCGTTCTCAAACTCATCACTTTCTAGGAAATCACCACCTTCACTTTCTTGTTCAAACTCCTCTTCATTTTCCTTACTCCTACAACTTGCATTGATAGGTGGGGCCTCTAAGGAAATCCTTTGGGGTGCTCTGAAATTTTATTTCTATGGTTTTGTTGAGAAGATACTCATTCAAAAATTCCCTCTTCAACAATGTCATCTCATTCACCAATTTTTACAAAGAATGAATTTATTCTCTCATCTCTAGGATGTTGGGCCTTACCCTTTGATGGATTCTTGATCTTTCTAGAGAGGATGAGATCATCATCAAGTTTAATGGCCATCCTTTGTTCTTCTACAATGTTCCTTGGTTGAACTCTTCATAGGAGAAATCCTACCTCCGGTGATTGAGCATTGATGAAGAATCTCTTGACATTATTTTCAAACGGTGAATCCTCTTCCAGTATCCTTCAAAACAACTGGTTGAAATGAGCCACGAGGTCTCTCATAGTTTCATTTTCTCATTTCTTAATTTGAGCCAATTGCACCAAGAGTTCATGATAGTATTCCGTTGATTTAAATCTTTCCTTGAAGGTAGTCTTGATATCGTTCCAACTAGTGATGGATCGGGTAGGCAAGAGGTAGAACCATTCTATTTTTTTCTTGGAGAGATTCCATGAACAATCTTACAACAACGTCTTCATGTTCAACTCCAAGAATCCTACATGATGTGGTGAAAGCGGTGATGTGTTCTTCAGTATCTTGTGTGACATTGCATTTGAACTTTGGAAATTTCTTGCGGGAACCTATTGGTAGATCATGAAGAGGGGGTTCAAGAGCAAGTGGACCTATATTTCTTCCCCATGGAACAATGGGTTGGGGTCTTTCTACTTCATCTTCCATTGTCATTTCTGCTTCTACTTCAGCTCTTGCTTCTACAAATTCTTCTTCTTTTGGGAACTCAATGCCCAATGGTGGTTGAAAAATGGGATAATTTGAAGGGGGTATCAACAAGAGTTTGGATAGGATTTCCAAGTGAACTGCTTGAAGAGACAGATGGAGAGGAGGCTTGAGAGAAGTTGTATGGATTGTCTCTAATTCATTCTTTCTTATTTTGCAAAGCCTTGAAATTGGAATTAATAACACCTTTTGACCTGCTCAAACTAGTGTATCTTCCTTGACTGCTTTTGGAAACTCCTACAGTGGGAACATGAAATGACACGGTTGAATATGAAAAGTCATGTGTAGGAATTTGATAATGTATCTTTCAAAAATGGATTTCCTTGAAAAAAATTCTTTTCTTTTTCAATATTTAATTTTTTTAAAATTTTGGGACCTTGCAGTCATATTTTGGTGCGAGATGTTGTTAAATCTTCCCAACGGTGGACGCTAAAAACTATTGGCAAGAAAATTTGTCAACTTGACAAACTTGTGGATTTCTTGCAAATGTTGTGGGAATCTAAGTCCCTCTACTTAACCGGTGAAGTTATCATATATGCATGCACAAGTAAAGGTGGATATTCCTAGTGGCCTTGTGGCTAAGGATCTAATAGGGGCACTCTATTGACCCCGTGGCAAAGCTAGAAATTTCTTGCTAGAGATTACTTTTTCTAGAAGTGGGAAAGGGAGTGAGAATATGAGGTATAGGAACTAATGTTGTAGTTAGAAAATCATAGTCCTACACACACTACATAGAAACTTCATCACATGCACTAAATTAAGATGAAATAACTCTGCAAGTAACAATAAGACCAAATATTTCCGTTCTTCATTTTTCTTCTTGGTTTAGTCAATATTTCTTCTGAGACCTACATATTATCATGGAGTAGAGGAGTTCCTTTCTATAGTAAATCTGGTTTGAGCTTTGGAAATGGCAGAGTGGTGGTGAGAAGTTGCAGAGGGAGTTACAAAGCATGTGCACGAAGGAGTTAGATGTTAGAAGCGGGAAGCAGGTGAGTATTTAAAATTTTAAAATTTAGCTGAGAAGGGAGATGGGTGAATTTTTAGGTTTTATTTTCTGGTGTGTGATGGATGTGAGGGACGTGAGGTACATCAAATTCCATGATGATCAAGGTGAAGACACGTGGCGGAGATCCGACAATAGGGAATGAAAGCTAAAAAATCAACTTTAAACCACATAAGGGCCGAAAGCTGGTCATATGGATGACCAGAAGTCATCCTTAGGGTTTGGGCACATTTTTCAAGGTTTTATGTCTCTGACATGTGAGGGGCATGAGGGACATCAAATTCCACAATTCTCATGGTGATGACACGTGGCAAAGAATAGGACAACCGAGGCTTTGAGCTCCCACAAGCACTTGGAAGCTGAACTGGCGATCCTAGAGGTCATATGTGGGTTTAGAGGGATTCAAAGGGCTGGGAAAAATTTCCCAACCTTGATGTCCCTGACCTTGAGGGATGTTAGAGACACAAAATCCCGCCATCCTCTTGGAGCTAAAATTTTGACTAACTCCCAAACCTTGAGGACAACTTACTTACGGCACGGCAATAGCTTGAGCTCACAATGGACTTGTTCGATGAAATTGTATATGATCTTAACTAGAAATGATTTTTTGAATCCAATGGTGGTAGTAACAGGTATTTATTCATCCATTTGATCCCTTAAAAATAGTATTTTTGATCTGGTACTCTACTTGTACATGCAAAAAACTGCTTACAAAACCATTAGGCCAAAGTGTTTTGAAAAAACTAATTGCACCATATTGTAGATATTTTAATTTCCTTTGTGAATATGTTTTTTTTCTCCTAACTCTATCTAAATATCTCAGAATCATATTTGGAAGCTCAACAGTTATTTTGGCATGTGCATTGCCTAGGCCTATGAACCTTGATTTTGATCAAACTGCTCCAAACTCCTCAAACCTTGCCTGAATCTTCCAAAATCACTTCCATTATGTTTCTATGCATTCAATTTACCTCCATGTTGGTTATATATCCTCCATTCCACTCCAAGGGGTTTCTCCATTCCTGGGAAGGCTAGTGATAGCCCTTCCCAACATTGCCCTAGAGATAGCATTTTTTAAAGAACTCCTAAAATCACCTAGGGGTTGATTTTACTTTCCTAAATCACCTAGGGGAATTAATTAACACAAATTAGGAGGTTATTGGACTGACCGGGCATACTTCGGGTGCCTTGGAATGGTAGGACTTGGAAAAATTAACACAGGGGTATAGTTTTCATGCTCATAAATTATTAATTTCCTTGTTGCACATTTGCATGACAACATGTTAGTATACTACAACCGTACCTATTTATCTAATACTGAAGGAAAATCCTTGGTTATTCTCCATTCTTCCTCAAATGTGGTGCGGAGGTACTCATACCACAATTTTTCCCTTTGTTTAAATGGGCCACTCATGGTCCCATCACAAGTATACTTCTCAAATCTCTCTACAAGAGATTTCTTCTCCTCAGGATATTCCCATATTTTTTCCTTAGCTCTAATTTCTAAAAAAATAAGGGATAATAGAATTGCTCCAAAAATTATCTTATCACCTTCATGCACTTCCTCAATGATGGTTTCAACACTGAAATCTGCCAAGTTGTAAACTACACCTTCAGTCATTTTCTTTGTTATGTGCACTACAATGTATTTACATGCAACCACCACTCCTGGTTATTTAAGTTTGTGAGAATATGAGAAACTACCTAGACAACTAGGTACTTCTACGATTTTTCAATATAAATTTCGCACCCTCCTCGAGGTAACCCAACACCTTCCTTGTTTCCATTATACCTTATTTTTTCCGAAAAGTCGCTACTTACTTTAGTGCCCAAACTCCTAAGTCTTGTCAAACTCCCAATCAAGGGCGTGGTGAGCCTCATCCATCACCTAAAAAATAGAAGAAGTCCTCATGGACTATGCTCATCAACCACTGGTATAATTTTTCTAGTTTTCCAAAATAAGGAGTTCATACAACTATAAAACTCCCACATTTTCCAACAGCTTCTTGCTTGCATCATCATACATGGCCATGTCATCCGTTGTTCTCTTGTTTGTCTTCACCACCAACAACTTATCTAGTTCATCCTTATTATCCTTTGTTCTATGATTGTAATCACTCACTTTGCACCGACAAAATGTGAGTCCCAATCACGACCCATGTAAACCCCTTCAAGGTATTACATCTCGAGAAATGACTTTGGGGGTGTCCTCCACTTCAACCTTGACTTCCTTATTCTTCTTCCCCCTTGTGGCCACTCCTCGTGCTCTCTTAGGTGTCATTGAAATGATAAAAGTGCGTTCTTCTTTTAACTAATTCGAGATCTACATCTCAACTACATGTGTCGTAGCTCAAAATTACGTGACATAGCTCAAATCTGAACCCTAACTGTCAATTTTATTCTTCACATACCTCTACTTCACTCAAACACTTCTCCAAATGGAGTGGCAATCACCCTGGTGCATAAATCTGACAAATTCAACTGGTTCATAGCTCATTCACTAGCTCGATTGTCAACAACTCACTCAATTCTCTTGATCACAAAGATAAAAATGATTTACCAACACCTCCTTATATATTTTTCAAAAAATCCACATTTATTTCTCACTAACTACCATTGTACTTCACATTAACTTGACGTTTCTTCAATTTTCTCTCGATTTTTCCATGCCACACTCATAACCTTCTGGCATGCCTACTACTCCCTAGCCATAGACCTCCTTTCATATGCCTTCATACGCTAAAGTACTTCACCACTTTATTCTTTTCACTAAGTAGTTTTCATTATTGTATCCTACCTTACGTTATATTATATGTCCATTTATCCATGCATGGTCTTCATCTATGAGAAAATTTCCTCTATTTGCACTTTTACTTCAAGCACCTCACAAAATATCTTTATTCATATCCATCTTTAAATAACATTCAAACTCGGAATATGTAACCTGTATATACTCCACCCCACACTAAGGGTATGTGTGGTCCTCTGCGCATGAAAAAACTTAGATAGTAATTAGCTTCTAGCACGCAAGTGTGCTTATTACACAAAACATTGAACTAAATTAACAAAGCATAGCAACGATGAAAGGAAACACATATAAAGGAATTCATTAAGGAAATATAATCTAAGTGGAAATATTGTCTTATAATAAACACCATGAATACTTATTTAAATTAGGACTTCAGCCTAATCCCATTGAGGTAATCGGGAAACCATGTTCCATCCAAAGGCTCTAATGCACCTCTAATGGGAATGCACCTAAATCAAGTATATAAGTTATAACATATGGTCCCAACCAATGCACCTTAAGCTTTCCAGGGTGGCACAAAAACTTTGAGTCATAAAGAAGAACCATCTATCCAACTTCAAGCTTCTTATCCTTAATATGTCTATCACGACATACCTTCTGCCTAGCATTTTCTTGCTTTTGACTCCATCATGCTATAGTGTGTCTTTCATCCAATTGCATCATTTTGTCAATATTCTCTTCAAGTGCTTGCTCATCCGCCAAACCTCCTACGTGTGCAATACATAGAGATGGTAACATTAATTCCACTAGTATAACAAACTCCGCGCCAAACACTAACTCAAATGGTGTGGCCTTATCCAACCTCTTGTAGGTTTTCCTATATGACCAAAGTACAATAGAGACTTTATCATCCCAGTCTTTCCTTTCAACATCACAAATCTTAGTCAAGGTATGGATCAATATCTTGTTAAATGCCTCGAAGTTCCATTTTCCTGAGGGTGATAGGGTTTTGTTTTATGGTGTGCTACTATAAATTTTTCTAGTAGTATCCTTATGGTCTCATTAAGAAAATGAGTACCCCTATCACTTGTCAAACTCAAAGGGCACCCATACCGTTGATAATGTTTTCCCACATAAACCTTTTTGTTATAGTTGTTGTGCAATCCTTTGTAGGCGTTGTTTCATCCCACCTTGTAAGATAATCTATACAAGTTATGATGTAGCATGATCCAGTCTTGCGTGCATGTGGGGAAATAGGACCCACAAAGTCAATTTCCCATTTTTCAAAAGGTTATGTGCTAGAAATAGGCATTAAAGGCATCTCATCCCTATTCTTAAGCTTTCCAAGGTGCTAACAATGGTCACATGCCTTACAATATTCTTTACAATCCTTAAACAATGTTTCCTACCAAAGGCATGCCAATAAAATCTTACATGTGGTGGCATCCCATGCATAGTGTCCACTTGTAATTCCCCATGAGCTAAGTCAGAGGGTGTATGGTTCAATATGAATAGTTGTGCATCCGAAATTATGTTCTCAATTATCTGCGCATCCTCACCTGAATTAATCCTTGACAAATGATTTGGGCAGTCTTACTCTTTCCTAGCTTAACTACCACCGTGAAGTCACATTCGTGAAATAATGTAATCCAACGGCATATGTACCCCTGTAAAATGGGCTTGTTTACCAAGTACTTCAATGCCATGTG
This sequence comes from Taxus wallichiana var. yunnanensis, assembly GCA_018340775.1. NCBI lineage: Eukaryota > Viridiplantae > Streptophyta > Pinopsida > Cupressales > Taxaceae > Taxus > Taxus wallichiana. Next base: position 687,735,042 of record CM031243.1, read on the forward strand.
ATTTGTATAGAAAATAAAATGTGTTACCAGTAATTCTGTCAAAACTTATGTAGCACGTAGATCATAGACAAGGCCTCACGCTCTATAGTAGTGTAATTATGTTCTACTGGAGTTAACATCTTGTTTGTAAAGAAAATAGGATGATCAACAATACCGTCTCCAAGCTGGGATAATACCATGCCAATGGCCATGATAGAAGTGTCCACATGCACATGAAAATTCTGATTCCATGAAGGAAAGTGCAAAATAGGTGTCATAGTAATCCTTTCGCTCAATGTCTCAAATGCGCATTGTTGTGTATCACCCCAATGGAACCTTCCTTTACCCTTCAACAATTCCTCTAAGGGTACAACTATCTTGGCATAACCTTTGATTAACTTCCTGTAATATCCTATGTGACCCAATAATCCATGTACCTCACATTGGCTAGTAGGTTCTTCTAAGCCCAAAATAACAAAGCAACCTTAGCAAGATCTAGTAACAAGTCTTCTTTAAAAATAATATGCCCTAGAAAAGTCCCAAAAGATGTAGTAAAAATGCACTTATTAATGTTTAAGAGATGATCGACTACCGACATCACTCAAAAATAAGCCTTAAATTATCAAAGTGATATTTCATGAGCCCATAGACCGTCTAATTATCCGAGATAAACCTACAAAAACTTATGAATAAAGTCCTGAAAATCTGTACAACAATACGTGAAAATATTGTAGGCACATTATTTAATCCAAAGGGCATAATCGTGTATGAAAAAATTCCCCACTTAGTGGTGAAATTTTTCTTCTCTTGATCCTCTTTAGCTATCCTTACTTGATGATATCCAGTAAAATCCATCAGTAAAGGAGTAGATTTCTTGCCCCGCAATGCCTTCCAAGATTTCCTGAAGAAACAATGTTGGGAAAGGATCAATTACACATGCAACATTTAATTCCCTATAATCCACATAAATCTTAATTCTTCCATCTTTCTTGATACTGATCACCATAGGGCTAACCCACTCTGACTCCTCAATGGGCTCAATGATTCTAGAATTTAGCATCTTGTCAATTTATTCTTTCACCTTCACAAGTTAGGATTCATCTTGTAAGGCCTCTTCCTAACCGAGTGTGCACCTTCCTTTAGCTTGATTCTCATCTCACCCAAAGATTCATGTACCCTCTTTAACTCATGATAGCCCCAAGGAAATAGGTCCTAGAAGTCACGCAACAACTCAATTATCTTAGTAACCTCATAGTCATACCTATAATCTCCAACAATGGCCTTCTTTAGTTCAACATCCATCCTAATGTTGAATTTTTTATTTTTCATCAGCTCATAGTAGGCACGTGCCTTCTCATCTACACTATCTAAGACCTTGCGGCATTACCCTCTATATGTTCAACATCCCGATTCGCACCTCTTCATCATCAATGACATAGACCATCTTTCCCTTTTCTTTTTCTAGGCAGTGCACCCAAACTGCTTTTGCATCGGTTTCTTCTTCTTCAAGGCGCGCCTCCAAGTCTCGAATAACCTAGTAATTACTGAATAAGTTCCTCATCATTTACACTATATCCCATATTCAAGTGCTTCATAACCTATAACACTTCATTCACCAGAGGTTTCGTGGAAAAATATTCAAAGGTATGAATCATAGTTGCAGTCAGTTCTTAGCAATTTCAGTCTCTCTATTCAACTTTGCATAGACATACCATGCATGCACGCAACCTCGCAAGGTTTAGTAGATCTTATGTACCCATAGTGAAGGTGGTAAATCTTCCTACCCCTCTTTCCAAAGTCTCTCACACTACTGAATATGGTGTTGAATAGGATCCTTCCCATGAAATTCACATATCTTAGTAGGTACATTGCTCTTGAGAAATATCGCAGAGAAGGAAATTCTCACTTCTCACCATTCCAAAATATTATCCCTATGAACCATCCACCAATGCTTTATTATCCCGCATAGAGTATAGAATAGTAAATTCTTTCTTTCCACTTGATTTATCCATTGAAATTCCATAGTGCAAGAATACTTCATGATTTCCTTCGCAAGTGTACCTTGGTACCTAGTTTCTTCCTAAACACCTAACACAATGCCACCTTATTACATGCATAACTACTCACCTCAATTTACGCCCAACCATTTCATAACTTTTATGTGCCCATTTGTCACATAAAACACTTGTAGTACCGCTCATGGATTGTGCATCATCCCATTGGAGAACTCCTTCTTTTGATGGCTCAAGCACTTCTGGGTCTCTAATGGTGTGCACATAAATTATGTTCATATCCTTTTCACTTAAGGCATCTACATAAGGTGTAGCTTTTCCATCTTCCAAAGTAATGATGATGTACTCCTCCTTATTCTCAAACTGATGTAACCCTTATTGAAGCACATATCAGTGTTTTTACATAACACTAAGGGTGCCCAAGTAGTTCTAGAAAATTTTCTACTTCTACAAGCGCTAAGACCTCAAAGTCCCCAATAAACTTGGCCCTTTGTATAATAATCATATCATCTTTTAAAACCACGATAAGCATGGCTTTATTCATGTTTTCCATGAATAGAAAATTTGAAGATGGTTGTAATGGTGGTCTTCCTATCTAAATCCACACGTCTAAAGTGATTACATTCACTTTTGCACATGTATCAATCAGAATGTTACTTAAAAGATATCCATCAACAACAGCATTCAGAGTGATCTCTTTGTCATAATCCAAAATATGAGGAGGTAGGTTAGCATGCAAAATTTTTCTTTAGCACTCTATTCTATTGCATGGGGTGTTTCCCTTTAACCACTCCCCCAATAAAGGAATGATGTTCTCATGTCACGGCATCTTGAAAAATTCCTTTAAATCATCAACATTCGTCTAATGGAGCTCAAAGTGGCCTTCTTCTACTCTAACTTCCATGAATGTTATTTCAAACATTGTATCTCACCCTAAAAATTCCTAATAACTTCCATAGTTTCTTGATAAACCTCCTTTTGATGCATAGGGTCTGGATACTTTGCATATAATACCTCATTCTTTGTAATGGTGGGATTCTTCTTTAGAACTTCTCTAGCGCTTGTAGCCTCAACGCGAGTAGCGATCTTCACAGTACGAAATCAGGATCAAGCACTAACCCGGTGTCCACTTTGGTCTTCCATGACTCGTTGTACTTTAACCATCCTCGTGCCCTTGTCTTTCTTATGCTTTATACTCAATTTTCATATAACTCAGACATTCTTCATATTTTTGATTCTTCCCATAGAAATAATAGATGATGTTCTGGGGCATTCGCACCTATAATGATCAAGGGATCCACATTTAGAACATGTTCCTATTGTTTATTTTTGTGCCCCTTACAAAAATAGAGCAACTTACACAAGTATGGACTTTGCGGATGTTCAAGAATGGAATTGATAAAGTCACAAATGAGTTAAGCATGCCACGGAAGTCTAGGAAGATCCACATAACCGAGGATATCCGCGGAAGGTTATGCAAAACCACGCTACACTAACGATGTTGCGGAACAAAGCAAATGGTTTTGGAAATTGAAAAACAAGGAGGAGTATATGCTGACACCGCAGACCAAAAGGATCAAGTCACGCCATCAAAAAATTTCCACAAGGGATTATACAGAGCCGCTGCATGAGAGAGAGCTCCACGGAAGTCTAAATCCACATGAAACTAAAATTTGGAAAGCCGTGGATAACCACAATTTCCGCACAAGGAAAAAATCATCATAATTCTCAAATTCTTGGCCCGATCCTTGCAAATTTCATATCAATGGGAAGGTGTTGGCCTCATCTAAGCATAGGAGTCTGAATTTCAAATTTAAAAGGTAGTTGGTGGACATGACCTTGAGAAAAAATCTTCAACATGCACAGGTACAATGTCAGTTGGCTCAACCACTAGCATTTAATGCATTATGGGTGCTCACTCCTCTTGTAGGGCATGGCATGTGGAATTAGATTTACAGAGGAATTCAGTCCCTTTTTCGAGCATGTAGAGAAATTAAATGAAGTTGGTCAACTGGTGGAAAGAGAATTTTCCCTCTCTTTCTTCTCTCCTCCTTTCATTTTTCTATATATTGTAAAATGATGCCCAGTTTTAATGTTGGATACTTTGGGAATGCGAGGGCATCATTCTATGTTGCATAAGTGTTCTAAGATTCACATGCCTTGGGCTATGTATCTGTAAATATTTTACATCTTCCTCTTGTATCGTGATGATTTGTGCATGATCTTTCAACAATAAAATCTTTGGTTTTTTGGTTTGTCTCAACTTTAGCTATTGTTTTACTACACTTTCATGACTCTCACTCATTCATAGGTGTGTTGTATGCATTGTTTCAGATATCTATGTCTATTGTGCATCGTAAGGTGGAAATCAGGACATGATTTTGATCTATGGATTTTGTTTTTTCCCTCCTCATCATCGTTCTCTTCCATTTTTTCTCTTGCCTAAGTGTTCATCCCGTTTATTTTGGTGTCATTTCCTTCTATATTTTAGGTTTATGTTTTATGCATATCCTTCTCACCTTGGTCCCTTGGAAATTTAGAGTAGAGCTAGATAGTTGCATTTCAATTCCTAGGAGTAGTTTAGCATAGGATTAACTAGAGAAAGTTGGCCTTCTCTCGGAGGTTTGTCTCAGTTTGAGTCCCACAACTTGGAGACAGTCCCATGTTGTCTCAAATCCCAAATTTTCTATGATTCGAGCACGGGTGCATTTTTGAGCTCCAACAATTCCACTAGGAAATTCACTCCTTCTACCACCACAACCTCGGCCTCTGAATCCTCCTTGGTATCCTCGAACTCTTCTACGACCTCCATCAGGTTGCCCTTCATTTTGATCATGATCATGATGCTCACCCATTTCCTTTGACTTATTTACAACACTAGTCTAACATACACCAATATTAATGGAATCATGAATCTGATCAATCAGTCTACAATTTTTAGTATCATGAGTGGTAGACCTACAAATCTTGTATTAACAAGACATGTTCTTTGTTATCGTGCATTGCGAGAATGGGAACCTATTTGAATCATGATCCAAGTGAAAAATATTGTAGTCCAAAGCAACATGGCACACATCGATTTACCAGACAATTATCCTTAGTATGCCCTTCTACTTCACAATCTATGCACCAAATTCCACTACATGTCTCATGTCGTTGAGTTAGCTGATAATTTCTCTAACTGTTTAGCCATAGCTATAATTTGGGCCTCTAAAAATGGGCTCACTCCTATGTCTACACTTCCCACTTCCTCATTGTGCATAGATGCTTCAATTGCCTCACGCAGATATTTATAAGTCTTGTGTGAGAGCTCCCTTCTGAAAGGTGTGATCATCCCTCCAACAAACCATTGAGCATGTTGACTTGGATGTATATCATAAGATAACTTAGATAGAAGGGTTTTAAAACATGCATCATACTCCCGAACACTCTTAGTTATACCCTGTTTGATGTCCTTCAACACACTGATGCTCTTCTGCTCAAATTCAGGTATATAAAACTCTTTCAAGAAAGCATCCCGTAGCGTGGTATAATCTACACAAGTTTGGTCTCGGATCAAATTTCCTATACCAACTATGTGTACACCCTTGCAATGTAGTTGCAAACTGGCTTGCCTTGCGCTCTGGAGCTGTAATCCCCTTCGCGTGCCATAGTATCTCACACATATGTATGTGTTCAGCTGCATCTTCTATCCCTCTGTATTCTAGAAGATGAAGATACATTTCCATATAAATATTTTGGGGCTAGTGCTTGCATGTTCCCACCAGATCAGAACCTATATTTCCTCATGTGTTTCCTCCACCCCTAGAACCACAAGATCCACTAGATCCCAAGCCACCTGATCCTCTTGATCCCCTCCTAAATCAGGTAATAGACCAGATGATGCACTTCCTTGTGCTCCAATAGTTGTGCTAACTGGACTCCCATAGTCTACGAATTTTTACTACTTCCAGACATTATGTTAATGTTTTACGTGCCCAACTTCCGTGGCCGATGATGCACTAGAAAATATACCTCCAACTGGACCACCAAATAATGTAGATGATGATTGTGCTACCATAAATGAATAATCTACCTGATTAACTCCTAAACTTGACTGTAAATCAACTCTATATGTTGTTACTCTACTTCCCACACTAGCTTGCTTATTATAACTGTTGTAGAAACTAGAAATCCAAGCATAAGGGCTAGGTCACCAAGAGGGATTAAATGTGTGCCCACGATCTATGTATCTTCCACCAACACACTCTCATCTAAGGTCAAAGATGGTTCTATGTCATTCTTTCCCAAATGGGGAGTTCAATATGCTCTAGCTCCACTTCCTCTATGTGAGCTCCAAATCCTTCACAAGTCGGCCTCCTCCACAATGCCATTCATTTCACAACTTCATGTTGTTTCTCCAAATCCCTCTCACGTGCCTCATTAAACTTTAGTTTCATTTCTTCTCTTTTTCTTTCTATCGCTAGGTCTTCCATCTTTCACCACACCTGCTCTTGCCCCTATGTGTGGTGGAGTTTAGCTAGCCATATGTTTCTCTTCCAAATCCAGGGTCAAAATCAAGATCTTAATTGCAAAGGGATACTACGCAAATAACATCCTATAGGTTTGCACCTGAACTAAAACTCAACAACCTATTGACAAGAAGAATTAGAAACTATGTACTCCAAAATATAGCTATTCAGAACACCATGGAACCAATGGTCCATAACGCGCGTCCACGTCAAATATGCATCATACAAGGCCTAGAATTCTTCATGTGTTTAAACAAGTGTACGCAACCTCCAATTCCTCTTTGATGCATAAGAAACCAGCCACTCATAAAGCTCTCAAGGAAATATGGTGAAGAATGTCTCATATAGATCATGATAAAGATTCTATTCAACCCATGTGTGTGCACTAAATTCAGGTCCAATGTTAAATCTGTAAGCATAATCTTCTTCCAAATCATCTAACCACTCTTCAATACTATCCAAAGTCAACTGGTACATCTTCATTATGCAACATCCTAATAAACAACTGAAAAAGAGGTTTCTGAAAATGTAACCAAAATGTAGCCTAGTTTTTACCCACAAAAGCCCAAGGAGTGCTAGCACATCACTCATCCCGATCTAAGAACTCACCCGAAGCATGTAAGGTTACCAATTCTCGTCTTTTATATCATCTTGTTCAAGGAGTTAGCATGATTAAACAGATATTCTAGATCCATAACAATTAACCAAATATATTGTAGTGCTTAAACCAGATCAATATCTTAACCATATGTAAGAACAATTAAACAAGAACCAAGATAAACTTTAACATGCAATATCCATTCACATATGTGTCTACAATCAATATCTAACCACAAAGATCCATTATATTAATTGTTGTAAAACACATAAGCTTCATACATACATAGCATAATCACCATAGTCATGCGTGCCCATAAACTTGTAGCATAACTCTACCAAAACATAGAACTCATAACTCCCTAAACCATGTAAATCAATACATATTTATAGGGGTGGGGAATTTCCCTTCACCACCCATGCACCTTTCAAAAATAGACTACATGTTAATAATAGCCATGCATCTTTACATAATAAATATGAGAGCATGCAAGCTCATTAATAATAGATTATCTAATAATATAAAAGTAATATAATCCTATTATTATATCCAAAACTTTGCATGGCACTTGATCTTCTACTCGTCCAAAATAGATTTTTCATGATCCTTAAGTCTTCTACAAAACATGCAAAGTGCACTCTATGTCCACAATTATCATCAATCAGTAAAATGGCTAAGTCATGATTTCAAACCTCCTTGGGCGTGCCTTGTTCTCGCTATAGTTTTATGTACGTTCACTCGCTCTATTCCCGCGCACCCAATCCTTTTGATATTTCTTGCTTAAGTTGTATTTCATCGGCTTAATAGGAGGTAATTTTGGATAACATAAACTTTATAAAAACTTTTATTGCAAGTTTGGATAAGGTTTTATTCCCATATGTTTTAATTAAAAAAAAGTGCTTGGACATAGTCCTAAAACTCATTATGAGGAGTACCACATGAACCCCAAAGTAGTTGGCACCTTGAGGGAACCAGCCAATGAAATGGGTACCCCCACCCACTTGATTAGTGATACCCGTGTGAGGAAACCATAAGTAGCCTGTGGTGATGGCCTCATTCTTAATTGATTGTGGGGTATAGTCGTAGCTAGGAAAGTAATTTCTAGCACAAGTACTCATCCAGAACTTTGGTGAGTGAAATTTATCCCTAACCCATAGGAAGCTTGAAAACCGAAGCCAACAATGTCATTTTATCCAAATTACTAAGTCAAATTAGTTTGTGTTCCACATTCTTCTCTCAAATCACATCATATCCTATTCCCATCAAAATCAAACTCTTTTCAAAATCAAACTCTTTTCCTTTTGGATACCCATTCCAAATTGAATTGAACAAAGTCTAAGCCTTACTCTTTGGATTCACTTTCCAAGTTTAAGCACATCATCCAATTTCAATCTAAGTTTTATACTTTGATATTCCCACTATCAAGCTTAAGAAAAATCAATTCCAATCTAATTCTTATACTTTTATATTACCTTTATAAAATTCAAGAAAAAACAATTATAACCTACGTCTTATACTTTGATATTCACTTTGTCAAAGTTTAAGCACAATCAATTCTCCTATAAGTCTTATACTTTTATATTCACTTTATCAAGTTTAAGAAAAATCAATCTTAACATCTAAGTCTTATACTTCAATATTCACTTTATCAAATTTTAAGAAAAATCAAAATTTAGTCACAAGTCTTAACTTTGGGTATTCACTTTATCCGAGCTAAGAATAATTGCAAATGTCAAATCAACACCAAAGTCTTATCTTTTGGACATTCACTTTGTCCAAATTTAAGCATATCACATCTCATCAATCAAATCCTTATCTTTGGACATTCACTTTGTCTAAATTTAAGCATATCATATCCTATCAATTGAAACCTTATCTTTTGGACATTCACTTTGTCCAAATTTAAGCATATCCATCCTACTCAAAGTCATATACTTATGGATATTCACCTTATTCAAAACTAAGAAACATCCAAATCAGTCATAATGGACTCTAAAACCCAAATCAATTCACAAACCACCTCTTCACTTTAGGTCTTTACCTTTAGTATAATGGTAGGCTCACACAAAACATTAAATGAAGCGTTATTAGAAAAAATTCATGAGATGTCAAAACAAATCTCTCATATGGCTTCCCAAGTCAGTGAGAAATCAACCAAACAACCAATCATACTCCACGTAAATTCAAATGACAACATACACCTCCCGAGAAAGTCTCTAGTGTATTCCATCAATTAGCAAGTGTTAATATGATAATATATCCAATCACGAGACCCTTCACAAAAGGGAAACCAAAACCTACGTGGTATAAAGAATCAGAATATTATGAATACCACCGCATCAAAGGCCACTCTACAAATCATTTTTCAAATATCTGCCACTATGTCTAAGAATTAATTGACAACAAAGCCATTGAAATAGAAAACACATCAACTACCACAACTTCCAATGAAGAGTTGAACATTTTCCAAGACTCTTTACATGATGAAACTCAATGAGATCAAGATGAAAAGGGCCAAGGATCTACAAACCAAAACCAATCAACTTCTCCTCTAGATACTCTTTTGTTAGTTCAATCAAAAATTGAAAGTATTTTAGACAACTATCTTCAAACATCAAACAAGAACTTGAAAGAGTTTCACGACCCTTTCCAACTCATGGTACAAATGAAAAATCTAAATATAAAGGTCAATCATTGAACAATGTTGAGCTTGATTATATCCTTTCATTGTTAGATCCTACGCTTAACACCATGGATACCGCCAAAACCAACACCCCTAGCCTTGATGTTGCAACACTAAAAAGTAGGTTTGGACATTTTTGTGACATCACAAATGTTTAATCTTAAGTCTATGGATTTTCCACAACAGTCATCTAATGTAAATTCTTCGTCTAATTCACATGACATTATCAAACAATCAACAAAGGCATCTACATAAATCCCTTCAATGGCTTTGACCAAAACATCATCTTCATTTCAAGACATTCTTTCCTGTACCCTCCATGATGTTTGTGTTATTAGGGGTATCAACACACCTTTTTTAATATTTAATTACAAATCTATTGTCAAACAATCTAGTCCTATCATTTGGTCCACATGACCTTTTGAATATTAACATCCCAAACACTAAATTCTTACACATTGAAGTGTTTATCACTAATCATAAAATCCAACGAATGCTTATAGACAAAGGAGAAACATTGAATATTTTCTCTATAAATCCTAAAATATGCCTTGGATGCCCATCTATAGATCAATCCTTCACTCCTCGCATCATTCCATTCACAGATGAAAATTGCATTGACGCAAAGAACCTTTTAAAACTCCAACCATCTAATACATTAGAAATCATTGACAAAGGTATTGGAGAATATGAATTTCAACATATTCTCCACATTGAAAAATTATCTCTATCTTCACATGGATTTTTCGATCTCATCGAAAAATTTTCCAACCTTCCCATTGACTTGGACCTCGTTTTCCCAAGTCTCGTGAGTCAACAACAATCAAATCACATAAGCATTGACTTGGACCTCATCCGCCCAAGTCTTGTAAATTGGTACCAATCAAGTCATAGTTTCCTTGAAAAACCATCTATCTACTCCATTGGCTTGGACCTCGTCTTCCCAAGTCTCATAAATCTAGACCAATTAAATCATAGTTTCATTGAAAATACTTCTATCTACTCGTGGACTTGGATCTCGTCTACCCGAGTCTTATAAATCAGTACCATTCAACTTTCATAAACATGGACCTCTTCCACAATGATGAGCCCATTGTAAACCTTAATATTTGAAAAATTAGAAAAAATTGAAAAGCAAAAAAGATCAAATACTTCTTGTTCATAGGTACTTTCCACACTATGTCAAGTCGCTTGTACAAGTAATTTTAATTAAATCATCCATTGGAAAAAATCTCTATCATTTCATTATCATATTGTGAACATATATAAATTTTTCATACTAATAAACAAAGCCAACACCTAGTAGCTTCTAATCATAATCAAACCTATTATAGAACCATCAATATAAGAGCTTATGAGAAACAATTTCTTCAATGCATGAACAATCTCAAACAAAAATGCTAAGCTATTTCTTACTCTCTAGATTGTTAATCTAACAAATGAACCTATTTAGATCACTTTAGAAATCAAAAGGGAGTGATTTCCTCAAGGTTTGAATATGAGATCTAACCAAAACATGTCTACAAAGCTATTTCTAGATCTTCCGTGCTCTTCAATTTGAGAGAATGGATGCAAGATGGAGAAGTTATTTCCTTCAATGGAGAATGGCTCAAGATCAAAATGCCTATAGTTTATCCTAGGGAAAATAAGGTGTAAGAAGAAAAGTAAGGAGGAAGGTTTTTTATATAGCTTGTTAGTTCATGCAAGGCTAGCAAATTGATGAATGTGGGATAAACCCCAAAGAGGAAATACAAAGGCCATGTATGTTTAATAAAGTATGTGCACTTTGTGGGAGTTGAAAGGGGGTTTAATTAATCAAAGGTGATTAATTAATAGAAAAGGGTATGCCTATAGAGGCTTTAGAAGAAAGTTAGTATGATTTGGGAGATTTTAAGAGAGGAAATGGTTCAATAAATGGCGATTTATCGATTTATCTTAGCGGTAGCAATTAATTAAGAATAATTAATTGACCCAAGTAGAAGTGGGTGTTAATTAACGAAAGTTCGTTAATCGGAATCTTGAGCGATAGGAGGGATAATTAACTAGTGAAATGTAATTAATTAACTATGGTAGATGTATAATGGTGGTTTATTGACGAAGTGTCACCAATTTATAGGAAAGAGGATAGAAATTACTTGATCGAATAATAGGTGTCTACATTTGCCCCTCTTTGGGTTGGCGTAAGTGACATCACTTCAAAGATAGTAGACAAGCATGCAGATAAGTGAATTTCAAGGGATAGAATAAAAATTAGTAGAATGAAGGATGCCCCCTCGAGTTTTGATGGGGTGATAGAAGAGGTCGATCGACGATTGAAAATAAAAGACCAAAGCGGGTGAAAATCCCATTGCAATGGAAGATAGACGGCAATATACTGAATATGAATATAGAGTAGAGATGCAGGCATCAATCTTTGTATAATACCAGTACGAACTCTTTTGTTGAAAATTTCATGTGGGTATTGTTGTGAAGCACAAGAAATGCTTTTCTTAACAAATCCTGTAGAAATGTTGAAGGAAATAGATAGAAGAATAAGGAGGGGAAGGGGGGATCCCTATCTCCCCAAGTGATTTAGAAGAATAGAGGTGATAAAATGGGAGGTCAATGATGAAGATGAAGGGGATGGAAATAGCTTGCATCTAGCTGGTGTAAAAACCACTTTATGTCATCATATTGCATGTGATCTACGTCATCAGTCCTTATTAAAATATACGCATACAAAAAAGTGTAAAATGACATGAAAATCCATAGTATGAACATTTTTTCATTGCCAAAGCACTAACTCAATGCAACATATAGAATGTAATGCAATACGAGAAAGTAAACAAGCTAACCTAACAAGAAAACAAGTACAAACATGCATACTCAAACAAACAATGTTCAAGACAGTTGCCAAAATGTTTTTTTATCAAGATTTGATTCTCACCGTGTGAATTAACAATAAGGGTTAAGAATGGCACCCCAAGCAAGGATACATGTGAGGTGAAAAACTTAAGGAAGTATAAGTCCAATGAAAAATCAATCATGCCTTAAGAAACTTCCCAAACAACATATTCGTGCAAAGGAAGACAAAGATAGCGAGCAAACTAGCTTTTGTTGATGGAGGGTAGATCCAAATGATCCGTGAGTCACGAGCAAGAATGGGTGAGATCCAAAGAAATATATTTTGTAGGATAATGTTTGATGTTTGAGTATAATGCATTTAACACAAATTTCATATGCGTGCATGCATGCCGTTTAATGCTTTTTGAAAAAAATTGATTTTTTTTTTTTTTTAAATGATTTTTACCCATTTTTAGGATTTTTGAATTTTTCCAAATTTTTATAAATTCATGATTTTTTAGAAGAATTATAGCATAGAAGATCATATGGAAATAATAAATATGCCCCAGTGGAGATGAAAGGGTTGTTAGGCAACAAAAAATGAAACAAGTGTAGCAAAAAACAGGTGAAAATGATTATTTAATAAAAATAATCATCATGACGGGTGGTAGAAGAAAACATGACAATCACGGTGGTCACACCGCCTCCCACGATCATCGCAACAAGTTAAAATCACCGGGTGTCAAAACAACCTATATATACCAAGCCATGGGGGGAAATCATCGCGGTGAATTATTTGATACCAAACTCTATCAGTTTGTCAATTGATTTTGCTCTAACGCACGAGATAAATGGCTTGAGCTTTTTAGGTCCAAATGAGATGTATAGACACCATTTGAGAGTACATGTGGCCTCCTAAAGAATGGACTTCGGGTATGTGAAGAAAAAGCTTTTCATTGTGAGCTCATTTAATGCATTTATTTTTAGGTAGATATTGGTGCTACAACGTATGCACGGCCCTTGGGGCACAAATGCATTGTCGGGGGTGCATGCATGGAGGGGACGCATGTGCTTTGGGAGCATGTATGCGCTAGGGTTGGATTTACAAGTACACAGCACGTATGCACCAAATGGGGTGCATATGCACTGAAATAGGTGCATGTATGCTACTCATTGCCAAGGGCTAATAGGGGCATGTATATGTGAATAAGGGCACATGGGTATGAAAAGGGGATCACATGCACTAAGGTGCACAAGAGCTAGAAGGAGCGCGTATGTGCTAAAAGCACGCGTTGGTGTGAAAATTTAGGTTTTAGTCAACCTTAGATGAAATTAGGAGGTTTTTAGAAGAATGTAGGGATGACATAGAAGAAAATTAGATGTTATGTGTTAGGATAAATGATGTTAATAAGAACTTTTTTATCTTGTAGATGGACCTACCCATCTTCAAGACAAGTGAGCGACACGTGAGACTTTGCACTTTCCAGGAGACCTTTACTCATCATGAGTAGATCTATTTGGAGATGACTCTAGACATGACTGGACTTTTATACGTGGCACAAATGCCACAAATTACTTTGGTTCATAGCCTTTTAACAACCTTATATGAGAGATGGCACAAGCAAGAGTCGGTTTTTTTTGCTTTATTACTAGTGAGATGACCATTACATTGGAGGACATATGGTGGATTCTAAGAGTTCCGATCCAAGGCTAACTAATAGAATATGATGGAGATGTCACCCACATTACACAGTGTCTTGTTGAGATGTTTGGCCTCCGAGACATACCCCGAAAGGGTATGACAATTCAGATATATCTTGGTGCTTTCAGGATATTTATATATCTCATGCAGTTGTACTTTTGATGGCTCTTGTCAGTGGAATTTTTTGGTGACAAGACGGGGACCTCCTTTCCATTGGGCTTGATTAGATTTATTCATGGATTGCTCAACAATAAGAGATATTGCTAGGGACAGTGTCTTTTAGCACACTTATATTGGGATCTTCATCTTATTACTTACCATGGTCAGAAGACCATGGGTCCAACTACTCTTTTATAGATATGGGTGTGGGATCATTTTTGCATTGGTCACCCTACTATGGGAGTACTTCGATTTTGGGCTCCAGATGATTCCTCAATGATGGAATGGGTGTAAATTGGTGATGACATCGGGACCATATTGGAGATATATATTACTAGTGACGTGTCTTTAATGAGCTACAGTTACGCATGGTTACATGGCATCTTTATAGATCTTATCAGTGACCAGAGGATGATGCAAAGTTGATTATAGCATCAGTTCAGCACTTATTGATTAATAGTCATAATTATATCATAGAGTGGTACAGGGTGGATCGGGTGCGAGAGGCATTTTGCTCAAGTGCGGGGTATCCCTAGCGACGAGATGTGGTATGGTCTCTACTCTAGAGAGAATTTTTATATTAGCCCTCTTATCAGACCATGTCGAGCAAGAGATAAATTCATTCAAATGGTGCCCAACCATGTGTACCCTTACAACATATTGCAAATCCATGGGAGACAACTGATTATCACGGATAGTACATCATTGTGCTTTTAGGTAGGTCGATGATTCCACATGTCGTCATTGATGCAGGGGTCATGACAGTTGCAGATGGATTACAAGGTAGATCTCATAGAGAAAGAGCTCGAAATTAGTGTATAAAGGTGGCTAGGACCATGGACAAGGATAGGGTCGGGGCCAATGTGCACATGTTCGAGATACTTGCATAGCAACAGATCCCAATTTAGCATATTCCCGTAAAGATACCATTACAATAAGGTGTCTCGTAGGTCCCAAGACAAGCAATGGCTCCTCATGCACAAATACCACATATTCATGTTCAGATATCATAGGTGTCATTACCACCATCACATGCAGCTAGTCCACCATACGGTCCACTCATGGATGAGTGGGATGGAGGAGGTGGGGGAGATGGAGGTGGAGGTTGATGATATGTAGGTGAAGGAGATAAAGGTGGAGATGGATGGGGAATTCCACCAAACGGCCCATCAAGTGGGGGATGGAGAGAGGATTACAAGGAACCCTCACCTCCTAGGAAGATAATTTAAAGTTCTAGGGATTTAGATATCTTTAAGGAATCATGTATAACAGGTGACCACTCAACGTGATCAGCTACAAACTAAGAGATATCATCTAGTGGTAGAGAGGTTCAAAGTGGATGGCAGAGTGGACTCAAGCTCAAGAAGATGTGGAAAAACTTACAAAGAAGTGTTCAATTTTCTCGGACATATGACCACAACATTAGGTACACCAGATGTGTTCATTGACTTAGCCACAACCAGTGGCGAGGCATCATACTATAGGGATTTATATCATGCAGCTATCCCAGAGGGGTAGTGAGTGATTCCATTTATTTAGTGGCTATTAGCATTTCGCATCAAGATTACATAGTTCATCTCGATCAGTTAGATCAATGCATCAACCATTAGCTCATCGGGGGCCGCCACCACGGGATGTGAGGCCCAACAGCCCTAGCATGGGTGAGAGTCATCCATGACTCTTTTATTGATGATATATATACAGATGTATTTATTTTTAATGTATGCCTCAATATGAAGGCACATTTTTGACATTATGTATATGTACTATTTTTGGCTATGCCTCGGTATGCCTCGGTATGAAGGCACATTTTTTATCGATGCCCATGATGGCATACTTTGTATCTAATGATTATGTACAAAGACACATTGTATATGGACATTGACATTTTGACATATTTACATGATGATGGACATTATTATGATGGATGATTATATCACATGTGTTTGATTTATGAGATAGCATTAGATGATATCACATTATTTTTATGAGATACTTATGATTGTCCACGTTTTTAATTTTTTGATATTGGGGAGGGGGACAAAAGGTGGTTTCTATTTCCCCATTGGTGATATGGTAAGATGATAGTAGCTTAGTATACATGTTGGATGTTTATTTTCATGATGATTTATCTTAGCTTTTATTGATGATATATATGATGTATGTGATGTTAGATTTGATGGCATAGATGATGATGTGATAATAAACAATGTACAAGTAACAAACAAGCAAAAGAAAATTTAACAAATCTACCGAATTTACACACTAAAAATTAGACAAAAAATATATATACAAGCATGTCAAACACATTGAATATAAACAAGAATGAATCTAATCAAGAAAATAATAGATCAATCATAAGAAGTATGTTAAGCAACACACTATATAAAATGTACAAGCAAACAAGTAAAGCTATACAAAAATGTACAAACAAACAAGCAAAGTAAGAAACAAAAAAACAAATAATTAAATTACTACTATGTTTTTCTGAGACAGTTTTCAATGCATTTTATGTTGTTTTTTAGGAGTTTTTAAAACAATTGTTGACGACAATTTTTACCTTAGGGGTTTAGTTTGATACTTCAAGAGGGTAAAATTTTCTCAACCTCAGTATCACAGGGTTTTCATGGTACCTACGAGATGTGATGGATGTATGATGTTTTGTGCTCTGTGAAGAATGTATTAGACTTCTTTTCCCTGTAAGTAAGCCTACAAATCAAAAACACTTACACAAAATAGAGTTGGTAAAATAAGTGGGCAGGTTACCTGGAAAAGGTCAATTCCCAGAAGTCAAGCGACTTCCTTACATGGATGTCAACCTAATTTTAAGACATTTAAGCTTTATTGATGATAATTTGAAGTACAATATGATAGATGGAAAATGTGATTAATTTTTTATCTCTTATTTTGCTTAATCCATACATAAGATGATAATGATAAAGAAAATAAACAGGCCTAGAATCCAAGGTTAAAATCTAGGTCAGTATCTAAGTTTTCATAAAAGAATTTAGAGCCTATTGAGTAGGTTAAATCATCATCTTCGGTGAAGTATGAATCGAGATCGAGATGTAGTCTTCAACGAAGAAGTTAGAGATCTCTTCTTCCGTGTCGTATAGACGTGTGAGGCTGGAATTAGTGTATGGAAGGTTGATGTTGCTCTCATTGTTGGATTCGAGATGCGGTGTAGGTGTCCTCTAGTATGTTCATGCCTCGCTTCGTAGTGTTATTCATACCATGCAAGGTCATATTGGATCCTCTAAACCTCGTAGTGGGCACACAACTCAATGTCTTGTAGGAAATCCTATTCCTCCTAGTACATTGGGTGTCAAACAATTGGTAGCAAATCAATACTGGTAATGGAATGACTAGTACCTGATATGGCCATCTAAAAACCCATACTTGATAACATGTTAGCAATAAAAAGAAATGGATATGGATTGTTAAACAAATTTGAACAAATCTAAGAAATAAAAATATAGTGCAGGAATCGCAAGTGATTCTAGCAATCGTCAAGCAATTACTATAAATTCTAACAAGCTAATAAAACAGAGAGTATAACTTGATTATTTTGTGACTATGATGAATTTTAAAACTTAAATGAGATTAGTAATTGAAAGACGAGCAAGATACCTGAAAATGGAAGCAGGAATTAATAAAAACAAATCTTACCTTGATGGATGATTGATGAGATATTGCAAATTGAGTGACAGATGGGTGAATATGGTTGTCTTGACGATGATGTTGGATGATATGATTATCGTCTCGATGCAGCGTGGTGAAAATGGTGCTCTTTTGAAAATATCAGATGTAAAACATTCGTGAATGGCCATGAGTTCCCCTGCAAAATCAAAAAATCTTCCCACAAAGAGGCTTAGGAATCTATTTATATAGATCGTCGGCGACTAGGATAATCTCTGAAGATTTCGGCTAATTCAAGTTAGGGGATAAAAAAGTGATTTTCTTGCCATTTTGAACTTGATTTGGAAAGGATTTCGAGAGAGGTTGGGATACTAAGAGGGGTGAGCTTGGATGAGGACCACGTTAGTTAGGATAAATGTGGAGGTGTTTTTAGAAGGTTTCTAATTTAACTTAGTTCTAACTAGTTAGGGGTGGGAAGTAGTTATAGGGATAAGTTAGAGGTGGTTAGGTTATATTTATGGAAGGTTGCTAAATTAGTTACAACTAGTGAGTGTGGATGAGTTCACATGGTGAGGTGTGAGGGTGTAATTTATTTAATTAATTATTTTAGGGATAGGGATGTGGTGACGTGAGTATTAAATTAATTTAATTAAAGGGTACAAGTGGGTGACCTAGGTCATGGAGTTTTGTGAGTGGCACATTTTAATTGTTTTGATGATTGTGAATGAGTTTAGATATTGAAGGTGAGAGAGTGTATATTTTTTCAGAGTGTCTACATTTTCCCCTTTTTTGACAATTTTGGCAAATCGTTAGACAAAAACAATGAGAAGGTTTGTTTGTATGGGTGTTTCTACTACAATGCAATATAGTGAACACCAATGTGTTTTGTTTCAAAGGTTTCCCCGTCGAAGGGGGTACAAAATGGGTTACCGGGGAATCAATTAACAGAGTGACCAAAGGGTTCGATGTTTGTAGACATATGATCCTTGTCAAGATAACTGATGAACGGTAAAACCAAGTGATGGGATCCAAAGGGCTCATGTCTCATAGACAAATGATGAATTCCCATTTTTGACTATGTTTATTTGATTTAAAATTTCAAGGGCTAAGGTCCATTGAAAACATGACACACTTGTGCAAAAGTGAAAATGTCACGGTTTAGGGAAATATGGGCATGCATCTCTAAAGGGAGTAAATCGTCGGCGATTAGTGAAATCACCAGCAATTGCATCATGTAAACATGAAAGGCTACAACTAGCCCAAAAGTAGTGTTGTTTTACCATATTGTGAGTGTGGTAAAAATGTTTTGACAGAGTGACTGTTGGCATGAAAAACATGGTTTGGAGTAAAAATTTGACAAAATGGCATCCTCCAGCAGAAAACGCAAGCCTCTAATGGCCAAGGTAGGTTTCTAATCCCATTTTTGTGTCGTTTTTGTGATTTTTTTAGTGTTTTGTGGTATTCGTTGTCATATTGGGAGCACGCAAATGCCCTAGTTTTGAATAGTATGAATCGTCAATGATTCCTTCAATCACCATGATTGAGGTGAATCGCCAATGATTCACCTATGACAAAAATAGTTTGTATGTTAAATAGAAGGGCATGGATTTTGATGAATTTTTTTAAATTTGTGGAATGTTTATGGTTTCCGTTGGTGCTAGATGTATATTTGGATGTCGATATTGATGTTTATATTATAATTTCACTTTTCGTTAATAGATTTTGGACAATAAAGTTGACATCTTAATACTCGAATGAATGATATTTATGTGATAATACTAACGTTCATCTTGTGTGCTTGTGTTTTGTAGGTGGATGCACAATTGACTATCCGTGATCATATTTCATTGATGTTGGATGAGGTGAGGGCAGATTTATCATATGAGGATTGGGAGCATCTTGAGGTAGTGGGTTTTAGTGGTATGAGGTTTTATAGATGGATTCATAGATGCCACAGTTTGATACTGGCGTTGTTAGAGAGGTAGAATCATTCCACCAATACTTTATAGCTTATGATAGGGAGATGACCATTACCCTTGAGGATACTTATCGTATTACGAGATTATTGGTTCATGGACAGGTGATTTATTGTATTACTAAGGATGAGAGAGAAGGTACTATGTAGAGGTTATATGGAGAGCATACTCAAGATGTGACATACTCATCAGGGGCATTTGATTACGAGACACTATATGAGCCTACGAGAGTTGGTTTTCCATGGATGACTATGATGATGATAACTATTTCATGTTTTGATTTTCCAAACTCAAGAGGGTCATTTTCCTTGGATGATGACCGATGTTGTTGTTGAGGTGATGGAGCACCGTAGAGTGTTCAAGTGCATCTACTTTATTGGCATATACATTCAGGTATTTATGGGCTTGGACATCCCACAAGCACTATGGTATTGATGTTGGATTCTTATTGCAGTGTTGGGAACATGAGCACATTGTGATTGCTCATCTATTGGGTATACCTTATGATATTGATGTGAGATATCCTGGCTTCATGAGATGGAGCCATAATTTGGGTCAAGTAAGGAAGGCCAAGGGGCCTGGTTATTATAGATATTTAGTATCGGGATTACATGTGGGAGATGTGGTGTAGAAACCGTAACTATATTTCCATGATTGGCCGCATTTTCCTTAGGAATTTATGGGCTTAAACAGGACATTTTCATACAAGGTCGTGGAGTTGAAGAGGATGAGCTTCTTCATTTCAAAGTCGTATTAGGAGGAATTTTAGATGACATAGGATATACCCTAGGATCCAGTGTAGTACATGTAGAAGGACGGGGATACGAGACTCGAGGGCCATTATAGTGAGGCCCATAGTTATTAATGAGAAGCAGGGGGCAAGAGGAGCACAGTACTATTACGAGTACGTGCTCGGGTGTGAGGAGAGCACATGTACAAAAAGGAGAGAGGGGTGATCCCGATGATGTTATAGTTACTGCCTATCGTAGTAGTGATGGCCAAGAAGGCTGTAGTGGAGGGAGAGAGAGATGCCACTCGGAGAGAGTGTGATGACCTTTTGGGAGTTTGGGATACCCTCATCGCAGAGAGGGATGGATTGATCGTTGAGCAAGATAGCCTTCAAAGTGTAGCTTGTATAGGTCTCTTCTAATAGAGACAAGTACAAGGGACACATGGATACACTGAGGAAGGCCTTAGGGATCACATGGCCTTCTATATCTGGTGTAGAGTTTTCAGCAATGGCTCGGTCTGGTAGGCAAAGGGGAGCATTTGTAGCACCTCCTCCTGGTATGATTTTAGTGGTGCACTATGAGGTTATGCGAGCGGAGAGAGATTACTATGTGGATTTGATCATCAAGATCTATCTAGATGCCACATTGTATGTTGATCACGTATCTTCCCAAGGGGTGGCCATAAAGCAGCGGCGAGGCCTAGTGCTAGTTTAGCAAGCATGGGACAGCCACCTCAGAGGCTAGAGAGAGGGGGTGATGGTGAGGGAGGAGTTGTAGGAGAGGTTGCTATCACAAGTGTTTGTAGGGGTTGTGGAGATGCAAGCAAATTTGGGGGAATTTTGCACCATCAAAGAAGAGAGTCATTTTAATGGGGATGAAATCAGATTCATCAATGTTGTTGATGGATTTGTCAGGAAAATGTTCGTGAGGTGGTTGATTATCTTAAAGGGGTGCATCAATAAGATGATCGTAATGTCCTAACATTTAATAGACTTATGAGATATAATTTTGAGGTCAAATTCAGTCATGAACATAAGTCATCGAGTTATGTGATCATTATGATAAGGTTTAGCATGCATGGCTTTAAGTAGATTAAAGCTAGTAACGACATATGTCTTTTGGTTGAGGAGATAATGTCTGAGCTCGGAGGAAGATAAGTATAACGAACAACACGATTTTTCAGCTTTGGTGTAGCATGTTTCATATTCATGGAGCGTGCGACTAATGTAATATATGGCTTATTCACAACCTTGATTATCACGGTGGGAAAACATAGCTCCTAGGGCATGTTCTAAGGTAGATATGTATAGATAGAATGGTTCCCCTTCACGAGGTGGAGTAAGAATAGGTGGTGATAATAGATATTGTTTGATTTCATCAAAGGATTTTTGGAAACTAGAATCCCAATGAAATTTTATGTCCTTGTGAATAATATGGTGAAACGATTGACAACGGTCAGAGAGTTGTGATATGAAACGTCGAATGGACTGTAATTTACCCTGGAGGCTATGCAGTTACTTAAGATTCGATGGTGGAGGCATCTTAATGATTACTCTAACTTTTTCCAAGTCAACTTCTATGCCTCGAATGGATATAATGAATCCTAAAAAAATTGGTTAGGACACCAAAAACATACTTTACAGGATTAAGATGAAGAAAAAACTAGATGAGACAAGTGAAAATAGATTCAAGGACATCAAGGTGGTTTTTTCATGTTTTAGACTTTCCTAGAGGTCATCAAATTAGTCTTTGACAATTTTTTGGATGAGATCATGGAAAATATATGTCATAGCACGTTGATACGTATCCCCTACATTTTTAAGACCAAAGGGCATGACATGATAGCAGAAGTTTACCCAAGGAGTGATAAAATAATTTTTGTGTTGATCGTTGGGTGTGATGAGGATTTGGTTACAACCAAAGAAGCCATCCATGAGGGAGATAATTTCTTGGCTGACTATTAGGTCGATGAGCTTATCTATGTTTGGAAGAGGGAAATAATATTTCAGATAGGTGAGATTGAGATCCCTCGAAATTTGTGCAAATGCATATTTTTTTGAAGCTTTAGTTAGGGGACAAAATTGGAGACCCACCTTTGTGGATAGTCAACAGGTATGATGAATTTGGTAGATAAAGTGAGCATTGTAACTCTTCCTTAACAATGAGAGCTATACAGGATGCCTTTTATAGAGATTTTATTTAAGCGGCTTAGCATTGGGATATGTGACTATGTTGTGTATGACGATGTTAGGATTGATTATGTGCATATCACTATATGACCAGAAAAGGCTTGGTGATATTTTGTTAAGAAAGAGGTGAAATAATTTAGTTCTTCTAGATCTAGAGATTTACCGACCTTAACTATGCGTGGATCCTTAGGGGTACCTAAGTTAATGTTAAGGGTGGATTTGTTAAGGAACATTGGTGTGTCAGATGGTAGGAATTTCTAAAGAAAACGGTATTCAACTCCTTTATGGGAAAGGATGTCATGGTCATCCCGACATTAGAGGATATCCATAATAGGTCAATCTTCCTCGGCCATTTCGGCCAAACAATGGGTAATGATTTAGTGGAGTGATTGGATGTATAAGTAAGTGGCCCTAAAGATATAGCATTGATTTAAAAAAATTATGTGGGATGGGTACAATGTCGTCTGTGTCCATGTGATCTTCAAGGATTGTTGGAAATGATTGTTCTAGTTTGGAGATAGTTAAGGATGTAGTAAGTTTAGATGTAGTGGCCTTGCACATCTCAAAGGTGAATCTTTTATATCCTAAACCATTTTTTTCATGAGCTTTAAGGGATCGCAGGATGATTTGATCATGGGTTCCTTATTCATAGTGTTCGAGGCCAAAACCTCTCCATGCACAGTGATAAAGATACATGAGAGTGAAGCTTGGATTATCGAGATATTTGAATTTTAGTGTGAATGGTATAACATGGTGTGGATTAATAACATGAGATGGAGGATTATCAAGTCCTCCATAAATAAGGCTTGTTTTAAGATACACAAGACCGTAGGAAATAACATCTCCTACATTTGAATCATACATGGGTTGTTTTTCAAGACGGCCATATGTTTTAGGTGAAGGGATGGAGTTGAGCATGAGGAGACAATATTCCCTGAGCGTAAGGTGTTTCTGACCTCACCAAGAGAGGAATTTTCTAGTAACTTAGAAGAAGTGATAGATATGCTAGTGGATGCTTCATTAGATGGTTCATATGCAGATTTTGGTTCAAGGATGAAATTTTGGCAGTACATCATGTAGCAGTCAACGAACGTATTTGGATCAGCTAGGAAAGTGAAAGTATGACCTTCATGTTCGTATTTGAGATAGCGATGGAGGATGAAAGGAATGCATTACATGGTACGTATCCATGGGCATCCTAATATCATGTATTGAAACTCTCTTTCTATAATATAGAAGAGTTTCGGTAGCATTTTGACACCAACTTTAAGTGGGTGTATTAAAGTGTCTAATGTGGGTGTAATCGTGTTGTTGAAGGATCATAATAGGACCAGATTTTGAGCGACAAAGTTATTGGGTAATTTGAGTTTATAAAAAGCAAGGGATGATATGATATTGATGGCAGCGCTACTATCAATCATGACCCTTTTGATAGAGATGTCATTGATCTAAGTGGCGATGAAGAGTAGTAGGTCGTGGTCCTCTAGTCTGAGAGAGGAAATTTCATATGGTTCAAAAGATATAGAGGTGGAAATTTTGAGAACACCCACAAATTTTTGAATGGAACCGGATCACTTTGGTTGGTACTATTGATGTGTGTTATTTTCCACATCATTAGGTGAGTCATCTCACTTAAGTGAGATCATAGGTCCACGTGTCATTTAGGGGTCATTATGAGATTCCCTTACGCGTTAGCGGCGTCACAAGACATCAGCACGTCATTATGTCGGTCAAGGCGTATATGCGTCATTGGGAGTTACACTTCTATTCGGGAATGTAACTCCCCCTCTCTACTCGAGTTATCATGATTACAAGCACTAGGGGTTACTCAAAGACCTCCTATATGTACAAGTCTTTTTATCTATGAGATAGAGGAGAGTTTTATGGCTTAACTAGGTTCTTCCCGTGTTTCAAATTTTTGCATGCACATTCGGTTGATGCTCGCTCCTCCCAAGATCTCTTCACATTGTTGTTTACACATCCGTTGATGTGCACGTCATCCCTTGTGATCCTCACTTGCGGGTTTTAAACCCTCTTTCATGGTATCGAGCAAAACTTGTGGATCCGTGCACTCTTCGGCATTTCGTGTGTTTTTTCGGCTTAGGAGTGATATTCCAATTCTTGTGCATGTGTCGTAATGGTTATTCCTACTGTGCGTTTATTGCATTGATTTTGGGTGTCTTTTGAGTTTTCAGGTGTTCGTGGTTTTCCATCTTTTGCATGCGAGTTCAAGGGTTTCAGTTTCATACTACGTGCTTGGTTTTGTGTTGTGGGCATGGTGTTTTACATGGTACCTTGTGTGTACAGGTCAAGAGAAAATTATAAATTTGTAAGTGCAAATTTTTGGTGGATGAAAGGTTCGAGGGCTATTTTTATAGGACCAACCCATTTTTGGGAACCGAGTTATTCCTCAACTCTCTTGATAACTCGTTCAACTCACCGCTTCATTCACCGTGGTGGGCTTGACATCTATGTTTTCAGCTCATTTGAACATATTTCAACATGTGGGCTCATGCTTTGGTTGAAACATTGACTCGTTTGAACGTGGAAGTTTTGCACGCCCCGGTTGTTCTTCACCGCTCACGTTGGCTCAAAATGTTGGTGATCCCTGCATTGGATGGGCTTGGTTAACAAATCACTTAGCTCGTGGTTTTTGCCTATGAATCACCTTCAACTTTGCATTGTTTAGGTAGTTTGTATTGTGTTATACCTTCCTTGTGCTTGTGCATGTTCAGTTCTAGTTGTAGGTGTTTCTCCATCTACGTGGTGTTGTTTAAAATATCAAACAGCTCTACGAACATGTCTGATATCTCTACTCATGCCCATATGTGCACTGATCGTGGGCTTGTGCCTTGACACTGGATTGTTAAACGACTCCTTCTTGGTTCAACGTACTCTGAGTGGTGGTGTTTGTTGTCTGCCAAATCCATTTCAAACCCGACTGGAGGAGACCCCTTCACATGGCCATTACCTACCATATTCTCCTCCTGCTGTGTGTTTGGAGCTCCATGGAATCCATGTTGCACGTCTCTGCTTGACCATTTCAGACCTCTACATAAGGAACATCTACTAAACACGTCTTCACAGCCCCAGAGGCATAGCCGTTACCTTTTCTTCCACTCATAGCCAAGCACATTACTGATTGGTTATGTTACGTACCCCAACCAAAGATAGCTATCACATTACTGATTGGCACATTACTGCCCAACGGTTACAAAACTCGCAAACCTATGCTTTTTCTTGAGGACTCCACTGGATTTTCCAGCACGTGGCTTCCTCTCGCTAAACACTCCAGCAACTGTGTGGAATCTCCACTCTAGCTCCTCCACGTGGTCTCTCTTGGCGGTTTGGGTTTTCCCAGCTCTCTTCCTCGTGGCTTCTCAGCCAACTCCAAGCGTGGGCCCCTATCTCCACCTCCTTTTTTTAATGTTTTAAGGTGGTTAAATAAAAAAACATTTCATTCAAGGCATTGTAATTTTAAAAAAAATTGGGGTATTTTGGCTTGTTTTATATCCCCTCCTATGAGTGTCGAAGATGGAGGGCGAGGTCGTGGGTTGGCGGAGGCTAATCCCCCTCGCGATCAAAAACACCCCTACTAAAATTCCATGTTGTTTCCAATGAGTAGTCACACGACATCCTTTGCACCCATTTCAGGCACTTTTTTAATGTGTTTGCAGTGTTTAGTGACATTTTCCATCGATTAAGTAGAATCATTTTAATGCCATAACTTTTGACTCGCATCTTATTTTTTAGCACTTCTTTAGTCAAAGTTGCATGATTTTTCACACATTACATGATGACATTGTCAGTTTTGTAAATTTACTACTTTATAAATTGTCGCATTCTAGGGGGGTTGACTGTACTATTAGGCTTTCACTCGCAGATGCATTATCAGCCGAGTCCAATGTCTTGCTTTTGTGCATCTTGCATTCTTCATCATGGAGAGTGCTCTTTCCAGATGTGAGCGTTATAGGATCTCCTTACAGCCTCCGCCACTTCTCACCGGGAGAGAGACCTATTCAACTTGGCATGCTTCCATGGAACATTACTTCGTCCACGAGGTTCTTTTACCCTTCTTGTTTGGGCCAGTTCCTACACCCACTGATCATCGTCATCTAGAGGACTTCCTTGACACTTGTGACCATGTCTTTGGTCACATGATGATGCATGTCTCTCGTTCTCTCTGGTTTCACGTGGCAGACTTAGATCCACCTCACCGTGTCTAGAGCATTCTTCAGTCCTTGTATGGAGACCCTTCACATACTATCGCCATTGTTGTTGTTGTTGATTCAGTTGTCTCCTCTTCTTCGTGTGATGGCAGTTCCACTGACATAGACTCGTTTGGTTCTAATTTTGATGACGAGGATTTTGCACCCAGTTCTGATGCAGAGAGTATTACAGAGGACTTCTCTCCTCTTTCTCTCACTATTCCAGACATTGTTGTCACCCCCACATCTCATTAGATATTGAGCAGTCTCACACCATCATTACACCAACCTCCTTTCCACTTCTAGTGTGCGAGGCCCACTTCACTCCTCTACCTTCATTGGATGAATCATACCTATCTGACATCACTCTTCTGTTTGTTGATCCCCCTCATTGGGACGAGTATCTGCCTGACCTTAGTCATCTTTTTGCAAAGTCTACTTGTGATGCACTACAGTCCCTCATCCATCTACAGTGTTTTGACGAGTACCCCTTCCACATTTAATACCCCTTCCGGGAATAATGTCACTTCCACATTTCCAGAGACCTTCATTGATCCACCCTCAATTTTGTGGATCCCCCTTTTGTTGTGGAGGATGTTTTATTCCCTTCACATCACTTAGACATCCTTTCTCGTGGGTGTTCCTCTTTTATACTACGACATTTCGCATTCGTGACATTACCTTCGGTTCCTTGGCACTCACTCGCTAGACCTATGTCACACCTTCATGTACCAAACTCGAGTTCTTCGTGTTCTTGCCTTGATTTCCTTTGTGGAGTGGGTGGACTTCCAGCATGTCATTTCTATCCTTCCTAAGGGCAGGCACATAGTTCGTTGCGGGTGGATCTTCTTCAATTCAGAGGTAGAGGATCTCGTCATCAACATTCTTCTGGGAGACCTCCTAGAGCTGCAGAGTTCAGATCCATCCATGGCATCTTCTACATTCCTCTCATCTCCCTCTTCCTCTCACTTCTTCTTTCGAGATATTTTCTCTTTGTACATGGGTGCCCCTTCAGGCTTGTCTATGGCTAGGACCCATATTTGGCATCTTTCTTAGATTAGAGAGTATGTTTTTCTCTTGTGGTGGATGTTTTTCCCACTGGGTTTTCCTTCACTGCTTGGGATCTTTTTCTTATACATGGGTACCTCATCAGGCTTTGTGCTGGGACCCATTTCTCGTTTCTGACTTGCTGCCTCATCCTAAGTTACGATGAAGGGGGTGTTGGTGTGTGTTATTTTCCACATCATTAGGTGAGTCATCTCACTTAGGTGAGATCATAGGTCCACATGTTATTTAGGGGTCATTATGATATTCCCTTATGCATCAAGTGTGTCGGCGCATCAATGCGTCAAAGCACATCAGTGCATCAAGGCGTCACATGTGTCATTGGGAGTTACACTTCTATTCTAGGAATGTAACTCTCCCTCTCTACTCGAGTTGTCAAGATTGCAGCACTGGGGGTTACTCAGCACCTCCTATATGTACACGTCTTTTGATCTATGAGATAGAGGAGAGTTTTATGGCTTAACCAGGTTCTGCCCGTGTTTCAAATTTTTGCATGCACATTCAGTTGATGCTCGCTCCTCCCAAGATCTCTTCACGTTTCCATTCACACATTTGTTGATGTGCACGTCATCCCTTGTGATCCTCGCCAGGTTTTAAACCCTCTTTGAGGTACAAAGTGATGGATTGAACAACTTCTATCATTGCATGTTTGTGGAAAGGAGATGTTTGGACTAGTTCAAAAAGTGACATTCTAACGGGAGATTGGTGTAATTATTTGATAACAACATTTTTCATTGAGGTGAAAGGATGTGTTGTTACTTATATGGAAACTTTGGTTTTTTATTATGGTGTTTGATTAGACTCCTCAGGAGCTAAGGAAATAGATACCTTAGGTTTATCAAATGAAGTTGATAATTCATAAGGTGGAGGTATAGCGACCGAGGTTTTACCTTTTAGGCTCAGATGATTATTTTTCATAAATTTTTGAATGGGTGGTGATGTGTATAGTACCGACTTGATGATCATATGCTTTAGGGATATATTCTTTAGTCTTTATGATGATGATATTGATATTGGCGTTGTGTTTGATTGAGAAGGAAAGAAAATCGAATAGCCAAGTTTATGTACCTTCCAGTGAAAGGCTCTATAATTTTCTATGGAATGGCCACGTGTTCTATGGTAATTGCAAAAGATATTGAAATTGTGTCGGGAAGGATACCATCTATGATGATCTGATGGTTTAGAAAATGGTAGCGTAGTAAGTGATCATTAAAGGAGATCATCTAATATGGTGTTTAGTCACAAGGTTGCCTATTTGTTGGTTGTGGAGGATTTCTAGACGTTGGGACGAGTGGTGGATGAGGAGCCTATATGGGTGGTCTTTGGTATGAACAATCAGATTGTGTAACATGTGAGAGTGAGGTACCCTGTATGGGTGGCCACTGGGGAGGATAATTGGTTTGTTTGATGGGAAAAGGGTGAGGACCCCGTATTGGTGATCGTTGGTGTGGATAGTTGGGTTGTGTAAAAGGTGCAGGATATGGACTTAGTGTAGGGGTTTGATTGGGGATTTTGATCCTATAATAATAGGGTGATTAACAGGTATAAAGGAGTGAATTCTCGCTCAAAGGAATCTGATTGGGAAAGACATATTGAGGGATTTTGAAAACCTGAACAATACCTTTTATGAGGTGTTTTTGTGGTTTTGGATGAACTATGTGTGGTTGATGAGGAAGCAACAAAAAGTTTGATTTCCCTGAGGTAGCAGGTATTTTGGGTTGTTTGTCTTGATGTGGTTTTAGGTGTAATCTCAAAGAACGTAGAGGATGTAGGTGTGGGTTCTATAATGGCATGTAACGAAGGCATGGGAATAGTTTTAGTAATATTTTTAATAGATGGAGGTGTAGTAGCTTTGGGCTCACTAGATTCTGGTGTTGATTTCACAAATTTTGATTTGGTAAGTGATGAGGATGTAGGAAGGGTTTTAGTGATGTTTTCAACAAGTGAAGACTCATTAGTTGTAGTTTTAGGCTCATTGGTTGTTGACGTTGGTTCCACAGGTTTTGATTCGGTAAGTGACGAGGATGTAGGAAGGATAGGCTCTATTTTAGTTATTGTTTTGATTGTGTAGATAGCATTCATTTGTGATTGATCGGAGGATGAAGGGTGATTTGGAAAAGGTTTCTTAAATATGTCAAGATTTTGATTTGGGGGTGTATTTGGATTGTCTAAGTAGAGCACAACTTTGTCGATCAAATATTGAAGTACATTGTGGAATGTATGACACCTTTTGATGTCGTTTCCAATGATCCTATGATATTTACAATAGTCATTATCGGGTACCAAATGGGTTTAAATAATGATATATCAATGGGTTGAATAAGTGGTAGATATATCATGTTGGAAGCAAACAGTTTGTCAAAAATTACACTGTAAGTCTCTCCTATAGGTGTATAATTACGTTGATGACGGGGACGCTTGGTGGCGAGTCTCTCCTTAGGAGTAGATTTAACTACGAAAGTGTTGGTAGATGTTTTAGACTTATCATTATGGGATGGAGATTTATATGGGAATTTAATTTTGGGTTTCTAAGGATGAATCTTAACTCATCCATCTTCTAAAGCTCGCAATTCCAATTTACGGGCCATGGTCAAATCCTCATCAAAAGTTTGGAATGATTGGATTTGTAGTGTAGATGAAATATGTTTGGCACAGGCACGACAGAAGACCTCGATTAATTATGTTTGTGGTAATGTAAAGGACAGTTAATTGGTGACACCTCTCCAACGGGTGACAAAGTCAATGATAGATTCGTCTTCGAATTTTCTGATGACATATAGGTCATTGATAGTGATTTTGTGTGCTATGTTTATGGAAAAGTGTTCTAAGAAGAGCTGGGAAAGTTGTGTAAAGGAGGATAGTGAGTTTTGCGGAATTTTTTTGTACCAATCTAAGGCATGACCAGTGAGTGACATGGGAAAGGTCCTTAGCATCAGGTCTTGATCGTGATCTATTAGATAGTATGCGTGTTGAAATGCACAGATGTATTGTTGGGGATGTTCCTTGTAAAATTTTATGAACTTAGGAAGTTCCAAGTGAGGTGGATATGGTTTATATGGTACCGAAGGATGCATGGGCTCATTTCACATTTGATCATAAGAGAGTAAATTCTTAGATGAAGACAAAGTAGCTTCAAGACTAGATATGTGGTTTAAAGCAGCTTAGAGAGGATCAGGTTGAGTTTGTTGTTGTGAGCATGAGCCGAGTTAGAATAAAGACTACCTGGGTAATGAGTATGTCTTATATTGTTGAGGAATTCCTTATTGGTAGGGAATGTTTTGTTGGGGAACATTCTACTAAAGAATGTTACATTGATGTTGTAAAATGTTTTGTTGAGGTGCATATTGTTGAGGTGTGTTGTATTGAGGTATGTTTTACCATGGTACATTATGTTGATAGGGAATGTTTTGTTAAGGGATACTTTGATGATAAGGGATATTCTGTTGTGGGATGTTTTGATGAGATGGAGAACCTTGTTGGGAGGCTATAGGGTGTGAGGTTTGTATGTATTGGTATTGTGATGGCATTGATGTATGAGTGAGTGGTTTTGAATACATGAGTGACTACTAAAAGGAAAAAGCAAAGGTGGAAAAGGACGTTGCATGATGTGGGATGTTTTGTAGGGGTGTAGATTGCAGCATGGAGATCATTGGTTGTGAAGGTTGTGGTATGTATTGTGAAATAGGGTGAGTGCTAGTAATGGAACTGGTATTGATGAGTGGTGTAGTTGCAGGGATAGACATGGTGATGTTTTGAATGGGAATAATAACTTGGGGTGATACAACAAGAGAAAATGCCACGAGAACTCAATGGAGGTTTTTTTACCTATGAGGAGGCCGGAGGAGTGGATGAGGAAGTAGTGGTATTACTTAGGGAGGTTTAGAACATGTAGAAGGGCTTGGTGAGGATGTAGACTATTATGAAAATGTGTTTTTGATAAAATCATGTGGACATCATAAATGGGTGTTGAAGATACCTTATATGCTTCAGTGGTTGATCTGGTGGAATATTTTTCATTTGATGTTTCAAAGGGGTTAGTAGGACTAGAAAATATCTCGAGTTGACTATTGTTTGGTGTTTCAAGTTGATTTGAAGTGTATGGGTATAATTGCTAGAAAACGAGGTCTTGATTTTGATCAATGAGTTGTGCAATGGCAGATGAAGGATTGTAAGTGTGTTGGGGTGTAAATGGTTACATATGAATGGTTATGGCCGCTAGGTAAGCATTGAGGGCTATAGGGTGTGAATCTAGCATTTCTTCAAAGATAGGGTCTCCCTTATTATAGAAGGCGGTTCAGATGTTTCGGTTGAGGACTAGAAGAAAAGAGGTGGTATGTTTCTTGTGGTCCAAATGTATGAAAGATTTGACCATGATATTGATGTGGGGAATGAAATAATTTTTGTCCCATTGTTTCATTATAGTTGGCCCCTAATTCATTCCAAGTTTTTGGGTGTCAAAGAAGAGAATGGATGTAGTTGTTTGATAATATGAGATTTGTTGTAGTGTTGGTCTTGAAAGTGTTGTAGTGTAAAATGATACATGTTGTGGAAATGTAGACGATGGAGTAGACATATTTTCAGGAATTTGGTTACGAGCTTGTTGTCTAGTAAGTACCATGATAAAAAAACACACAAACACCTAGAAAATGAAAAATAACTAATTGGGTTGATTTACAAATAGTAAAAAAATGCAAGCAAAATGTGTTGTTTAGTATTTATCTTGATTAATTATGAAAAAGTGAAATGTGTAAGATGGTTAACAAGGGTCCTAGGAAATGGTAATCTAAGGTTGGTTTTGGGTGTGTTTAAGGGTAGAGTCCTTGATATACCCGAAGGTACGTGAGGCCCAACTTTGTACTGTTGTTGGTACGAGCATGTATATTGGGGCCTACCCCCTCACTTCATGGTCTTGCTACGATAAGGGAGTCAAGTGTTGAGCCAAAATATACTAACAGATAGGAGATTATACTCAGCTAGAACACCGAGTCAGCTTCCCTGTTAGGTGATGAAATCCCAATCAGTTTCACCTAGGTAGAAATTGTTTAAATGCATTTTTATTTTGAAGTGATTTGGTTATGTGTGGGGGAGGATAAGTGAATGCAATGAATTTTCCTCCTAATTAAAACTAGATGATCAAGAAGTATGAAATAGTTCATTTTAAGACCCAAAACGAAATGTTTAGTTTTGATGAGAGCAATCAAACAAAAATGCAAAACCAAAAGAAAACAAAATATTTTAGGACTTACCGTGAGAGCGCTCCTATTTTTTAGTTTTTAGCAATTTTAAAATGAGCAAACAATAAATCCAGCAGATGAATTTCCAAGAAACAATGCCCTATAACCATATTAGAGAAAACAGAGAACAGAAAAATAGCAGATTGTGAAGCAATGTAAAAAAATTAAAACACACTGCCATCTCATGGCGATTCGCCCAATCAAAAGTGATTAGCCTAATTGTCGATGATTACTAAACAATGGATTAAAAGAAAAAATACTATTTTATTAGTGAAATGAAGGAAACAAACAAGGGACAAGGGTCCCACCGGTGTGCCAAAATGTTGAGGACAATTTTTACCTTAGGGATTTGGTTTGATACTTCAAGGGGGTAAAATTTTCTCAACCTTAGTATGGCGGGGTTTCTAGGATACCCACAAGATGTGATGGATGTATGATGTTTTTTGCTCCATGAAGAATGTACTAGACTTATTTTCCCTACAAGTAAGCCTACAAATCAAAAACACTTACACAAAATAGAGTTAGTAAAATAGGTGGGCAGGTTTCTTGGCAAAGGCGAGTTCCCAGAAGTCAAGGGACTTCCTTACATGGACGACAACCTGCTTTTAATACATTTAAGCTTTATTGATGATAACTTGAAGTACAATATACGATAGATGTAAAATGTGATTAATTTTTTATCACTTATTTAGCTTAATATATACATCATCTGATAATGATAAAGAAAAGAAACAAGCCTAGAATCCAAGGTCGAATCTAGGTCTCAGTATCTCATTTTTAGAAATTAAGTTAGAGCCTATTGAACACGCTAAATCATCATGTTTGGTGAAATATGAATTAGGCCCTAAGATGTAGTCTTCCACAAAGAAGTCAAAGATCTCTTCTTCCATGTCATATAGACGTGCAAGGCTAGAATCAGTGTATGGAAGGCTAATGTTTCTCTCAATGTCCGATTCGAGATGCGGTGCGGGTGTCCTATGGTATGTTCGGGCATGCTTTGTAGTTGTATTCATACCATGCAAGATCATCTAGGATCCTCCGAACCTCATAGGGGCACACAGCTCGATGTCTTGTATAATATCATATTCTTCCCAGTACAACAGGTGTCGAACAATTGGTAGCGAATCAATACTAGTAATGGGATGACTAGTACCTAATATGGCCATCTACAAAACCCATACTTGATAATATGTTAGCAATAAAAAGAAATGGATATGGATTGTTAAACAGATTTGAACAAATCTATGAAATAAAAATATTGTGTAAGAATTGTAGGTGATTCTAGCAATCACCGGTGATTACTGTGAATTCTAACAAGCTAATAAAACAGAGAGTATAACTTGATTATTTTTTAACTATGATGACTTTTAAAGCTTAAACAAGATTAGTAATTGAAAGATGAGCAACATACCTAAAAATGGAGGCAGGAATTAATAAAAACAAATCTTACCTTAATGGATGATTGAGGAGATATCACATATTGAGTGACAGATGGGTAAAGATGGTTGTATCAAAGGAACGATTACAGATCGTACCAAGCCAAGAACACGAGATGTTAATCAAACACCATGATCTATAAGATGATAGGAATTTGCCATAATAACTTTACATAAAACCTTTGCAAATAAATAAGAAGCAATATCATATATTATTATGGAACTCAATGCAATACATTGAGAATGCACCTTGCTTAAATAGGCAAGGAATAACAATCTAAGAACTAGTCAAGGTCATAGATCAAGCCATAAATTAAGGAAATAACTAGTCATCAAAGAACTAGTCAAGACCATAGATTTAGGAGAGAACTAGAAATCAAGGATCTAGTCAATACCATAGATCAAGGAAAGAACTATACCCAACAACTAGATAATATCTCCTAATATATAAATAAGATAAAAGAAATATCCACACACATAAGTGGGTGAGGATAAATACAATAAAAAAAAATAAAGTACCTAGGTGAACATGAGCTAAGGTAAATACCTACTCTAACACCCCCTCAAGTGAAGCTAGGGGCCAAAATAGATGTGGCATGTCCACAAAGTATGAGTCCCACTACTAGGCCCGATGAGGTTCTCATGTACAATAACCGGAAAAAAAAGGGACACCGCAAGGTACCCAAAACCAATAACAACAAAGTAAAGAGAGTAAAGACCACTCCAAGGCATCCCAAGAAGCTCGGCTCAAAAAAATTGTACAATGCTGAATAAGTTTGATGTGCACTGTGGTCTAAATCCACTACTCGATCAAAAAACTCAAAAACAACTGACACTGGGTTCCACGAATATCTCCATACAAGGAGACTATCAACAGAGTGATGTCAAAAGTGTAAAAAAACACCAAACATAATTCAATCAACTGCTACAAATAGGTGTGCCATGATCCAAGAACAAAACCAAAGCAACAAGGTAAGGACACAAAATCCAGAGTGTCACGATCCAAGAAAAGCCAAGGTAACAAGGTAAGGACACGAAACCCGAAGAAGCAGGATCAGCACCACACCCTCCCATATTGCTGAATGGGTGGAGTGGTGCTACAAATCTGTATGAGTTGTCAAAACAACTACTCAAACACTGACAAACTAACACTGGGCTCCACCAGAATAGCTCCCCCACAAGAGAGACTGTCAACATGCCAAGAGAGACTACTTTTTATGTCTGTGTCATGTTTAAGCATAGAACTTCTTGAGGTGTATGGCATTCATAGGTTCACGCAACTCATCTCCATTAGGATAGGAAAGTTTGTATGCTCCTGATCCATATTTTTCACTATCACATAAGGTCCCAACCAATTAGGTTTGAACTTACCCTTCTTTTCTCTTTCTTTCACAAAGTGTTGAACTGGTTTTCCTTCAGACCAAATCTCCTACCTCAAACTAATGAGGTATAATCCATTTTTTGTAGCTCTAGGACACTTGATTCTGATACACTTTTAAGTGATTGAGTGCGCGAAGGCATCTTTCATCCAGTAATTCAAGCTCTACCAATCTAGCCACGTGGTATTCTCCATCTTTGTCCATATAATATCTTAGAGATATTCTCAGGGATGGAAGCTTAATTTCCAAGTGAATGATGGACTCAGTGCAAAAACTAAGGATTGGGTTGTCACACTAGTAGGAGTGTGAATGGAAGTTCTATAAGCCCAGAGGGAGGGATGGATTTGCAAATGCCAATTATGACCATTCTTACTTACCATCTTTTCCATGATTCGAACAAGGGTTTTGTAGAGGCATCTTCTTGTCTATTACCTTAAGGGTAATAGGAAGTAAACCACTTTAGGAGTATTTGAAAGCGTTGGCATAGGGCTTTCACAATATTTTTCTTGAAGGAATTTCCATTGTCAACTACAATGGTGGAAGGGATACCATAATGGCATATGAGATTATTCATGATAAATTTTGAGATCTGTGCCCTAGTAACATATGTGAGAGGAATAGCTTCCACCCATTTTGTGAAGTATTATGTGGTAGTTATGATATGGGTATGGCCATCTGAGGAGGTAGGGGTGAGCTTCCCTATGAGATCTAGTCCCCACTTAGAGAATGGACATGGTGTTGTGATCAATTGCAAAGGTTATTCCATTATGTGAATAAGGTTCCTGTACTTCTAGTACAATGCACACTTCCTGACATACCAGAGAACAATCAGTTTTCATGGTAGGCCAATAGTAGCCTACTCTCAATAATTTATTTGCCAAGACCATTCCATTAGTGTGGGCTCCACAAACTCCTTTGTGTACTTCCTTAATCACTTGGATTGACTCCACTACATCTAGACAATGTAACAAATTCCCATCATAGCCACGATGATAAAGGGTGCCTCCAAGGAGGGTGTAATGGGATATCTTTTAGATAAGGTTCCTCTTTTCAGAGTGGGTTATATTTGGGGGAAACATACCATCTTGTAGGTAGTTAAAGATAAGATCATACCAAGGGGAAAAAGGACCAACAAATTCATAGACCAGAATGATTTTGGCATGTCATATGTAGGTTGTCACAAATTTTCAACAAATAATGGCATGTCATTATTTTCTAGTGGAATCTATAGCATGGAACCCATTGTTTCCATAGCATCTGCAAACCGATTTTGTGCTCTTGGGATCTGTTCAAAAGTGATATGCACAAAATACTCTTTGAGAGTCTCCACTAACTTCTTATATGGGATGAGCTTCTCATCCTTGACCTTATATTCATTGTTGACCTGTTTGATGATCAACTGTGAGTCTCCAATGACCTTAAGTTAGTGGATGTTCCATTTGATAGCTAGCTTCATCCCAACGATGAGTGCTTCATATTTTTCTATGTTGTTCGTACATGGAAATATGAGGTGGAAAGCCTGAGGTATAAATTCCCCGAAGGAGTGACTAGCACTACTTGCCTCCTGAACTATGGAAAGTGAATGATCCATCAAAGTGTACTTTCCACGTACACCGATTTTACCACGCATCCATCCATGAGAGAGAGGGAAGTTGTCTTTTGGACATTCCTTGTTGATGTCACTAAATTTGGCATGATTCTAATTCCGATGGCCTTTTACCGCATCGGGACTATATTGGATATCCATTCTGAATAATCGATTGGTCTGATAAATCCATCTGCTAAGAGTTTTTCAAGCTCTTCCTTGACTAGAAGGGCCACCCGCAGATGCATTTTTCTAAGCTTCTATTTGATAGACTTTGTGTCTACGTGCACAACAAAGTTATGCACCACTAAAGATGGATCCAGGACCAACATATCTGCATAATACCAAGCAAATGTCTGAGAATTCTCTAAGAAGCATTACAAAATTTTTTGTTCTTGTGCTGAAAGTGAAGCTCCCAACTTGACTATCTTAGGTTTCTCTTTTGTGCCAATGTTGACATCAATGGTTTCTTCTACTAACATCTTGGATGTATCCTCCATGCATGTAGGATTAGGAGGGAGGTTAAGATCTTCTTGTAAGGGCATCTAAACGAGATTTTCACCCTTGGTGTGGTCACTTTTTATGTCCATAGATTTTTCGATTTGTTTATCAGTCAACGCCTCAAAGAGGTTTTCACTGTGTGACTTGGAATTTTGTTTTTACCGAGGATTTTTAGAGGAAATTTTTCCCTCGATTTTTCTTAAATTTTGTTGACCATGTAACTCAACCTCCTACCTGAAGTGAGCAGCATCAAGGTCAATGGAGAAGCCTTTTTTATGGTCCCCGATAGGAATGTTGTCACGAATACCCATGAATTCTGTAATTTCCTCATCATTTTCAAAGAGGTCCATAGGCGCATGAAGTTTTTGGTCCCAATCAACAAGAGTAGGATAGACAAGGTCAACTTGAGGTTTAGCAGGGGTTATGGTAAAAATAGTGGTGTCTAGGAATAGGTTTATAGAGGAAAGATCCTCATATTGGCTATGACAGGATTTTGTGTCACTATCTGAATGAGAAGAGCTATCCTCACATTTAGAAGAGGTAGCATCTTTCTCCAAGGGGTGATATCCATAAGGTCTAATGTCGACATCATATATTTCAGTTTTAAAGTGTGGAATTGGAACGAGATCTCTTATACCTTGTTCATTTTTACCACACCCGTGTCCTTTATAGCCCATAGAGTACATCATTCTATTGGATTTGGTGTACTTTGGAGTTTAGTAGTAGGAAGGCATAGTTCCTTCGGGAACAAAATTATGGGAGGGTCCAACAATTTTTCTTCTGCTAATAATCCACTAGGTAGGAACTTCCTTATAGTTTGCTCATCTTTGGGTCATTTATATCAATAATTGGGCTTTCCTCTTATCTTGGGTGACAAAGATAGATCTGAAACCAAGAGGGCTTGTTGGATATCATACTCTCTACAACTATATTCAAGAACCTTCATCTCCCATGAATCAAAGGGAAAAAATAAATAAAATCACTGTGGCCACAAGAAC
Source organism: Taxus wallichiana var. yunnanensis (assembly GCA_018340775.1). Classification (NCBI taxonomy): domain Eukaryota; kingdom Viridiplantae; phylum Streptophyta; class Pinopsida; order Cupressales; family Taxaceae; genus Taxus; species Taxus wallichiana. Next base: position 687,774,450 of record CM031243.1, read on the forward strand.
TTAGTGTGTAAGAATCAACACATGATGCGGGAGCTTGATTGAAGAGGTATAAAAATGTTGGTAGAGGGACATTCATAAGCACCCTTGCATGAAAATATATTCAAATCTCTGCAAAGTGAGAAAAGGGTTTCGGATCTCCTTGAATGGTGATGGTGTGTCCCTCATGATTTAGTTTAATGCACTGATGGAAGGTTGATGGTACGGCTTGCATGGCATGAATCCATGGGCAGCCAAGAATCATGTTATACAGAAGCTATAATTCTAGGACATAGAACTTATTATTATGGCGGGTAGGTCTTACTTCCATTCACAATGTTATGGTGTGTCACCGATTCACGTTACGCATTGGCATATGTTGTAATTGTGATGATGCGGGATTCTAGATATGCTTTTGTTTGTCCCAACTATTTGATTAGCTTCAATGTACATATGTTCAACCCAAACCCGTTGTCCACAAGAACTCTCTTTATCTTTCTTTGGGTGATAAATACTTGATGTAAAGAGGTAAGTTATGTGTGTGATCTTTGTTTGGGATCTCATTATGACTAAAGGTGATGTGTTTACTTGGTGCGAGATTTTCCACCACAGTTTGAAGGTGGGAAGGATCTATATCCGTTAACACTCTTGACCCCTAAAGTGTTTTGTAAAGGATTTCTTTGTGTAAATTTTGTATCTTGAGAAAATCAAAGATCAAAATCTTAGCAGAGGTATTTTCAAGTTATTCTAAGAGATCATATTGACTATCCTGAGGAGTAGACAGAGGAGGTTCTAGAATTAGGAGGTGAGTGCACCCTGTTACTATAGCACAATCTCTTCTCTTGATTTTAATAGTATTCACATGCTCGTTAGAAGAATGAACACAACCAATAAGTGATTCAAATGGATTTTCATCTTGGGTGTAAACATAATTAGCACTTTATAGCTCTTGGAAGACTGACCCTGATCCAGCTTCTTCTCCGCATGTTTATCATTCTTAGGGAAAGATTCCTTGAATATTCCCATTTTTTGATTAGGTGTTTGATGGGGCTCAGGTGAATCAACCTCAATTTCTCCACTATCAATGAGGTCTTGGACAAAGTGTCTCAGTTTTAGGCACTTGTCTATTTTGTGGCCTTTGACATGATGGTACTCACAATATTCATGTTCTTTGTACCATGATGGTTTAGGTGTGTTATCACTAAAGGGTACCATAGTGGGGTACTAGACCATGTTTCACTATGTCCAACTATTTCAGAATCGTGGACAAGGAGTCCATGAGAGGAGTGAACACTCAACATTTGACTTGGGGGTTGAATAGGCCCTTTGGTAAGTTTGAAAGGAGGACCTATTTGAACCACTCGTATATTCTTAGAGTCTATGATACTATCTCCTATGACATTTTTGTTTTTGTTAAAGAACTTTGGTTTGTCTATAGGTTTAGATGTTTGATTATCTTTTGAAAAGGGTTTCAATGTCCCTTTAGCTATCAAAGTCTTTTCAATTTAGATTCATTTTTCCACTAATTCTTCAAAGTTATTGACACAATGCATCTATAAATGGAAAGCAATGTCTAGATTTAAATTGGGGACAAAAATTCTAACCAATTTCTTTTCTGGGATTGAACAAGGGAAGCGACTAGCTAACCCCCTGCCATTGTTGCAAGAAACTAGCAAAGGTCTCATTAGGTCTTTGTTTTGTGCTACATAAGTCTACCATGGTAATGTCACTTTCTACATTGAATGAGAAATGTCATACAAATATCTCTACTAACTTAGGCCATGTGAAGACATATCCTTTAGGTATGTGAAGGAACCATTCCAAATCTTGACCCCCTAGGTGCGTGGGAATAAGTGTATAAGGTAGTTATCACTATAAGCCACTTCTTGGCATGCCATGTAAAAGTCTTTAATGTGATCTCGTGGGTCACCTTTCCCTTTATACTTGTCAAATTTTTGGCAATCAAAATTTTTAGGGAATGGTGTACATAGCATATCTTTGTCAAAGGGGTAAGGACATAGCTCTTCGTATTGGTACTTTTCACCTGTCCGACATTGTTTTTTTGAAACGTCATGAGTATACTTTTCATAGATTGCAACTCTTGTGTGAGGAGTTGATATTTGGTAGGGGAAGCTTGCATGTATACCCAACTATGTTTTGGTGTTTCATCCCCTTGATTTTTAGTGTGAAGTTCACTATTATTGGCCTTAGGTTTCTCTCGATGTGTGTTTTTGTATATTTCCTTTTGTACATGGGAAGATAAATAAGATAATTGTCTACTAAGGATTTGTATTTGTTGTTGCATAGTGACTTCATCATTTTGAGGTCCCTCTTGGTTCTCATGTGGAGGAGGTTACTCCATGTGTTCATGCTCCACTCTAACCTTGTAGGGTATTTTGATAAGTGCAATTTATAACCTCTCGTGTTTTCATTTTTGAGGGTTTGAAGTAGAAGCTTGTCCATGCCCTAAAATTTCATCCATGTTAATAAGGGGATGTTGTGCCTCTTCTTCCTCATGGGCATTGTTGGTAGGTGGAATGAATTCATGTTCATTTGGAATTTTAGCACCTAATTCTACAACTTGTGCAAGTACTCTATCTTTGTTGAGAAAAAGGAATTCGTCCAATTGAGTGGGGTCAAACTCAAACTCCTCCCATGGTGATTCTACTTCATCACCACTATGATCAATCATGTCTTCTATTTCCTTTTCTGTGGAGAAGAGGGGTCCTAAATCATGACCAATGAAAGGATTTGATCCTTTTTGTTAGATGTTTCCATTCTAGTTTTTTAGATGCCATCCTTGTTAAAGGGGCATAACAAGGAGTGTTTTACAAAGGTTTTTGTCAAATGTGATCAAGGATATAACAAACCTAAGTGAAAACCTAGAACGCAGATGATTGTGAGGGTCACAAAAGAGTGTCAACAATGGTCAAAGAATAACGAATGATAAATAATCAAGGAATCAAATAGGATTGTCCTAAAAAGATAATTCAATACAAAAATAATCACAAGGGACAATCACGCAAGTTTGGTAAACCAATCCAATCAACAAGGAACTACTCCCTATGCAAATGTTTTTTTCAATGGTAGTTCGACGCAAGATGATCAACTCAATGTCAACACTTAAGTCAAGTTTAATATAAACAAGGCATAAGTATTAACAAGGGGTTGATGTGACTTCTAATCAAAGTATACTATAACTTGTTTAGATACAAACAAGGCCTAAATCCCAAAAAGTGGAAGTTACAAGTGCAAGAAATGCAACAATACCACTTAGATATGTTAACCAAGCTTTTTAGAAAAGCAAGATATTAGTATCAAAATAGTATTGATATAATGCTAACAAAGTAACAACAACACCTTTCAAGGTTTGAGGTAATGTTTGAAAATAAACAAGGCCAAAGTATACCAAGGAATTGTTAAGATGCGAGCAACGTAATGGTACAATCTAGACACTTAGATCAAGTTTACGAGAAACAAGACGTAAGTATCGAAATTGTATCAAGGCGATGTGAGCAACATAACACTTCAAAGGAAGGTCAATGATGAATCAATCCTAGCTACAATGAAGATCTTGACATGGGTATCAAGATCAAATGGCTATCAAGATGAGAAGACGTACCAACACACTTTCAACGTTTACCATCAGTCTCAAGCAAGGACGAATGTAAATGGGTGCAAAAGTGGTGGACACAATCAATCAATAGCACATGTATGTTGCTCTTATTTTGATCAAAAATATCAATAAGAGAGAAAAGGATTAGATCAAGTGGAGTTGAAAAATACTTGGCTTCACTTTGGAAAAGTTTCACCTCATCTTATGGTGAGTGAAAAACTAAGACAAAGTAATGCTTTGCAAATTTTGTGATGAATGACGTTTGGCTCAAACTTTAATGGACTCTCCCCTTGTTCGACTAACAAGGTTTTGACTTCAAAAATTCTTGCTTCGTGAAATCTCTTTGAAACACAATTGGCTTTGAGTCGATCAAGTTGGCTCCAAGACGAAATGGCTTCCTAATTGGTTCTCTCAACTAGGTGTCACAAATTACCTCTACAAGCGTGGTTTTCCAAGGAAGTCACATTGACTAAACCTTGGAGTATCCTAGCTTTACTTTACCCCTCGTAATACAATGAACAATAAATGCATTCAATTGTATTCTCACTGGGGTCACGTGAAGATAATTTTGACTCTAAATCTCACAAGTGTATACTAGACAAGTAGGTAAGCAGAGCGCTTCCCATTTCATCCACAAGGTTCCCTCTTGTGTGGACTACTTTGGGGTTCCTAGAGCATCCCTTTTGTTATTTTAAGGCTTATGCCAAGGGCACTTCTCCCAATTCAAAGTGGACGAGCCATAGCTCTTAACCGAAACCTGCATATACAAAGTGTTTTGAATGTGGTGTTTTTTTATCTTTTAGCTTAGTTTGGTTTTTTACACCATTTGACAACCTGCATCAAACTATATTAGTATTGTTTAGATCCTGATTCTTTGACTTGTGAATTAGGTCCTGCACATGAAATATTAGTAGTTCTCCAAAAAGATCAAAATATCATGAAAAGAGGATTCAAGTGTTGTTTTTATTCCCAAGATCACCTAAAAGATGTGAGGGAAGAGCATACGCAACACAAAAACCCAACTATAACGAAAATGGAGAATACTTATGAAATCAAAGTGCAAAGCAATTCATTTTAACCAAATGTTGTTCATTCCCTTAGGCATGAATTTTAATGAAGTGTTTTGAAAGCGTGAAAAATTCCTAGAGTTTTTTTGATTCCCAAGATCACCTAGAAGGTGTGAGGGAAGAGCATACACAACTCTATCCTAGCAAATGAAAACAAGACATTCATTAAACTCATTCAAACAAGTTAGCAAAAACATGAATCAATATATCCTGCAAACAATAGTTAGCTTCAAAACCTGCAAGATGTCATAGCAATAACAGAGATCAAAATTTTGCAAACTTGCAAAATAGTTCCCAAACACCCATAGATCACGCCTACGTAGACCTAGTCATGCCTATGTGGACGTTAGAACATCTATGTGCACCTAATAGTGGTTGTATGGACCTAACAAAGACACATGTGGCCTTGCCAAAAACATAGACAACACATATACACGGCTAGAGAGATGATTATGTAGACTTAGAAGCACATGCACAAGTTTAACAGAAAATAGACTACAAAGACACATAATGACACCTGCACAACCAAAATAAGCACCTATGTTGACCTAGCAAAAACATGCAAAGCGGCACAATTACAGAGGGTCAAACAGATATGCAACATATGCACGGCCGAGAGAAGCACATGTGTGGCAGAAGATGCATGCATGGACCTTACAGTAGTAGTGTGCCCTACTCAACGTAAATACATACCTTAAGACACATACGTGGGTCAGCCTCACACCTGCGCGTGTACCTTGAGTGATGTCAAAAATACGGAAAACTAACACAAGTAACTTCAAAAAAATAAAACTTTGATCTCTTAGCCCAAAATTAACAACAACCCATCACAATTAAACCTATAAGACTAACTCAACACATGTAAAGTTAGAAAAATACCCTAAGAAATTTAAAATATTTAACATGTGCATGATTAGGGTTAGTCCAAATTGAGATAAAGAACAAAAAAGCTTAAAAACAACTTCAAGGGACTAAGGATCCATCCCACCGGGATGCCAAATGTGAACATATAGAAATTTTCCATGCTAATAAAAAGCTAACACCTAGTAGCTTCTAAGCATAATCAAACCTACTATAGAACCATCAAGATAAGAGCTTATGAGAAACAACTTCTTCAATGCATGAACAATCTCAAATCAAAATGCTAAGCTATTTCTTACTCTCTAGATTGCTAATCTAACAAATGAACCTATTTAGATCACTTTAGCAATCAAAAGGGAGTGATTTCCTCAAGGTTTGAAGATGAGATCTCACCAAAACATGGCTACAAGGCCATTTTTGGATCTTCCCATGCTCTTCAATTTGAGAGAATGGATGCAAGATGGAGAAGCTATTTCCTTCAATGGAGAATGGCTCAAGATCAAAATGCCTATAGTTTATCCTAGGGAAAATAAGGTGTAAGAAGAAAGGTAAGGAGGAGGGTTTGTTATATAGTTTTCTAGTTCATGAAAGGCTAGCAAATTGATGAATGTGGGATAAACCCAAAGAGGAAATACAAAGGCCATGTATGTTTAATAAAGTATGTGCACTTTGTGGGAGTTGAAAAGGGGGTTTAATTAATCAAAGGTGATTAATTAATAGAAAGGGGTATGCTTATAGAGGATTTATAAGAAAGTTAGTATGATTTGGGAGATTTTAAGAGAGGAAATGGTTCAATAAATGACGATTTATTGATTTATATTAGCGGTAGTAATTAATTAAGAATAATTAATTAACCTAGGTAGAAGTGGACGTTAATTAACGAAAGGTCGTTAATCAACATCTTGAGTGATAGGAGGGCTAATTAATTAGTGAAATGTAATTAATTAACAATGATAGAGGGAAAATGGTGGTTTATTGATGAAGTGTCGTCAATTTATGGGAAAGAGGATAGTTAGTGCAATTTAAGTATTAAAATTGCTTGACTGAATTCTAGGTGTCTACACATATCTTCATACTCTTCACCTAAATACACAAAAGTTAATCATATTCACATGGGGTATTGTGTATCTCATCCATGTTTTACATTCTTACATTCCATGTGTCTTTACATACAGTCTTGTCTAGAAGCTTACTGATGGAAAATTCTCCTTAGTAGAAAGCACTAAAATTCTTTACCCGGATCTTTTGTGTGCCCATCTCAATCTAAGGTGGAGATCCCTTACGTCTTACTAATAACCCGAGGCTAAGATTTGGGGGCAAATTGCCTTTATAAAATAAGCACATTACACGTAGAAGGAAAAATCAATCAAAAATACAAAAAAAAAAATCATAACACCTTTTGTCCTTTGCATTCTTTGGTGTTGAGCCCATGCTTCTTATTGGTAGCATGCAACTAGGAAAATATAAACATACCCTCACTCACCTACATCTTGTCTTTAGTTTTGAACCCTCACCACTTACTAGTGGTATGAGGGAAAATGTAGGGGGTCATTTCAAAAATAAATTTAAAACAAACAAACAAACAAAATAAAAGCCTTCAGAAAACTTAATCAAAAGTGTTTAATCATTCGAAATCCAAAGAAATATTTTTGTTGCTCATGATAAGATTGACAATCATTCCTTACACCCAGATCTTGCCAAAAGAGGCCACATATGGGCCTAAGTCTAGTCATGACCTATAAAGTGAAATCATCTTGGAATCAATCAAATAATCTTAATTGGATTTGAGTCACACTTTCCATAATGGACCATTCTTAACCTCTTGTCTTTGCATCCATCGTCTTTGTTTGCACATCATTATCTCATATGTCTTACATCCTTGGATCTCGGTGTTGAGCCCTCACACCTTACTAGTTGCATGAAGTCAAAGGTGAAGTCAAACATCCTATTACTATATCATCTGCATTCTACCAATGGAATGAAATATTTAAAAACCTTTGAACGTGAGTTCATACAAAGGCACTCTTTACTAACTTAAAAACCAAAAACTCAAAAAAAAATCAAAACATTCAAAATTACAACACATCAAAATATTCAAAAATCCAAAACATAGAAACATTCAAAATCCAAAAACATTCAAAATATTCAAAAATCCAAAAACATTTTAAAAAATGTTCCAAAAACTCTCAGTAAGTATACGATATCAAACTTTCAACTACTATCCTAGTGATCATTTCAACTATCCTACGATTATCACACAATCAAACCCTTGCGTGTATTATTGCTTGGGGAAATCTCAGCTCTCATGTTCTTCCTCGCATGTATCCTTTCTTAGAAAATTGACCCATTTAATATCATATAATTCTTCAACATGGATCTAATAAGAGTGTCATTAGGATTTTCTTCACTCTAATCTAATCCCCTCGCAAGTATCCTTTTTGGGGGCATCCATATCTGCTCGATCCTCCTTTGTGGAACACATTAGGGGCATAGTTAAATGTTTGTATTTAAATTTGTGTTGCATGGTTGTTTTTGACCAATTGCAAGTATTTTGTTAAGCATCTTGGTTTCTTCATAACCATGGTGTATCAACTACTGTGTAAATTGGGTTTGCTTTATTTTTGTCTTTTTTTACCAAATGCAAGTATTTTTGTTAGCATCTTGGTTTCTTCATAACCATGGTGTATCAAATACTATGTATTGGGTTTGCTTTACATTCGGTGTTTGGTTTTTCATTTTGACAAATTGTGAGTACTTTGTCAAAGCATATTGGTTCATATATAACCTTGGTGTCATCATCTTTTGCAGTCTTTTATTTTAATCAATACCTAGCTATGTGTGATGGCACTTCATCCAAACAAAGTATAAATGTTCACTGAAGCATGGGTAGACACCTGGTCCCTCCTTCATTTTCTTATCATGACGTTAGACATGCATATTCATCATAACCATTTATGCAAGGAGATACAACATAGAATAGAAAATTGGCAATACATATAATAAGAAATCTTAATCAACATTCAAGATGATCAATAACACTTAAATTCCCAATATACCATATTCAGTATAATTACCCTCTTGCTACCCAAACACAATTATCCATTACAAAACACAATTGATTACATAATAAGAAGGTTGATTACATTATCACCTTCACTACATGACATGTACTAGACCATGTGCGCACAAAAATGGCTTACATACTTCATACATTCATTCGTAACTCCCATCAATGGAGTATCAACAAGATATATCTAATACAAGGAGTTTATTCCTATTTATACATGGTGGGGACATTTCCTTCACTGCTTACATGCGCCTTTCCTAATGATAGGCATATTATGTTTATCATGCATGCTTTTTCAACTTTGTCTTAACAATAAATCAATCTATAAATAGCTTGATTTATCATGCTTTAATCCTATAAATAACATGCTTTCATACATCGTCTCCATCTCTGTTTGCATGTGATTTCTCTGTATAGATCTTTCTTGTCTACTAAGTCATTGTGCTTTTGTTTATATTTATTCGTATCCTAAAATCAGCTAAGTCCCAAATGTTATGCATAAATGGACGTGAGCCCTTGCACATTGATCTATTATTCGCTAACGTGTGCACGTCTAAGGATTTCCCTATGTTTTCTTCCTTTGTGCGTGTGCATGTGCCTATGCGTAACTTCCAATTTTTGTGCATGGATAGTACTTAGCCATTTTCTCCTACCAATATCACCCCACACATGGGGATATTATCCTTCCTCGGCAATATGATGACTAAAGAATATTCTCCCAAAGAATGAAATAATAAAAATAGGAGATGCATTCACCCAATGAATAAAATAATATGAATCTAGCATCTACGTGCATCCAAAATTAGGCCCGAGGTGGTGGAGAATCTCTGGAAACTATCTTTTCAAATTATTCTATAACTCCTTTCATCATGCAAGCTCTTTGGTAACTTTGTCTAGCACAAACCTCAACAATACCAAATACATGCTCAAGGGCCGGCTTATCAGCCTTTCCCTTAACTCTTTCACCACCACAACCAAGTTTGTGGTCACACTCTCTAAGGCATCCATTATGCACATGACCATGGGGTGGATTTGCTTGAGCCTTTCCTCAAGGGTTTCCTTATGGCCTTGATTAATTCCCTCTTGCCGCAACTTCGCCATGGCTTTTTCCCAATTGATCTTGTTATTCTTCATGATAGCTTGAATTGTTCTTATCTCTACCACCTCATTCACAACATGTGCATTAAGAATTGGGTCAAAACTTTGGCATTTATCAAATGTCAGTTCTTCCTTCTTGGTGGCCTCTTTGATCTCTGTGATCAATGTCTCATATCCAGATATCTTATGCTTGGATGCTTCATTATTCTTCTTCTTCATCGTAGATAATTCCTTAGTTGTTGGCATTTTCCCACTCTTCTTCTTCATTAGCATCATACACACTACATCTTCTAGATAGTCCAGCTCTATTGGATATACATCCCGGGCTTGATCTACTAATTACAAGTGCGCGCTCATGATTTTCTTCACTATATCTTCGCATTTGTATATGTTTCTATCGTATGCTTCTTATCGTCTATCAACTACTCTGTGAGATTCTTTATTTGTTTATCCTTTTTCTCCTTGTCACATTGGATCACTCCTATAGCAGCTCCTTTGTCTATGTCGTACATGCAACTTTATTCGTCATCTTGTTTAGCGTATTGTAGGCTTGCTCATCGAGATAGCATCCTTAGATCGATAGTAGTCAAGACTACACTTGAATGTTTCTTCAGCCGCATATTGGAGTATGATTCTCTACATAGCTCAAACTTTGTCTCCTTCATGTGTGTCTACGTGCTCCAAGACAACATATTATTTGTGCACGAGTAATCCCCTGTTTGGTTAATCATTTCCCATCTGAAGAGGTCCTTAATGGGAATTGTACTCTGAAATATTTCTCTTTACACTTGGATGGATCATCTATGTAGCTCATTTGGGGAACCTACATATGTTCTTGTATCTTCTTCCTTTGTCCTCATGATGCAGCCTAGAAGTTACCATAAATAACCCAGGAGCGCTAGCACATCACTCAACCTAAACTGAGTGCTCACTTGAAGCGCACAAAGGTACCAGGCCCCTCTTTAGGGTTACTTGTGTAGGATGTTAGCAAGATGAAGATTTAATGCATTCAAATCCATAAATAGTATAAACATTCTACAGAGCATATTCCAAATCTATATCTAAGGAGTAATGGATTCAAGCAATAGCCATATGAATTCTACCATACAAGATCTAGTTATATTCATGTTTAACACCTTGAATCAATTAATACACTCCATTATATTAACACAGTAAATACACTGAAGCTTCTTACAATAAGTAGTATCATAATTTCATGCGCACATCAGCTCTGGCAACATAACTTCACAATATCTCATATCAAAGTCCCTATATTGCGTAGATCACTACATATTTATAAGTGTGGGGACTTAACCTTCACCACTTACATAATTCCAAAAATAGGTTGCATGTTGAAAATAGTCATGTGCCTTTACAATAATAGACACACATGCAAGTGCGCTAATAATAGATCTCTTCTATTTAACTGGCAGTAACAATTCTATTATTAGCTCGAATCCATGCAAAGCGCTTAGTAGACGCTCTTCCAAAAATATCCTTTGTGTGTCATGTAATTTTTTATCCGGTTTGTGTGGTCTGCACGTTATCTCCAAAAATAACTCATAATCCTGAAAATGGCTAAGTCCCGAATCTTTCCTTATCTTTTCACGCGCATTTCCTTTCCTATTCTTCCACGCCTTTGAACGCATCATGTTTCCACGTGTGAACCTTCTGTGTGCCTTTTGCTAAGTATCATACTTTTTCTGCTCAACATTACCCCACACAAAACTACATTTCTACCCCAGCAATGGTTGCCTCTTGATACTTTTAAAGAATAAAGAATGGGAATGAAAGGAAATTAAAGAATCATTATACAAAGAATGAACTTTCACCCTGTAACATCCTCTGTTTCAACTGGAATAATTAACTCTAGATACTCTTCTTTGATTTCAACCTCCAAAGTTTTCCAATCACTCAACAAACTTCGCCTTTTCTCGGAATATCTGATAAAATAGAGTCTAAATCTTCTTGCGCAATCTCTTCCTTCTTGTTTTGAAATACTATAAAATGTTGGACATAGTAGTCACCCTTCCTTCCATAAGATCCATCTTCTGCACTATAATCTTTCCAATTTCATCCAACCTATCCTTATGGGGGTCTTGGGCTATTACAAGGGCCTCGCACTTTTACTTTACTAGTGCCAATCTCTCCGCGCGCCCCAAAGTCTCATCCTTCATGGCCTTTAGGAATTCATTGTCTTCTACCATGGTCTTGATTCTTATTACTGCCTCCAGAGCTGCACATATATTCAATGCCTGGTCTACTTTCTTTAGCTCCTCCTATAAGGTTTGGAGTAATGCTTCATAAGATGAAATCTTTCTAACCATTGAAGCCCTTGCTCTCTTTGCTTCCTGCTCAGGGTCCTTTGGCATTGGCATTTGAACCGGTCCATCCTCAAGCACCAAATCAACTAAGGTATGCACATAATGCATAGCTGAAGGGAACTTTTTGGGTACCTTGGGCTCCAAGTGTGGTCTTGCTTACAGGACATGATCATCGATCTCCTCTACCATGGTGATGAGAACCCCATTCTTCTTTTTCTCTAGGTCATTTTCTCCTTTTAGATGTGTTATTTCTGCATCTTTAGCTTTGATATCTTCTCTTAGCACTCTAATAGTTATAGCTTTATCCACATTCCTGTGCACCACCTCTATAGATACTTTCACTAAGGCATTACTCACCTATTCATCAGACATAACCGTGGGTTTGATGGTTATGTGTCTATTCTGTGGTGCCTTTCTCATTCTTCTTAATACACAGGACTCTTCACATACATCAAAATTGGGCTCGTCCATGTGAGTTTGCATAGACCACAACAATTTATTTCCTTATGCGTGTAGTATCCATGTCAAGGTCCATCAACTCCCATCCATACAATTCCTTGAGGCCCATTGTATTATGGAATTAGGTGCAAACAATTTTACCTATGTCCTCTTCATAGCCCATGATTGGTGCAGCATACTCCCCACTTTCCCTCTTTGTTCTTGGCCCCTTAGGAACTTGAGTGCCAAGGTTTGGAGTTGGATCCTCTATGTCCGAGTAGTATCTTGTTCTATTTCACCTGCCTTCTTTACTCCTTCTTCATCCTTCATTTCTTCATCCTTGGGTTCTTCCACATCCTCTGGTGGTACAGGAGTTCTGTGCACACTCTCTGTAGACTCCTCTACCTCCTCATTCAACTTTAGTTTCCTCCTTCTTCTGTCAATTGTCTCTTTTGTGGAGAGAGTCATGGTGATCTTTAAACCGACTATGGATTCGTTGTGCCTTGTGTTCTTGTTCTCTGAACACTCTCTTGAAACGGCACTCTCCTTAGACTACTTCTAATTCCTCTTCTTCTTCTTATTCCTGTGGTGGAGTACGCATGTGCTCATTCTCCATCTATTATGTAGGCTACCTCTAGCCTCTATGTACCAAGCCACCACTATCTTCATAGTCTTCTTCCTTGTCATCTACCTCTATAGCTTCTTGGGATTTGGCGCTGAATACGTTCTCACTTGTATCCTTTCCCTTAGGTGGCCCCTGGGAGCGTGAATTCATTCTCCACATATTTATTATTCTCCATCTGGGCTTAAGCCAAAGGTATACAAGTGTTGCTCCAAAGTGTCCCCAATTTCCAAGCTTACAGGCTTCATGTTGAGAATGTCTAAAATGATCCTTTCAACATAGCTTAAAGCCTTTCTGGATAGATATATGTCTTCCTCAAAGTGTCGTAGTCACATTCTACCTATCTCGTGATAAAATTTAGGTGGTGCACATCAAGTAAAATGGTGGAATGATTCCTAAAAGTAGCGTGATGTGAAGGCATACTGAAATTTACACCATGGGCTCAAATTCATATCCTTCATAGAAAATCATGTGTGATGCGAAGTGTTGATACACCATGAATTGTAATTCATTTCCCACCACTAATGGTAACTCCTTAGGAATGTGAGAACTCCTCTTTAAATGTCATGTGGAGCCTGTCATACCACATCTCTGCCCTCTGTTTGAATGGACCATTCATTGACCATTCACATAAATATTTATTAAACCTTTATGCAAGGGATTTTTTCTCCATGGGATACTCCCATATCTTATCCTTTGGTCCATCGGGAACTCCAATCTCCATAAATACAAAAGAAAGAAAAATAGTGCCAAAGCTAATTTTTTCACTGTGTGCAGCCTCCTCGATAATGTTCTCTACAATGTAGCCTATTATGTTATAGATCACTCCTCGTGACATTCTCCTCGCAATATGTAGCCACATTGTATTCACTTGTAACCACCTCTCTTAGTCATTCAACTTTGTTACGGATGTGCATTTGCCTAAACCGCTACGTACTTCTTTAACTTGTCAATGTCCATCTGTGCGGACCCTTTGTATATCCCAACTCCTTCCGTGTTTTCAAGATTGTTTCTTTATCTGTTAGATCACTGGCAAGGTCTACCCATGTGCCTTTTAATCTTGTCATTGTTGTAATCAAGGCGGTTGTGATTCTAACCCTCGTCTCAAGCGAAATAGATAAGTCCTCATGGACTCTACTTATTAACCACTTGGTATAATGGATCATACTTTCCAAAATAAGGGAGCTCATACAACTGATAGACTCCAACCTCCTTTAACAACTTCTCCCCAGCATCATCATATACTAGCATGTCCTCTATTATGCATTTGTTGGTCTTCGTGCTTAATAACACATCTAACTCCTTTTTATCTAATGTGCGGTGGTTGTAATCACTTATTTTACACTTACAGATGTGGGAATCCCATTCTTTCCCAACTATAACACCTTCTAGGTACTGCATCTCTGAAAAATTACTTTTGGGAACGTAACTTCAACTTCTGCCTCCACTTTCTTCTTTCCTTTAGCTCCTACGGCAGGTACTTTCTTTAGTGCCATCTGAAAATCTCACCTTTCTGTCCTCTATAGTGTAAACATGTCTCCTTCTATCCTCTATAGTGAGAAATTCCAAACCCTAGCTTGAATCCGCATGCCCTAGTTGAAATCACGCTCTTTCGTAATGCTCCACTTCACTCAAGCCCTTCACAAATGGGGACGCAAGCTTCTTCTACATAAAAATATGCTCTCCACATCTGGTTTCACACTCTCCACAACTCAATACTCTTTTCTCAGCTCGGCCACACTTAACTCGTTTAAATTATTACAATTATAATGGTAAAAATGAACTCGCATCACGTCCTTTTATAGATTTTTAAAAATTTGGTGCATTTATTGCTCCTTCACCTACCAACAATCCTCTCATTAATTGACCATTTTCAAAATTTCCATGCAATAAATCTTCACACCTCAGCTATAACCTTCTAGTGCGCCTTCCTACCTTCTAGCTATACTTCTCTTCTCTTCCAACGTGTACCTGCCACATGCCTTCTCTTGGTATTCCCACCGTTGCTTACCTCGTGTTATATTGTTCCTTTGTTTATCTCCATCTATGGTCCTTATTTGGAAGCAATATTCTTTCCACCAACTCTCCAAACTTGAATAACACCTATAGCAATTTGTTCTTTTATGTGTACCCATTTTTCAATAGCCACCCCACATAAATGGTATGTGCAAGGTCCTCTGCGCATAAAAACTCTTCAAATAGTAATTAGCTTCCAGTGCGCAAATGCACTTATTACACAAAACACTAACTAAATTGACAAATCATAAAGCAACGAAGAAGGAAATACATTAAAGGAATACATAATTGAAAACCTAATCTAAATGGCAACATTACCTTATTATAAACACCAAGAAGACTTATTTATAGTAGGGCTTTAGCCTACTCCCGTTGAAGTAACTGGGTAACCGTATTCCATCAAGCGCCTCTAACTAACAAGATCTTGTTTCAAGTATGTAAGTGATAACATATGGTCCTAACCAATGTACTTTAATTTTTCCTGGATGGCGCAAAAACTTAGAATCATAAAGAAGCACCATTTGTCCTATTTCAATCTTTTTGTCCCTGATGTGCTTGTCATGTCATGCTTTCTTCTTGGATTTTTCTTGCTTCGACTCGAGCGTGATATTGCACGTCACTCATCCAAAGCATAATCAAATTTTCAATTCATTCTTCTAATGCTTGTTCATCAGCTAGACCTCCAACACGTGCAATACACAAAGAAGGTAACATGAATTCCATAGGAAGAATTGCTTCTGCGCTAAACACCAATTGAAAGGGTGTGGCCTTGTTTAACCACTTGTATGTTGTTCTATATGCCCAAAGCACGAAAGAAACTTTATCATCCCAATATTTCCTTCCAACATCACAAATTTTTGTCAATGTCTGGCTCAAAATCTTGTTGAAAGCCTCAGTAGTCCCATTTTCCTGAGGATGATATGGTGTAGTCTTATGGTGTGCAATCATGAACTCATCAATAGAATTATGATTGTCTCATTCAAAAAATGTGTGCCCCTATCACTGGTCAAACTCAACGGGAATCCATACCTTGTAATAATATTTTCCCATAGAAACCTAGTTGTAGCTATTATACAATCCTTTGTAGGTGTGCTTCTACCCACCTTGTCGATAATATATGCAAGTGATGATATAGCATGATCTAGTCCTATGTGTGGATGGTGAAATAGGACCCATGAAATCTATAGCCCATTTCTCAAATGGTTCTACACTAGGAATAAATCTTAAAGGAATTTCATCTATTTGTCTTGGTTTTCCAAGGCACGACAATGATCACAGGCCTTGCAATATGCCTTAAAATCCTTATACAGGTCTCCCACCATAATCCAATGAGTATAATCTTTCACTTAGTGGCATCACATGTATAGTTCTCACCTGCAATACCACCATGAGCCTCTTCCATGATATCTATGCGCTCATGTTCCAAGTAACATCGGCGCAATACTTCATCTTGGCCTAACTTGTACAGGTCACCACTAATCAACATAAACGGTGTCACGTGAATGGCAAGTTGTTTCTTCTCTAAGGATTTCATTCCTTCTAGTGCCCTACCTATACATAGAAAGACAACTATGTCCTCTAATTCCGATGGCACACGTTGTAACCGGTATAATTGTGCATCGGGCATGGTATCTTCAATTTGCATGCGTCTTCTCCCAATTGTATTCTGAGATAAATAGTCCTGTCTAGAATTACTTTTCCCTAGTTTTATCACAATTGTAAAATCAAATTCTTGAAATAAGAGTACCCATCAAAGCATATGTTCCCTTTCATAAAATAGGTTTGTTTACCAAATACTTCAATGCCATGTGATCGGTATAGAATACAAATAGTGTTGATAGCGGTGTCTCGAATTTATGTAGCACATAGATAGATGATTGACAAAGCTTCACGCTCTGTAGTCGTATAATTCTGCTCTACATGAGTTAACTTTCTACTAGCAAAATAGAAAGGATGATCTATAATACCTTCTCAAGATGAGCTAACACCGCACCAATGGTTGTGCTAGAAGCTTCCACATGTACATGAAATGGTTAGTCCCACGAGGGAAAGCAAGAATAGGTGTTGTAATAATTTTCTCCTTCAATGTCTCGAATGTGCGTTGTTGTAGTTCCCCAGTAGAATGTCCCTTTTCCTTTTAGTAACTCCTCCAGGGTGTACAAAGAACCTTAGCATACCCTTTAATAAATTTTCTATAATACCCAGTGTGACCTAAGAATCCATGCGCACCTCACTTTGACTAGTATGCTCTTCCAAGCCGATAATGACTATGCAACCATATTTGGATCAATCAATAAACCCTCCTAGATGATGTTCCCTAATAATGTGCCAAATGGTGTAGAAAATATGCATTTCTTGATGTTCAAAGAGATGCTTAACTGTCAACATCTTTCAAACATTAAGTGTAAATTGTCACAATGATCCTTAATAAGTCCATACACCATCCAGTCATCTAAATAAACTGCTCATAAGAAGTTGTGAATAAAATCATTTGAATGCTTGGACAACTATGCGTAGAAATATACAGGTGCATTTTTTTAGACCAAAAGGCATCACAAGTATAAGAAAAACTTCCACATTCAATGGTAAACATAGTTTTTCCTGATCTCTCTGAATGTGTGTAATCCTAACCTGATGATACCTAGAGAATCCATCTAGTAAAGAAATAGATCTCGCACCCCTGAAACTCCTTGGATGCCTTCTAATATTTCCTCTATGAATGGCATAGGGAAAGGATCAGTCACACATGTAGCATTCAGCTCCCTGTAGTCCACACAAATCCTAATACGACCATCTTTCTTTATACTGATCACCATTAGGCTAACCCATTCTAATTTCATCCAGGGGCTTGATGATTCCAGACTTCAACATTTTATCAATTTCTTCCTTGACCTTTTCATGCAAGTTGGGGTTCATCTTATAGGGTCTCTTCCTGACCAGGCACGCACCTTCCTTAAGATTTATATTCATTTCTCCTAATGATTCATGCACGCCTTTTAGTTCATGGTATCCCCTAGGAAATAAGTTCTGATAATCTCATAGAAACTCAATGATTTTTGCCACTTCAGAATCATACCAATAATCCCCAATTATGGTCTCTTTAGGCTCAACATCTGATCCAATATTCACTTTCTTTGTTTTCATAGGTTCATGATAGGCGCACGTGGTCATAACGCCTGCCACTGTAGAATGATCTACATCCATATTTTCTACTTCTTCATCATCCACTAAGTATACCATCTTTCCTTGTGATTTCTCAAAACAAGTGTGCTTAAGTAGTGTGGCATTTGTCTCTGTTTCTTCAAAAAACGCTCTCTGAGTCTTTTTCCATAAATAAATATTGAATGAGTTCTTCCACCTTTGCATTGTCTCCCATAATTAATTTCCTTATAATATTTAATGCCTCTTCTACTGGAGGTTTAGTAGAGAAGTAGTCAAAATTCTGGATCATTCCTGCAATCAAATCCTACCAATTTCTAGTCTCTCTATGGAGTTCCGCATATACATACCAAGCATGCACGCAACCTTGTAAAGTGGAATAAAATTTGTGCACCCAAAGTGAAGGTGGTAAAGCTTCATGCCCCTCTGTCCAGAGTCTCTCACACTGCTAAACATGGTGCTAAATAGGTTGATTACCATGATAAATGCGTATTTCTTCTCCTGGAAAACCAAGTAAAAATAGCAATCCTAATTTCATTCCATCCTACAAGATTATCCTTGTGAACCACACACCAACGCGTTGTTGTTCCGCATAGCATATATGCTAGCACATTTTTTCTCTCCAACTAGTCTATCCACTATTCCTCTATAGCGTAAAAAACCGTAGGATCTCCTTCTCCATTGTATCGAGGTACTGATTTGTTACCTATTCTCTTGATACAACAAGGTCTAATGTTCCGCGTAAATGTGCTTCTTACTTCGCACCCTACCAACTCATAAGTACCATGAGCCCAATTATCACAAACAATAGTTTAGTATCACTAATAGACGTGCATCTACCCACTGAAGGATTCCATCTTTAGATTGCTCAAGCACTTCTGGGTCCCGGATTGTGCATACATAAATCCTATTCAAATCTTCCTCCCTTAAAGGCTCAACATAGGCATAGATTTACCATCAGTTAAAGGGATAATAACCCTTTCCTCCTTGTTTTTTAAAACTAATATATCCCTTGTTGAACCAAATATCACCATTATTTGCATAACACCAAGGGCTCCCAAGTAGAGCTTGGAATTTTTTTGCTTCTGCAAGTGCCAAAACCTCAAAATCCCATGTGAACTTGGCCCCCTGTATAGTAATGGATGCATCTTTTTAAAACTCCGATAAGAGTGGCCTTAGTCTGATTAGCCATAAATAATACATTAGAAGATGGTTGTAATGTAGGCCTCCCCATCTGTACCCATGCATCTAAAGTAAGCACATTGACTTCTATGCCTGTATCAATCAATATATTTCTCAAAAGACATCCTTCCACAATAGCATTTAGAGTGATTTCCTTGTCATAGTCTAAGCTATGGGGAGAGATTTACATGTAGGATCTGTCGTCAATCTCAATACTTGGGCGCAGAGTATTTCCTTTAGCTAGTTCCCTAAAAATGGAATGATATTCTCCTGGCACAACATTTTTCACACCTCCTTCAAGTCATCAATATCATATTGGATTGTCTCTCTGTTGCTTTCTTTTGCTCCATCTTTCATGATTACTCCTTTAAACATTGTATTTCACCCTAAATATTTTTTAGTACCTCCATAGTTTCTTGATAAACCTCCTTCTAATGGACAGGATCTAGGTATCGTGCATGTAGAACCTCCTCCTTAGTGATGGTAGGCTTTTGTTGTATTGCTTCTTTAGCACGCGCTCCGCTTCGGAGCGCGGGTAGTGATCTTTACAAGAAATACCTTAGATTTCGGTTCCAACTTGGACATCCACTGATTTTCCAGAGCGCATTATATCCTAACCATCCCTGTACCTTTTTTTCTTGTTTATGCTTCTTAATAATATGCTCATATAAGTCTAGGCATTCCTCATAGCTATGATTCTTTCCACAAAAATAACATGTAATATTCTGAGGACATTTACACTGTAGTGGTCAGGAGATCCGCATGTATAACATGTTCCGTGAGGAAACTCACCTCATCCACCACCACGGCCTCGGCCTCGAATCCACCATGGTATCATCGACCTCTGCCACGACCTCCTTCAAAACACCCTTCTTTCCGATAATAGCATGTTTGATGGTGACTCGATCCTGATGCTCACCCTTACCCTTAGATTTATCTGACACTCTCGTTTGTGGTACACCAATATCTATAGCATAATGGATCTGACCAATCATTTGGCAGTCTCAAGCATCATGAGTTGTGGACCTACAAATTTTGCAATAGCAAGAGACGTTCTTCCTTATTGCACGTTACAATAATGGGTAGTGGCTAGCATCATGGTTCAAATGACATATCTCATAGTCTAGGAGTGAACACACGAATCTGCGAGGACAACTATCCTTGGTGTGCCCTTCCACTTCACAATCTATACATCAAATCCTGGTGCATGTCTCATGTGTTGAGTTCACCAATAGTTTCTCCAACTTATTTTCCATAGCTGGAATTTGTGCTTTCAAAAATGGGTTGACTCCATTATCTATACTTCTGACTTCCTCAATGTATAAAGTGTCTTCAAGTGCTTTGCATGGATCAATGTATGTCTTATCTGATAGCGTCCTTCTACAAGGTGTAATCAGACCTTTAATGAACCATTGTGCATGTTGGCTTGTGTGAATATCATAAGAAAGCTTAGATAAAAGCATTTTGAAATGGGCATCATACTCCCTAACACTCTCAGTAGTGCCTTGATTAATATCCTTGAGCATGCTTATACTCTTATGCTTGAACTCAGGGATGTGAAACTCTTTAAGGAAAGCATCTTTTAATGCTACATAGTCTATGCAAGTCTGATCAAGGTCAAACTTTATGTACCAGTTGTGTGCACGTCCTTATAACATAGTGGCAAATTGACTTGCCATGCGCTCATAAGCCGTGATCCCTTTTGGGTACCATAGTATTTCACACATGTGCACGTGTTCAGTAGTATCTTCTATGCCCCTATATTCTGGCAGATGAATAGACATCTCCATATAAATATTCTAGGGTTGGTGCGGGCCTTGCCCACCTGATCCAGAACCTCCTATGCATTTCCTCTACCTCCAAAACCACCAGATCCATGGGAACTAGAACCACCTATACCTCCTAATCCTCCACTTGTAGTCGAAGTGGACTAGAAGATGTACTTCCCTATGTCCCAACAGTAGTACTGAATAGACCCCTATAGTCTATGAAGTGTTACCACTCCCATAAGTGAGTCCAAAATTTTGCGCGCTTGAATTCTATGTAAATGATGCACCTATAAAGGTACCTCCAAACAACAATGAATACATTTTCCCTACCATCGATGTACTTGCTATGTGACTTACTCCTACTCTCCCACTGCCTAAATTAGGTAGATTGAGATGCGTTCCGTGCCCAGATGCCGTGTCATCTCTACTAGTGAGCTTCCATGTGAGGCCGAGGAGGGTTCCCTATCATACTTTACCAAATGGGAGAGTTCTAATGCTCGGCTCCATGCCTTCTCTGCATGAGCTCCAAATATTTCACAAGCCATCTCTCTCCTCAATGCCATTCGCTCTACAACATCTTTTTGTTTCTCTATCTCCCTCTCGTGCACCTCATTTTACTTAAGCCACTTTTCTTCAATCTACCTTTCTATCGCTAGTTCTACCATATTTCACCAAACCTACTCCCCCCTCATGTGCGGTAGGGTTTAGTTAGCCATCAATTTACTTTCCAAGTTCGGGGTTACTATCAAAATTTTGAATGCCGGTGGAATTTCTTGCAAGTAAGTTCCTTGGGATATTGTAAAAAGGAATTCCACTACCTCTGCGGGCAAGAATAAGTGGAAATTAAGTACTCCAGGATATAACTATTTAGAATACCACAAAACCAAGTATCCACAGCACGTGTCCAAATCATATCAGCATCATAAAGGGTTTGAAATTCTTCCTGCGTCCAGATAAGTGCATGACACCTCCAATCCCTTTTAGATGCATAATAAACTAGCCACTCATATAGTTCTACAGAAAAAATAACGAAGAAGCTCTCATAAAAACTGTCATACAGATTTTGTTCCACCCATATGCATGCGTTAAACTCAGATCCAGTGTTGAACCTCCATGTGTATTCTTCTTCTAGATCTTGAATCCACTCCTCAACACTTGCTAGGTCAATTGGTATGTCTTCATCGTGAACCATCCTGAAAAAACTAAAAAAGAGGTCTCAGAATGGAACCAATGATGCAGCCTAGAATTTACAAGAAATAACCTAGGCGCATTGGCACATCACTCATCCTAGACTGAGTGCTCACTTGAAGTGCGCAAAGGTACCAGGCCCCTCTTTAGGGTTGCTTGTGCAGGATGTTAGCAAGATGAAGAGTTAATGCATTCATATCCATAAATAGTATAAACATTCTATAGAGCATATTCTAGATCTAGATCTAAGGAGTAATGGATTCAAGCAATAGCCATATGAATTCTACCATACAAGATCTAGTTATATTCATGTTTAACACCTTGAATCAGTCAATACACTCCATTATATTAACACAATAAATACACATAAGCCTAGTACAATAAGTAGTATCATAAGTTCTTGTGCACATCATCTTTGGCTACATAATTTCACAATAGTTCATATACAGTCCTCATATACTACGCAGATCACTACATACTTATAAGGGTGGGGAATTTCCCTTCACCACTTACATAATTCCCAAAATAGGTCACATGCTGAAAATAGCCATGCACCTTTACAATAATAGACACACATGCAAGTGCGCTAATAATGGATCTCTTCTAGTTAACTAGCGAAGATCGGTTCTATTATTAGCTCAAATCCATCAAAGCGCTTAGTAGACACTCTTCCAAAATAGCCCTTGCGTGTCGCGTAAGTCTTTATCCGTTTGTGTGTTTTGCATGCTATCTCTAAAAATAGCTTGTAATCCTAAAATGGCTAAGTCCTAAATATGTCCATGTCTTTCACGCATGTTTACTTTCCTATTCTTCGTGCCTTTGAATGTGCCATGTTTCTACGTGTGAACCTTTTGTGTTGCTAATTATCATACTTTGTCCGCTCAACACCTCGCTTTCCCTTAGGCATCTCCTATGCAATATTTAGTTGTGGGCTGCTTACATCACCCCATGCAACACCTCTATCCTCCCGAGCTTAGCTCCCCATTGTCTTACTCCTTTTCCTCATCCTCCTTAGGCTCTTCTTCTTGGTCTTCATCACTCTATAAGTTCTCGTCCTCCTTTTCCGACTCCTCCTCGCATATTGGTGTATCTTCATGCGCTTGCTCCTGCTTGTGCACCATCTCCTTGGCCTCCTTCTCCAAGTCCTTTTCATCCTCATCAATATAGATCACCCGAGACTTCTTATTCATCGCGGTTGTATTTTTCTTTTCTGGACTTGGCTTGGTTGATGTGACTACAAGTGACCCCTAGGGTGCCTCTAAAGTACTTACACCCATACTCTCTTCTCTGCATTTCCACTACATTTCCTTCCTTTGGTTCTAGTCAAGCGACGTCTCTTCTTCTTCATCATTTACTTCATCTACTTCTTCTTCTTCTTCATATTCTTAAGGAGGAGTCTCCTCGCATCTTCTCTTCGCAATCCTCACAGTTATTTGCTTCTTCTACGAGGGTTTCGGAAGATGAATATCTTGTGCATTGAGGTACCTTTCATCCTTCAACTTTTTCCTCAAGTAGATATATCTTTGTATTTGTTTGTTCCCACCGTGATAGTTTTGGGGCTCAGGTCCATGTTGTCTAATTCGACGGTTTCGCATATGCATACCTAGATGGATATACATAGGTCTTGCTCAAGGTGTGATAATTGGATTCAACACTATCTCGCATTGTAGTTTAACTTATGTGCATCCTTTATTCTCTTTATTGAAGCCAAAAATACTTTTACATGAAGACAGAGGGTAACTTACACCACGGGCCCATTTCTTCACTACTAAGTATAAACCTTCCAAGGAAACAAATTTGGTGCACACGAACTTTTCTTTTCCATTGAGAAGTGAAGGCATATCCCTAGTACGTGTCATTTAGTTTTTAATTATTTTCACATCTCTTTATACCACTTATCCACGTGCATTTTGTAAGGTCTTGTTATTACCCCATCGCATGTAAATGCTACAAAATTTTCTGCGAGTGACTTTTTATCCACTGGATATATCCACGTTTTATTTTCTCGGGCCATACAAGTACCTTGATTTCCTAAAATATAATCAATAGAAAAATTGTGACTGAAGTTATCTTCTCTCTTTAGCTTACCGACCCTTTCTTCCTCAAGTATCCCTTCAGCAATGTAAAGCATGATGTTATAGAGAGTCTTATGCGCCATCTCAAGCATAACATGTAACCATTTCCTATTCACCTATGACCACCATTTAGATGCACCCAATTTATAACTCACAAGGTGCGCTGCAACTCTTGTTCTGGATCGCTGATCCTTGAGATGATGAATGTGTAATTTCCCCATTGATAGTTTAACTTTGTGGCTATGGCCTTTACTCCCTCATCATCCTCCAATTCTATCCCAATTTTAGCTCCTGAGTTGTGCAAGTCAATCACTCTCCCAATCAACTAGGCAGTGATGCTCTTTCTGCTTCATGTGAAGTAGAAGAAATATTAATGCACCCGGATATCAACCATGGGTATAGGCATTATGGCTTTTGAAAGTATGGTAACTCTTATAGTTGCAAAAATCTTGCACTCTCTAGGTTTTTCTTCATCAGATCATCAATAACAAGTTTCCTTCCGCATTTGTCCTCTCGGGTCTACTCTTTCATAACGTCCTTTCTTATCTCTCCTTCATGGGCCTCTCTATGTGATGGTTGTAATCACGAGATTTTGCATTTTGTTAAGTGTGAAACCCACGGTTTCCCTACTACCACCTTTGGTGGGTATTGCATCTTGAAGAACCAGTCCTATGGTGCATCATTAACAACATTCTTCTTTCCCTTATTCTTGGGTGATTTCTTGACTACGGGTGCCTTCTTTGGTGTCATTGTTTCACTTTCTCAACTTTTCAAAACTTCAAACTCAACAAATTATGTGCCCTAGGTGCTCAAATTTACTTACCCAAATTTTTTGCCTTAGCATCAAGCGTCCAAATTCTTTGATCAATCCTTTTATCGACTCAAACCATTTCTCTTAATGTTTTGACTTTGTGGCCTAGCTTGGTCTCCAAGCTGCATGTCCCGGCTCTGTGAATGCAAACTATGTGAACCCTAATTCTTTATTGTTTCCTACTTCCACGCCTTTTCTTCACGCTTCCACTTCCACCGAAGGATCTCTCAACTCAATGTTGTGCACACTACTCTGGTTTGTCTCAATTTAACTACTTTTTTCTTCACACGTAATCACGTTTTCTCTTTAGTCACTCAAACACACAAGTTCTCAAAGGCAAGGTAAGAATGAATTTGCCTGTGCACTATTTATAGTTTTTCCCAATTTTTCCACATTTATTGCTCCTCACCTACCATCACTTTTTTCTTCAAAAGTGATTTTTGCTTTTCTTACACTTTTCTCATCCACACATGGCAGTCAGTAACCTTATGGCATGCTACTACTTCCCAAGCTACGGGCATCCTTGCACGTATATTCCCGCATCGCACCCAATCTTCCTCTGCACCCCTTTCCAAATAGTCTATCTTGTTGTTGTTTCCCTCACATTACACTGTGTGGCCATCTCTCACACATGGTTTCCAAATCTAAGCAATTTCATACCCTTTAAGCACCATCATCCATAAGCACTTGGGGTAATTCCTTTCACACACCCTCATATTATCCATCAAGCACCATTCTTTCACCCTATCGCACGCACCAATACATTTCTTTAGTGCCCACCTACCTTTTATTTCACACACCTATTTCATACCAATCCGTGCTTCTAAAACATCTTCACAAGATGTACCAACATCACATATTCACCTCCGTGCACTTGTACTGATTCATCCCACATTAAAAGTATGTACGGTCCTCTGAGCATCAACTTAAAAGATAGTAATCATCTCCCGCGTGTGAATTCATTTATTACAACATAGCAAACAAAGCAAAACAGAAGAAAAATTAAACTAGAATGGAAATACAGCCTTATTACAAACATAAAAGAATCTTATTTATAGTAGGGCTTCAGCCTACTCCCATTGAAGTAATCGGGAAACATAGTGTCATCTAGCACCTGCAATTGACATGTGCCTAATTGCAATATTTTAATTACTTCAAAAGGTCCCAACCAATGAACTTTCAACTTCCCAAAATGGCACGTAAACTTGGATTCATACAATCGCACCATATTTCCCACAAAGAAAGGACTTGTTCTTGATGTGCCTGACATGCCAAGCCTTTTGTCTTCTCGGGTTTCAATGTGCAATGGCATGCCACTCATCTAGTTGCATCAATTTATCAATGTGCTCCTCTATTGCTTTCTCATCATCAAATCCATATGTACACGTAATACGCAAGGAGAGTAATATGAACTCAATAGGAAAAAATTTCTCGACGCCAAACACAAACTAAAGGGGTATGGCCTTATTCAATTGCTTGTAAGTTGTTCTATATTCCCATAACATGGTTAAAAACTTACCATCCCATTAATTCCTTCCAACATCACACGACTTTGTCAAAGTTTGTCCCAGAATCTTGTTGAATGCTTCAGCAGTTCGATTAGCTTGTGGGTGATAGGGGTAGTCTTATGGTGTGCCACCATAAACTTTGCTAGTATAATTCTAATAGTCTCATTCAAAAAATGAGTCCCTCTATCACTTGTAAGACTCAATGGACATCCATACCTGCTTATGATATTTTCCCATTAGATTCTAGTTGTTTTTGTTTTAGTACAATCTTTTGTAAGTGCAGCCTCTACCCACCTGGTCAAGTAATCTATGCATGTTATGATATAACGTGTGTCTATCTTACGCATAATTGGTGCAATGGGCCCTGCAAAGTCAATTTCCCACTTCTCAAATGGCTCTACGCTTGTTATAGGGCACAATGGCATTTCAACTCGTTTCTAGGCTTACCTATCCTCTCGACCATTGTTGCAAGCCTTAACAAATGCTTTAGTGTCCTTAAACATCATTTCCCACCATAAACATACCAACAGGATCTTGCACATTGTTGCATCTCCTACATAGTGACTATTGTCTAAAATAAATCCCCTAGTTATTTTGATAACTTCCAATTCCATTCTCGCTCGAGTTCAAGCTTTTTGGGTTGCACACACCATTGGTTCCTTTCCTTAGCACTTATGCATCGCTATAGTTCTTCGAGCACACCCTTCCTACTCCTTTTATGCTTTCCCTTTCCTTTTCTTTCTTTTTTTCATTCTTGATTCCCTCAATATTCTATTATCTCCTTCCATTTCCCTTATGCATACTTCCCACATACCCACTTTCATCCCAATAATTTAACGCACCTTGGCGTGCGTCTATGAACTTGCCTCCCATTTTGGCTAAGTCCTTAGTATGTCTTCCCGCACATACCCTTCCTTCCTAAGTCCCACACATGTTCATCAAGTGCACTCATTCCCTTTCTCGCATTCTTCCCTTATGCCTTATACCTTTTTTTTCTTTCCTTTCCTCACGTTCTTGCATTTCCTTCACATGTTTTTTCTCCTTCTTACCATTTTGCACTCCTTAGTGTATGTGCCCCCGTTTGCATACTTGCACACTTTTATAGATATGCACCTTTTCCTCCGACTTCTCTCGTACCCCCTCATGCGCGCTCCTAGATATTTGTAGCATGCCTCATGCCTATTGCTCTTGTGCACACGCCAAGTGCAATCCTTCTCGTACGATCACCGAGTGCCACATGTCACCTTATCGGTTGAAGTGTATGACACGCAACCTATCGAGAACATACCAAGTTGCGCATTGAATCTTCTCATCAAATGAGAACTTGACACGTGGTAGAAAAGATAAAACTAACAAACATTCAACCAAATCCTTTAGCTGATCAAAGTGCACCACGTGTCATTGCGTGTTCAGTTTGTACTGTAGATATTCTGATCTCCATAACTTTTGTTGCAGAGCTCATATCCTTCCACATCTGGTCTCATTTAAAATCTATTGACGTGGGCTACACGTTGGGAAATTCAAAATTAGATTTTGGCGGGATTTGGTAGGCAAACTATAGGGAAACATCAGTCGAACCATTAATGCATACATCCAATCGACCCAACCACCCAGATTTGATCCAATTTGGTCTCTTTCCTTCTTCTACAAGCTAAACAAACATGGGGAGGCACATCTGACAACATTATAGGTGGATTTGCAGGCATTTATTACTTGTTGTTCGTGGTTGGATGTTTGAATCCAAGTTTCCCTCTCTTTCTCCTCCTCTTCTCTCATTTTTTTCTATAAATAGTTGAGCATTTCTCATTATAAAAGGTTAGACCCCCTTAGTTTGCTAAGGACATTGTTCAGAGCTCTATTCTTTAGCATTTTGAGTTACAGGCCTCAAATTTAAGCCATTTGCATGTAGATCCTTGCCTCTTTCATTTTGTAATCAATTATGCATCATTTGGAAGCAATAAAAGTTGTATTTTGTGGATATTCTCTGCCTTAGCTCAAGTTTTATTACATCTTATTTCCTTCATTTGCATTATTGAGTTGTTGTTCATATTTTATATCTCTGTAGGGCTCTTGTTTTTTGTGCTCCATGAAATCAAGTGTGTGAAAGTGTTTTAGACTATGGCACGATTATTTTCCCTCCCCACGCATGTTTTCCCTTGCTTTCACTCAACTTGAGTGTGTTCATCCCCCTCTTTCTAGTGCTATCACCTCCCCTTAGCTTAGGTTTCCCTTTCATGCATCTCCTTCTCACCCTAGTCCCTTGGAATCGTAGAGTAGTGATAGGTAGTTACATTTCCCTTTCTAGAAGTAGTTTTAGTAGTAGAAACAAGTAAAGGAAGCAAGCCTTCTCTAGAGGTCTTTCTTAAATCGCAAGTCCCATAACTTGGATATAGTCCCATGTTGCCTTAAAGCCCTGGTTCATCTTGAACCGAGATGGGTGCAATTTTGAGCTTTAAAATATTTTGGCATGCCCAACGAGAGAAGCATTAAAATATTATATTTCATCATCACTAAGTTCCAGTGTGTGACTTCGTAATTTTTGACCTTTGGAGGCTTGTTCAAACACACTGAAACTCCCAAATCCATATCTATTGATTTTAATGGTCGGTGCACCCTAGTCATCAAAAGAAAGAAAACATGGAAGTGTGGGGAATGCATGCAAGGCATTTACAAGCAAGTGCCTAAAGCAATATTTTTGAACATGTTTGTGCATCAATAGGTACAATAGAAGGTGAATCTTCAGCATGAAAAGATGAATGTAAGTCAATGTGTGACCCAATTGCACTCGCGAGAGGACAAGCTTTATAAAACTTCATTTTCCAAATTGATGTGTTCTTGGTAAATCTTGACATCTGGAGGTAATTTTTAATCACATCCGATGACTCCACTTATTCAGCCAACCCATTTTCTCATTTGCAAACCCTTCCTTTCATCCACTTCTTCCTTCCCTTTCACCCTTCCATTCATTCTCATGTTCCCACTACATTCATGGCTCTCCAAAGATCTCTTTGATCCTTTCATTTCGGTTCTTCTCCCCTCCATTTGCAGCAATGGGATGATATCCCCAAAAAATTCCTGATTAATTTACCTTTCTTTCATGGAAATCGAGAAAAATCCCCTGTTGATCATATTCAAGACATAGTCAACCACTGTGTCATTCATAATGCTAATGAAGAAAATGTTTGCCTCGGGCTCTTTGTTCTATCATTTAGAGGAAAAGTAAAAGATTGGTTCAGCAGTTTGGCTCCTCAATCCATTTCCACTTGGGATTAGCAAGGAGAGCAAGTATGCAACCAGTTTAAGGAGAATCCGGATGGCATTTCTCTCATGGAATATCTCAAAGACAATACAACGCACTTCAATGAAATACATCTTAGACTTCAACATCAGGTTCACAAGGACTTGGCACATAATTCCTCAAGAATTCAGACCCTCACGGTGTATGGCATTCTTGTATTATCTAAGGTCATTGGATGTTGATTTGGCTATATTGATCCAAGCTCTAGGAGGCAACACTCTTCCTCAGGCATTTGACATTGTCATATTAGCTAAGAAGATTCTCATTCAGTGGCCAAAGGATACAAATATTTTTCACACGTGCTTCCATTCCTTCCGCTTCGCGCTGCTCCTTCACGCACACCTCCCATCTTCTTGAATCCCCTCTATCTAACTATGTTGTAAATGAATAGTCCCTCACCTATGTATCATCCCCCAATAATTATCATCATGTTCGACGATTGTATAACTATTGAAGAATGGTATGACTTTGATTAGGAAGATGAGATTGCGTAGAGAGAAAAAAGGAGGGCATCTACTTCAAAAGGATAGTTAGACTCATAGGGTGTTGTCTTGATGAAGGAAAAATTGTTTGTAGAGCAAAAACAATGCACAATCTAGTCTAAAAACGGTCACCTTCAAGAGGAGATTCTTTGTGACATGGTCCCATTTATGGGATTGAGCTTCAAAGAAATGGGAAAACTACAAGGATCAGCCCATGCCCAATCAAATATCTGGCAAGTTTTGAGCCAAAGACAGAGTTGCTACCAGTCATGTTCACTTCAGAGCATGAGGTAGAGCTTTAATGCGCCAAAGGTCAACAACAAGTGTCTCTCATATCCAAATGCAGAATAACTAAAGGAGGTATTTCTTTTGTTTATTATTGATACTTTGAGGAGAAGGGCGGAAATCCAACTTCAGAGAAATTTTTTACTCTTATTAAATACCATGCTCGGTACCAAATCAGTTACATGGTCTCAATTTCTAAGGAAGGGCAGCTACTTCTCCCGCATGTTGCATGTTTTGAATCAGCTTCCTTTATCTCTAGTTAGTTTTATTTTTTTCAACAAAATAAGTGTATTCACACACTCTACATGTTCCCCTTAGAACATGTATGATTTTCAAGTTTTGTACATAGTTGTTGTGTTTCGTTGTTTTACGTGTTCCTTTCAGCGTTGTTTTCTTTCCTCTCATACACTCCCTTGCACGCACTCTTTTGTTGCTTCTAGGATGGCAGTTCGATCTCGAGTGGCAAGATCCATCGGTTTTCAAATTTCATAAAATTCAAATCAGAAGATATTCATATGAGAGTATCGTTCTACGAGTTTAGATAGTGCTTCATGTGACTTCAAAGGTGTTCTTCAAGTTGCAAATTAGAAATTCATGTTTTCACACATTGACTCCATGCCTAATGGATGCTTCTAAGGCCACTGGTCTCTTTCATCTAGCAGAAGAAGGCCCCAAAATTCACCAAATTATTGTCCAAAATAACTCCACTAATTATTTTAACAACTCATAGTTCTATTTTGGCTCGAGTTCAATCTTTTTTTAGGTTATGCACACTATTGGTTCCTTTCTCTTGGCACTTATGCATGGCTGCAATTCTTCACGTGCACCCTCGCACGCCCTTCATGTTCCTTCCTTGTGCTTTCCCTTTCCTTCACTTTCTTCTCGCGTGTTCCCGCTTCCCTCGTATTTTCTATCTCCTTCCATTTCCCTCACGTGCACTTCCTACTTACCCACTTTCATCCCAACAATTTAGTGCACCCTTCGTGTGCATCCGTGAACTTACCTCCCATTTTGGTTAAGTCCTTGGTATGTCTTCCCCGCACATATCTTTCCTTCCTAGTCCCTTGCATGTTTATCGCATGCATTCATTCCTTTCCACATGCTTCCATTATGCATTATACATTTAGGCTTTCCTTTCTCGTGTGCTCGCATTTCCTTCGCACGCATTTTCTCCTTCTTGTTGTTGTGCACTCCTTTGTCAATGCTCGTGCCCTCACTTGCATGCTTGCACACTTTTACAAATATGCACCTTTTCTTCCCACTTCCCGCGTACCCCCTCGCATGTGCTCACAAACCTTTGTAGCCCACCTCATGCCTATTACTCTTGTGCACACGCCAAGTGCAATCTTTTTGTGTCATTCACTGGGTGCCATGTGTCACCTTGTCATTTGAAGTGTATGACATGCATCCTATCAAAACATGCCATATGTGCATCAAATCTTCGCATCAAATGAGCACATGACATGTGATGAGAAAATAAAAACTAACAAACAGTCAATCAATCCTTCACCCATCAAAATGCACCACTTGTCATTTTGTGTTCGGCTTGTATTGTAGATCTTTCGATCGTCATAACTTTTGTGCGTAACTCGATCCCTATGTGTATGGTCTCATTTGAAATTTGTTGATGTGGGTTACACGTTGGGTGATTCAAAATCAGATTTTGGCAAAATTTAGTAGGCGGAAGATAGGGAAACATCGGTCGGGCCATTAATGCATACATCCAGTGACCCAACCATCCAAATTTGATCCAATTTGGTCTCCTTCCTTCTACAATCTAAACATACATGGGGAGGCGCATCGACAACATTACAAGTGGATTTGCAAGAATTTATTGCTTGATGTTGGTGGTTGGATGCTTGAATCTAAGTTTCCCTCTCTTTCTCCTCTTCTCTCATTTTTCTTCTATAAATAGTTGAGCATTGCTCATTACAAAAGGTTGGAACGCCTTAGTTTGCTAGGGACATTGTTCATAGCTCTGTTCTTTAGCATTTTAAGTTGCATGCCTCAAATCTAAGCCATTTGCATGTAGATCCTTGCCTCTTTCAATGTGTAATCAATTGTGCATCATTTGGAAGCAATAAAAGTTTTGTTTTGTGGCTATTATCTTCCTTAGCTCAAGTTTTACTACATCTTCTTTCCTTCATTTGCATTATTGATCTATTGTGCATATTTTATATCTCTTATAGGGCTCTTGTTTGTTGTGCTCCATGAAAGTAGGTGTGTGAAAATGTTTTAGATTGTGGCATGATTGTCTACCCTCCCCACACGCATTTTCCTTGCTTTCACTCATTTGAGTGTGTTCATCCCCCTCTTTCTGGTCTTATCACCTCCTCTTAGCTTAGATTTCTCTTTCATGCATATCCTTCTCACCCTAGTCCCTTGGAATTGTAGAGTAGTGATAGGTAGTTGCATTTCCCTTCCTAGGAGTAGTTTTAGCACTAGAAACAAGTAGAGGAATCCAGGCTTCTCTAGAGGTTTGTCTCAAAGCACAAGTCCCACAACTTAGCGACAGTCCCATGTTGCCTCAATGCCCCAATTCATCATGAACCAGGACAGGTGCAATTTTGAGCCCCAATAATGACCTCCATGATAGCTTCATGTTCATGCTCCAAAACACATTTGCATAAGACTTCATCTCTACTCATCTTGTACAGGTATCCTCCAATGAGTGATAAGGCACAACATGAATAACAAGCTTCTTTTTCTCCAAAGTCTTCATTTCTGCAAGTGTAAGTCCATTGTACAGAAATACTGCAATATCTTCTAAGTTTGTTGGCGCATGGTTTAATTTGAACAATTTTACATCAGGAATAGTATCTTTTATGCTTGGCATGTCCTCTCCAAATTTAATCCTTGATAGATGATTAGGCCCAAAGTTGCTCTTACCAAGCTTCACTATAACTGAGAAATCATCTCCTGGAAAAGGAGGATCCAATGACAGATGTGCCCCTGTAAAACCGGCTTATTGACCAAGTACTTTAATGCCATATGATCTGTATAAAATTTGAATGCTTTGGCCAACAAGTACTGTCTAAACTTGTGAAGTGCATAAATCATTGAGAAAGCCTCATGCTCCCTATTTGTATAGTTTTTCTCATCCGGCGTTAACTTTCTCCTTGAAAAACATATGAGATGATCAACACTACCTTCACCTGGTTGAGCTAAGACTACGCCAACGGCCATGCCAGAGGCATCTACATGTACATGAAAGGGCTTGTTCCAAGAAGGGAAGCATATGATTGGCATGGTGATTAGCCTCTCCTTCAGTGGTCTCAAAAGCATATTGTGTGTCACCCCAAGAAACTTCTCTTTTGATTTCAACAATTCTTCAAGGGGTGCGGCAATATTGACATATCCTTTAATAAACTTCTGTAATATCTAGTATGCCCCAAGAACCCACGCACTTCACTATGATTAGTTGGCTCTTCCATTCGAAAATAACCGCAATCTTAGTTGGGTCTACCAAGAAGCCTTCCTTGCAAATGATATGTCCGATAAAGTACCAAAAGGAATTGCAAAGATGCACTTTTGATATTCAAATAAATACTCAACTTCTTACACCTTTCAAACATCAATCTTAGGTTGTCACAATGATCTTTTACCAGCCCATAAATGGTCTAATCATCCAAGTATACCGTAAAAACTTGTGAATAAAGTCTTGGAAAGCTTAAACAACTATGTGCGAGAACACTGGTGGCACTTTTTCAATCCAGATGGCATAACAATGTATGTGAAATTCCCCATTCAATTACAAAGGTGGTATTATCCTTATCTTCACACGCAATCCTCACTTGATGGTAACCTGAAAATCCATCTGTGAATGAGTAGATTTCGTGCCCTTCTACTCCTTCCAATATCTCTTCTTTGAGTGGCATAGGAAAAGGATCTATGACATATGAATCGTTGAGGACCCCGTAGTCAACACAAATCATGATTCGACCATCCTTCTTAATGTTAATCACCATGGAGCTTATACATTCAAATTCCTCAATAAACTCAATAATTCCTTACTTGAGCATCTTATCAATTTCCTCTTTCACTTTGACGTGCAAGTTGTTATTCATCCGATAAGGCCTCTTTCTAACCCAGACGTGTGCCCTCCTTAAGCTTGATTCTCATTTCCCCAAGTGATGGATGTACATATTTTAATTTATGGTATCCCCCGGGAAACATGTCTTGAAATTCAGTGCAATAGCTTAATAAACTTTGCAACCTTAGGTGCAAACCAACAATCCCCAATAATAGAGTCCTTAGGCATGTCTTCAATCCCAATGTTCACTTTCTTAGTCTTCAAAGGCACATGGTATGCACGCGCTTGCTCATCTATGGAGTCCAATATCTTGCACGCACCCTTTGTGTGCTTAATGTCCAAGTACTCAACCTCCTCATCATCTATGAGGTAAATAAGTTTTCCCTTCTTTCTCCTTCCAAGCGCACCCCAACTGTGTTTCTTCTATTTCTACTAGGTCCTCATACACCTCAGTGTCAGAATCACCAAACAAATGGATCATGAGCTCCTCATCTTTCGAGATATCCCCAATGTGATGCACCTCATAATCTGTAAGGCTTCATGAACTAGAGGCTTAATAGAAAAATAATCAAAAGTATGAACAATACCTTTCAATCAAGTCGCGCCAACTTGTTGTCTCTTGCTTTAACTCAACATGCACATACCAAGCATGCATGCAACCATGCAGAGTAGAGTAAAATTTGTGTACCCATAGAGATGGTGGTAAAGCATCTTACCCTTGCATCCAATTCCTTTCATAGTTATTAATATGTACTAGAGGAGGGGTATTTCCATCATAATCCCATATCAAAGAAGAAAGATTATTCCAAGTGAACCTCATCAAGAAGGCTTCTCTAACCTCCCGTCAACCAAGTAAATTATCTCTCGTGTGTAGCCCACAAGTGTATCGTTGTCCCCCACAAGGTATATACTAATATATTTCTTATGTCCCCCTCGTTGTGCCATTGTTCTTCCATCGTTCGCAAGAAATATTTTGGCTTCTCTTCCCAAAGATACTTCGCCAAGTTGGTTTTAGCCAACCACCGAATCGTGTGCAGCCTTATCATCTCAAGAACTCGTTCTCATACTTCGTAACTAACCATTTCATTAGTACCATGGGCCCAATTATCACATGCCACACTAGTAGTGTCATTGATAGATTACGCGTCCTCCCAATGGAGCACACCTTCCTTTGATGGTGTCATGTTCTCGGGCCGCACACCATATGTGCATAGATTTTGTTGAGATCCTCCTTGTTGATAGGATCTATATAAGGCACAACCTTAGCATCATCCAATGGTATTATAACTCACTCGTCTTTGTTCTCAAAACTAGTATACTTCTTGTTAAAGTGCAGCTCTGCATTATTAGCATATCTCTAGGGACGTCCAAGCAATACAGAGAAATATCTCGCCTCAAGTAAGCTCTAGTGCTTCAAATCACCTATAAATTTGGCTCCCTGAATAGTGATTGAAGCATCCTTTAGCACCCCAATGGACATGGCCCTTGTTTTATTATCCATATACAACACATTTGAAGATGGCTGTAATGGTGGCCTTCCCATTTGGCTCCAAGCATCAAGGTGAGAACATTAACTTCTGTGCATGTATCAATGAGATTATTACTCACCAATTGTCCATTAATCACTACATCCAGTGTGATCTCTTTGTCATATTCATGGTTCTGTGGTGGAAAAATTGTATGAAGGATCAAGTGCTCTCTTTCAACACCTACGCGCTAGCATACCTTGTCTAAAGCAACCATTCCCCCAAAAATGGATGATATTCTCTTTCCTCAACATATTGCACACTTCGTAAGGTCATCAATATTATTCGAGGGAGTTCAAGTACTTTCGCATGTTCCCTCTCCCATGTTTTCTCTTTCGAAATTGTATCTCTCCCTATAGCTCCTTGAAGACACCCATGATCTCCTAATAAACTTCCTTTTCTTGGGTTACATTTGGATACTTTGCATGTACCACCTCTTCCTGTTTGATGAGAGGTCTTATCTGCCCTACTCGTGAGTGTGTGCAGCCTTTTTACACGTAATCACTAATAAAGGTTGAATTTCAGGCTCAACCATCTTCTTGGGTGCCCACTGCTCATGCTTTGTGTGCTCCAACTTAATCATAGGTGTGCCTTTGTCCTTCTTGTTGTTCTTACACATGGGCATACAAACTGGAAAATCCTCATCCTTGTGTTCCTCTCCACACGGTGCGCAAACTTGATTCTTAGGAGACATGCATTAATAATTATTAGGTGATCCACACATATAACATGTCCCTCGTGCAAACCTTCCATGATCACAATGTCCTTAGCTCCTAAATCCACCTCTCGAATCCTCCATTTCCATTGTTGTGTGCTTCACCGGTCTATCATTATTGCGCTTGCAAGCCACTTGCCACACTTGTCAGCACAACCCTATTTCACATCCCTCATGAATATGATCAATCAAACGACAATCAGCTATGTCATGGGTATGTGCATCACATATTTTGCAGATACATAAAGACATTATTTTGTGTCATGCGTTGTAAAAGTAGACAATTGAGAACATCATGATTCTTATAATATATCTCATAAGATGTCAATAATGCGTGCACGTTCTCGCTGCGATGTTATCCCATTTTAGTGATTCCAGCTAAAATCAAGATAACCATAGAAATTTTTGAAAAAATCTACTAAAATACCCGTTTGAAGATTATTTCGGGTTTTCGGGTTTCAACAACATGCAAACATGTTATTTACATGTTATATGCTAATTGTTTCTCGAAACCCGAAACCCGATTCAACTCCCTTGCGTCGGGTTTTCGGAACTCCGAGCATCGGAACATGCATGATCAAAAACATGCTTCATGTCACATGACTTCAAACCCGAAACCCAATTCAACTCCCTTGTATCGGGTTTTTGGAACCTTCAAGCATCTTGACATATCATGCTTTGTGTCGTTTTTGGAACCTTCGAGCATCTAAACATACCTTGCTTCATGTCGGGTTTCGGACACTCCAAACATGATGACATGGCATTCATGTCGAGTTGTAGGGTAGTTGGCACACGTGTCAAGTGAGATGTAATAAATGTGGGGCTTTTATAAATAATTGGATTTACACGTCATTTTTATCTTTTGTGCTTTTGGTTGCGTGGATTTTCTCCTACATGCTCTCTCAGCCTCCAAACCCGATTTGATCTCATGCTCGCTCATGTGATCCATTTTCAATTATTTGCTAAAGGTATTTACTCTACCTTTTGCTTGTGAAGTTTTGTTGAAAATGTTTTTGTGATGTCCTTTGCATCTTTTCCTTTCTTTCCTATTTTCTTTTTAGGTTTAGGGTTTTAGGTTTTTCTTCTTCTTTTGAGTTGTATTCCAAATAGAAATCATTGATTAAAAGTTCACCCTTAGGGTGCTTTGCCTATTTTTATTCCTTGGAATATGCCTTTTGTATTTTAAAGAAGAGAAGAAGAAGACAAAAATCCAAACTGTTGAGATGGCGGGAAAATTTCATGTCTGGACATCTCAAAAACCCGATCCCTTATTTTTGGGTTTTGCAGGGTGTTTTACATCTCCCACTTTCCGTAGTGTGTTGGGTCTTCCAGCGTGTCGGGCATCTAACATCTTCTGCATCTGACTTCCAGTGTGTCGGGTCTGGCGGTGTGTCGACATCCTCAATTTCCGTAGTGTTTCGGGTTTCAACAAGTGTCTGACATCCTCAATTTTCTGACATACTTAGCTAACTGTCGGGGTTTGTAGAGTGTCGAACAAGACCTAATCTCTGACGCATTCTCTCCAGTGTGTCGGGTTCCAAAGCAGTGCTTTGCAAGTCCTAAAACCTGGATAGTGTGGCAGGTCTATGGGGTTGTTCAACAAGTTTTCAAACCGAGTGTTCAAACCAGAAGTGGTCAAGGCATTTTTCCTCCAAGAATCCTCATGTCAGATCCTGGTTCATCATAGGATAAGTCAGATAAATCAGGGAAGATGAAGTACAAATTCAGGAAGGTGGAGTCTCCTTCCTACATTGATTGTAATTATGACATCCGGGATATAGAACTCGGAAATGTAGACATGGAATATTTTTGGAATAGAGTCAAGAGTTCTTCCCAAACCCCCTGGATGAGATCAATAGCCGGCAGTGGCCTCCCTCTTATAGTAGGATTCCCCATGTCTGCTCAGTGCCCCAAGTTCATCTTGGCATGTGCTTCGAATTATGACTCTGCTTCTCATTCAGTGAGAAATTAGGCGGGAGAAGTCATAGTCAAGTTAGATGGAGGTTACTTGATGACCTTATCAGATCGCCTAACTTTGAAGAGTATGGGGATGTAGACCTCAAGTCACCTAGAAAGCATGGGACAAAGATCAAGAAGATTGTATTAAACATGTGAACAAGAAGTTCCTGATCAAAGCCAAGCCAGTTGTCTCTAGGTTTCCAAGATTTGTTCCTAGAAGTGATTTCATTCAAGAGATCAATGATATCATTACTTTGTTGAGCCGGGTTTTTAAATTTCTTGAGTCAAATGTTTTCCAAGGATGGATGTACCAATTCATGGTCATCATTAAGAAGAATCAATAGGGGATTGATTGGGGTAGTCTTATCAGTGACGAGATAGACTCCCAGATGAAAACGGTTTTGTCTACAGGAAAATTTTATGTCCTCATATGTCACTTATGCAGCAGCTAGTATGAGGAATTATCCTGGATTGGACACAAAGGGGAACAAGGTAGCTGAACACATTTATCGGTATTTTCCTCAGCTAACAAAGAAGGGGTCGAGGACCAATTCAGAAGAGTAAATGATGCTTTCTTTTACGAGAACATTTGCAGGATGAACCCTGAACTGAGGAAAACAAGAGTCTCTAATGAGGCATGGGCTGAAGTTTCAAAATGGGGTTGTGTCTTCTTGCAATTTAAGAAGTTCACATATCTCGAGTCATCATGTAGCCGGGTGATCCTTTCGATTGCCCAGATATCCAAGAGACAAGCTGGTCCTGATGGAGTTGGTCAGGCAATTGTTGGATTTTCACAAGTTCCAACAGAGTAAGCACAAGGCCGTCGTATCCTTCCCAATTTCTATTAGAAGGTATACCTACTCAACGGTGGTAAAAGCCAAGAATGTAGTTCATGAGCTTCAGGACAAGTTAAAGAAGCACATGAAGCCCAGAGATGGGTTCAACTTTTGAGGAGTTCTTAAGTCATATGGAACCTTATACCTGCACGTGCCTAGCATAGAAGACATTTGGGTTGATCTTTGTGATGAAGTCGCTATCCGCAGAAAGGATCATAGTAGATTAACACTTGAAGAAATTTAGACACTTAAGTTCACTGACATCCCAAAAGGTACTAGCGAGAATAAAAGTGTTCTAGATCCTTCATATGATGGACTGAATGAGGATCAATACGTTTTCCCAGCTAATGAGGATCAATACAAGTTTGCAGAGATCACCACTCTCGTAACTAACAAGACCAAAGAGGACATAGTGGCCTCTGATTATCAGATAACCAGGGTCGATCTAGGGAAGGTGATGGCAGAAGGAGCACAACAAGATGCACGAGATGCTATGAACGTGTTATGTCAAAAGTACCGGATAACCAGTAGTAAATCTAGGAAAGGTGATGTAGCAGTATGAGTACAACAAGATGCACAAGATGCTATGAACGTATATGTCAAAAGTGATAAAAGAAATAAAAGAAAAATAAAGAAAGCAGCGATAAGATTAAAGAGAAAGTGGAGCAGTTGACTGAAGTATTACTTAAGCTCTCAAAGCCCCCTGAGTCAACACCATTATCCTCTACTCCTATCGGGTTCGATTTCTCATCGGTACCCATGATTGAAAAGATTAACGAAAAGGGGAGAGTGGTTGATGAATGGACCCAAAGGCTGCTCCTGCAGGGAAAAGAAGTAATCCAAGATACTATGGAAGTCTATCAATCTTTGGAAGATATAAAGAAAGATGGAGAAAAAAGGATGATGAGTTTTCTTCAGAAATCGGGAACCTGGAGTTGACTT
Source organism: Taxus wallichiana var. yunnanensis (assembly GCA_018340775.1). NCBI lineage: Eukaryota > Viridiplantae > Streptophyta > Pinopsida > Cupressales > Taxaceae > Taxus > Taxus wallichiana. The sequence goes on from CM031243.1 coordinate 687,815,303, forward strand.
TTGAAGCTCTCCAAACGCTGAAACAAATTCCATCCCGCATCTTGGTCGAAGAGGGCATCATCCCACATGCGGATAAACATTTCCAGCTAACCAAAGCCATCAGATTTAGAATAAAGATTCTCAATGAAGCTTGCAGCAAATTGAGAGAATCAAGAGATCAATTGGTCGATGGCAAGAACGACTTGGAAGAAGAGTTGGTCAAAATTGTACGAAAGTGTTGAGTGAAGGATCGGGTATCCTACCTATTGATGATCTTTAACAGATCCAAGAATCAATTCAGCATGAACCAACTTATAGCTTCGACATGGAAGTCATTGACAGGTTTGTGAAAATTGAACATTCTTTGGAGACCCTGAGGAAACTCAACAAGAGATTGAAAAAGCTTCCCGGTAATGCCAATGATACTCAAGAAACATGTGAAGTTCTGAGTGATCATTCCACCTGCCCTGATGATAATGAGATGCAAGGAATAATCTAAAAATTCCAAGAATTTCAGAACAAGCAAGCTTTGTTGGAGGAAGAGAAAGATGATGATTCAAAATAGGCACAATGCAACATGTCATTTCAATCTTGAAATCAACATGTCTTTTTCATTTTTGTTTCATCACATAGGAAGCAAATTTTGACTTGGTCTCCTGCGTGAGAGTCAAGCAAAATATAACTCTTGTTAAAACACTATTTTCTAGGGTTTATCCTATTTTCTCTCTACTCTTTTTATTATAAATAAGGATGCTTATGCATTCCAAAGGGTTGAGATTTTTGGAATATTGAGAACTATTGTGAAGAAGAAGAACTTTTTGTTTTCTTTCAATCATTCAAGAATAGAAATCGATGTTATTTTTGCAAACTTTGTGTTGTGAGATTCATCCTCTTAAGATATTGTTCTTATGTTCAGATCTTAAGCTATTCTTTGTTTAGCATTCTCAATCATTTTAATGGTTTCAAACATTACATTACATTTGTTATCTAGAACTCGTATGATTATTTCGTGATCTGTGTTTTCTCGAAAGAAAATATGTTCCCGTCATTTCCTTTCCATTGTGTATTCTTTCTAATCCATTTTACTTCAAAAGCAAGCAATATTTCCATTTACTTGTGGATATGGATTAAGGATTCTATCCCAACCCAATGGTTAGATTAGTGTAAATATTGTACGTATCATTTCTACTATGTTTTAGATTAGTAATAAACAGGTAGCCTCACCTGTCTTTGAGGAGGGATTTTATCCCATGCACTGTGGTTGAACCTCATATTTTGTCTTGACAAAATATCCAACCAACAGTTTTTGGTGACTCTACTGGGGAATATGGATTGATAGTATAAAGCTTATCCTTTTGGTGTCTGGCGACTCCGTATTTGCCTTATTTTCAACAAGATCTATTTTCCAGTTCAAGCTGGCCAGAAAGATCTTCACTCGGTCAACCCGAGCCTAGGGTGAAACTGATCCATTCTTTGATCTGCTTCAACAGCATAATTTCAGACTTTCACCCAACAAAGTGTTGCATCTAGCCGGGCAAGAAGTTCTTCACCCATCCGAAGGAATCAGATTCCTCAAGAACCAGAAGTCTCTGCAACTTGTCATGCATTATTCTTGTCGGATATTCAGATTCTGTTCGCACTTCATTTAGAAGAATGGCAGCACAACCTGTGCCTTGGGGCGCAGCTATTGGTCCTCTTTCCCTTACTCCACCATTGCATGACCTACCTCATGGATCACGGAAGAATATTCCTAAGTTCAACGGTGATGGAAAAAACATCCTGATGAACACATTGCCTCATTCTTTGTTGCATGTGGTGTTCTTGGGGTTGCTCACGAAGATGTCTCTGTTTGACTCTTCATCGAAACATTGCATGGGTGTAGACGGAATGGTTTTACCATCTCCCAAATGCATGCATTACCAACTAGGCTACCATGAGATCTGTATTTGAAGCAAGGTTCAAACTAGCTGAAGATTCTCACACCTTGTTGGCACAACTTACCCACATGAAGAAAGAGCCTTATGAACCCATGCGGGACTTCATAGCCAAATTCAACAAGCTGATCCGCAAGATTCCAGATCTTCGTTGTTCCTACTCTTGAAAATTAGAAGTGTTTCTTCATCAATGCTCAACCTCCGGATGTAAGCTTCTTGTTAAGAAGATCTGTTATCCCTGATTTGGCCACTGCTCAAGCTACGGCCACCAAAATAGAAGACGATCTTATTCTATGGAAAATAGAAAAGAATCATCCAAGCCTAAAAATCAGAGTTCTTCTCAGAGTACTACTGATCCCATGATTCAGAAGATGGCTAATGACTTGATTGCTTTAAAAAAGAAAATGTCTCAACAAGTGAGCAACGTTCCGTATCAGGATATTCCTAGATGGAATTTCAATAATACTAACGGTGCTCCCACAAGAGATAGACTGCCAGTTGACTACTGCTCAACCGAGACTAGCTATTGAAGCTCCTCATGTTAATGCTATAGTGGAGATAGTTGAAGAAGATGAAGAAAGAAGAACAAGATTCTCACGAAGCTTTTGAAGCTTCGGGATATGCTGATGAGTCCTATGATGATTCAGTTGGTGACTCCAACATTGGGTATTTGGAATACGAAGAAGATGGATGTGAACCTGACGGTCAGTCATTCGCGGTCTTCACTCGATCTCAATCCCAGAATCCCAGAAAACCGGTGGAAAGCTCCAAGGAGAAGAGTAAAGATGCTCCCACGGTCATAGCTAAGAGAGGCTCTCCTATCTCAGCACAAACGAAAAGGAGATGACTAAAAAAGTAACAACTTCCTCCTATTCTCCTTCTCCTAAGGCCAGTACGTGACTCAAGCCCATGTGATCAGAAATGAACCTACCATCACTCCTTCATACACTACTTTTGACATCATTGACCATGCAAAAAGAACCAAGATCCAAATGTCAGAAGTAGAATACCTTCAATCAAACCCGAGCAATTGAGAAACTTGCCAAATTCATTAGAAGTAAGGTTGTTATTCCTTCACCTTCAAAAGGCATTTTGTCAAGTCCTATTCAGCCTTCACCTCAGAACAATATGACTTTTGCTTCTTCTTCAGGGAAGATTGAACCGTTTTATTTGTCCTTACTCATAAATGGATTCAAACTCAAGCAATTGCATCATTGACTCAGGAGCCTCGATAACGTGATGCCCGTAAAGGTAGCCCATGCCCTTGGACTTACTTTGACCAAATCATATGGATGGTGTTACTCCATGGAAACCAAGCAAGTCCCCTTGATTGGTCAAATCAAAGATGCACAATTTGCATTTGTCGCCTTCCCGGAGAAGAGAGTGAAAATGACCATTCTAGTTGTTGATATTCCAGCTGCTTATGGTATTCTCTTAGGAAGAGGTTTTTGTAAAGATGTTGGGGGAGAGATCAACATGGACTGGACCAAGGCTAAAATCCTAGTTAATGGATTTTCGCATTCTCCATCCTGAACCTCAAGTGAAGTATTTGGTCACTAAATCAGATGACCCCAAGGCTCAAATTATTTTGAAGATGTTGGCTTGGGAAATTACTTCATGACATCAGAAGTACCAGTATAGAGACATCAAAGAAGAGGATTCTAATGCTATTTGGACCCTCGAATTTGATGGGAGTTGTTCAACTACCGGATCGGGAGCTGGTGTAGTTCTTATATCTCCAGATTCTGAAATCTTTCCTTCACCTTCAAGCTGTAGTTTGATAACACTAATAATACAACTGAGTATGAAGCCTTGTTATTAGGATTAGAAATGGCCAGAAAAAGGGAATTGAAATCTCAAGGTTCAAGGAGATGTGGAGCTGATTGTTAACTGTAAAAGGGATCTATCAAGTGAAAAATGATCGCCTAAAGCATTATAGGAATAAGGTATGGGATAACATAGAATGCTTTGATGCTTTTTCCATCAAGGTAGTTTTGAGGGATCATAATGACAAAGCTGATTCTTTAGCCGTGTCTGCATCTCTTCTCCTTCCTCATCCATAGTTCAAATGGGACACGTACACCATTGAAATTGTATATCGTCCCAGTGTTCAGATAACTCAGCACATTGGCAAGTATTTAACGATGATCAACAGATATTGTCTTTTCTAGAGAAAGCTGATAATTTTAGTGAATTGTATTTTGAAGGGTCAGAATCAGCTTTCCGTGAATCTATTTCAATTCATATCAAGAGGTTGATGGTGAGTTTATTCAGCTAAAAGGAAATAAGATTCCCAAGGGATTGGTTTCTCTGGAAGGTCTGTTTGATAAACATGATCGTTTTATCCTAGAATAAAAGGTAGACTGAAGGCACCTCCTCATCAGAAGTAGATCAAGTTAATCTGGGCTCTCCGGATCAACCATGGATGGTGAATATCGGAAATGTTGTTCCCCTGAGGAGAAAGCAAAATTCACTTCACTCCTGAAGAGATACATGGATGTCTTGGCCTGGTCTTATGCAGATTTAAAATCCTTCAAGCCCAAAGATGTGCAACATAGCATTCCCTTGAAGCCTGAAGCTAAACCCCACAGGCAGAAGCAAAGACATTACAACCCAAGATCTCAGGGACTATTCTTGCAGAAATTTAGAAAATGTTAGATGCAAGGATTATCTTCCCAATCCACCATTCTACCTGGGTTGCTAACATCATCCCCATCAGAAGAAGAATGGTGAAATCAGATTTGTGTGGATTTCTGAAATCTGAATCAATCTTCATTAAAAGACAACTATCCCTTGCCTATCATGGATCAGGTGTTACAGATTATTACTAGATCAGAGATGTTATCCATGCTCGATGGATTTTAGGATATAATCAAGTTGAGGTAGCTGCTGAAGATCAACATAAAATGGCCTTCACAACCCCATGGGGGACCTTTGCTTACAGGAGGATGCCTTTTGGTTTGATCAACGCCGGGGCCACATTTCAGAGAGCTATGGACTTGGCATTTAGAGATCTGATGGGAAAAGTTATAGTTGTATATTTGGATGACTTGACCATTTTCTCTAAAAATGGAGTGATCATTATGATCATCTGGAGCAGGTACTCTTGAGATGCAGGCATCATGGGATTTCATTAAATCCTAAGAAGTCCATGTTTGGAGTGACAGAGGGAAAATTGTTGGGTCATATTGTGACTAGAGAAGGAACCAAGATCGACCCAGAGAGGGTGAAGGCCATTCAAAGCCTTACCCTACCCACAAGCAAAACTGGAGTTCATTCCTTTTTCAGAAAGGTCAATTTCCTAAGGAGGTTCATACCTGACTTTGCATTGATAAAACCAAGGATATCCTTGGGATGATGAAAGGTAAAACTCCATTTCGATGGAGTACCAAGGGAAGCTTGCATTTGATGAAGTCAAAAAGGAAATTGCTCATGCTCCTATTCTGGTATGTCTAGATTTCAAAAAATATTTCATCATGTACAGCTACGCTTCCGCACACACAGTGTCAGCCATCCTGATGTAGGAGAACAAAGAAGGCATTGAAGCTCCCATCACTTTCATGAGCTTCCCATTAAAGGAACATGAACTAAAGATGTCACAGATTGAAAAGCATGCTTATGCGGTGGTATGAGTGGTGAAACATTTCAGATACTATGTGTTGAGTTCTCATACCCTCGTTCTCATTCCCGATACTAGTAGTTAAATCCATTTTGACTCAACAAGAGATGGGTAGTCAATGGGGTAACTGGATAGCTAAAGTTCAAGAGTATGACTTGGACATTAGACCTACCAAGTTGGTACGAGGAAGGGCCTATGCCAATTGATTATGGAAAATAATGCGTTGAGACAAAATGTGAAAAACCGAAGATACCTCTTTAGAGTTGCCCATGGTGCTTTTTGTGAGCACAACTGATGAATGGTACACAGATATTGCTTTCTTTCTGACTTATGGTGAATGCCCCCACATTTAAGCCAAAAGGAGAAGAGGATAGTTAAGTTAAGATCTGCAAGATACATCCTGTGGGATAATGGAATATACAAGAAAGGTATTGATGGTGTATTCCTTCGTTGTGTTGATAAATCTCAAGCAGTAAGGTTGCTAGAATCCTTCCATAGTCTAGCATGTGGAGGACATTTCTCTTCTTCTGTGATAGCTTATAAGATCCTATGGGCTAGATACTATTGGCCTACTCTCTTTCGAGACTCAACAGAATGGGTATCCAAGTGTGAAGCTTGTCAACATTTCGATTGGTCGCCCTAAGCTAGCAGCTCTTCCCTAAAGCTGTAGTGATCGAAGAACCTTTTCACCAGTGGGGAATTGATTTCATTGGAACATTGAATCCTACCTCTAGTGTCGGACACAATTACGTGCTCACTGCTATAGACTATTTCACCAAGTGGGTGGAAGTTGCGCCAATCAAGCAGGCAACCTCAGAAGCCATGTGTAAATTCCTTAAAGAAAATATAATTGTCAGATTTGGTGTGCCTCACAAGATTGTGGCTGATAACGCCTCCAATTTCTCATCACATGAGCTGACAGAATTTTTTTATGGATTCGGGATCACCCTGGCTCACTCATCTGACTATTATCCCCAAGGCAATGGTCAAGCTGAATCCAACAACAAGAACCTGGTTACCATAATTAGAAAGCTAGTGGATGAGAACCAGAGGACATGGCACAAAGCATTGTATGATGCGTTATGGGTAGATCGGATTACTCCAAAGTGAGCTATTGGAATGTCCCCTTTCCAAGTGTTGTATGGAATTGATGCTGAAATTCCCATTTCGTAGAACTGCCAGCCTTATAGTTGGCCAAAGCAGTCGAAGATGAGACTTTTCAAAACTCTATTGAGAAAAGGGTAATGTACCTAGCTAGGCTAGAAGAGGAATGAAGCAAGGTGGTTGATCACATTGCAGATCATCAGAGAAAAGTAAAGAAGATATTTGATAAGAAATCAAAGCAACGTGACTTTCAAATTGGAGATCTGGTGCTTCTTTGGGATAAGAGAAGGGAGCAGAAAGGAATGCATGGAAAGTTTGATTCTTTGTGGAAAGGACCTTTCAAGATTCATCATCTGAATGGTGAAAATAGCTTTTGTCTATCATATATTGATGGAGAGTTGCTTCCTTTACCTTTCAGTGGTCAACATCTGAAGTTGTTCCATCAGTAATGCAAGAAGCTCTCTTGTATTGTACATAATTTGTTTTTTGTCGTGTGTTTGCTTTTGTTTTCTTTCTTTCTTTCTTGTTTGTTTTTGGTTTTTCTTCTTCTAGACTTCGTAGCCCAATGGATAAAGCCAGAAATTTTGAGTCCTCTTCCTTTGACATTACAAAGAAAGTCCCCAACTAGAGCCAGTTGTTATCCCATTTTAGTGATTCCAAGCTAAAATCAAGATAACCATAGAAATTTTTGAAAAAATCTACTAAAATACCCGTTTGAAGAGTATTTCGGTTTTTGGTTTCAACAACATGCAAACATGTTATTTACATGCTATATGCTAATTGTTTCCCAAAACCCGAAACCCGATTCAACTCCCTTGTGTCGGGTTTTTGAACTCCGAGCATCGGAACATGCGTGATCAAAAACATGCTTCATGTCACATGACTTCCGAAACCCAAAACCCGATTCAACTCCCTTGTGTCGGGTTTTGGAACCTTCAAGCATCTTGACATATCATGCTTTGTGTCGGGTTTTGGAACCTTCGAGCATCTAAACATACATGCTTCATGCTTCATGGGTTTCGACACAAACATGATGACATGGCATTCATGCCGAGTTGTAGGGTAGTTGGCACACGTGTCAAGTGAGATGTAATAAATGTGGGGTTTTTATAAATAGTTGGATTTACACGTCATTTTTATCTTTTGTGCTTTTGGTTGTGTGGATTTTCTCCTACATGCTCTCTCAGCCTCCGAACCCGATTTGATCTCGTGCTCGATTGCGTGGTCCATTTTCAATTATTTTTGAATTTGCTGAAGGTATTTACTCCCTTTTGCTTGTGAAGTTTTGTTGAAAATGTTTTTGTGATGTCTTTGCATCTTCTCCTTCCTTTCCTTTTTTTTTTTAGGTTTAGGGTTTTAGGTTTTTCTTCTTCTTTTGAGTTGTATTCCAATAGAAATCATTGATTAAAAGTTCACCCTTAGGGTGTTTGCCTATTTTATTCCTTGGAATATACCTTTTGTATTTTAAAGAAAAGAAGAAGAATACAAAAATCCAAACTATTGAAATGGTGGGAAAATTTCATGTCTGGACATCTCAAAAACCCGATCCCTTATTTTTGGGTTTTGTAGGGTGTTTTACATCTCCCACTTTCCGCAGTGTGTCGGGTCTTCAAGTTGTTGGGCATCTAACATCTTCCGACACATCCATCGACTTCAGTGTGTCGGGTGCGGTAGTGTGTCGACATCTTCACTTTCCATGCAGTGTGTTTCGGGTTTTCAACAAGTGTCGACATCCTCAATTTTCTGACATACTCAACTATCTGTATTGGGTTTGTAGAGTGTCCAACAAGACCTAATCTCCGACACATTCTCTCCAGTGTGTGGGTTCCAGCAGTGCTTTGCAAGTCCTAAAACCTAGATAGTGTGGGGTTGTGGGGTTGTTCAACAAGTTTTCAAACCCGAGTGTTCAAACTAGAAGTGATCAAGGCATTTTTCCTCCAAGAATCCTCATGTCGGATCCTGGTTCATCACAGGATAAGTCGGATAAATCAGGGAAGATGAAGTACAAATTTAGGAAGGTGGAGTCTCCTTCCTACATTGATTGTAATTATGACATCCGGGATATAGAACTCGAAAATGTAGACATGGAAGATTTTTGGAATAGAGTCAAGAGTTCTTCCCAAACCCCTGGATGAGATCAATAGTGGCAAGTGGCCTCCCTCTTGCAGCAGGATTCCCCATGTCTACTCAAGTGCCCCGAGTTCATCTTGGCATGTGCTTGAATTATGACTCTGCTTCTCGTTCAGTGAGAAATCAGGTGGGAGAAGTCATAGTCAAGTTAGACGGAGGTTACTTCGATGACCTTCTCAAATTGCCTAACTTTGAAGAGTATGGGGATGTAGATCTCAAGTCAGCCCTAGAAATCCTGGGACAAAGATCAAGAAGACTGTATTAAACATGTGAATAAGAAGTTCCTGATCAAAGCCAAGCCGATTGTCTCTAGGTTTCCAAGATTTGTTCCTAGAAGTGATTTCATTCAAGAGATCAATGATATCATTACTTTGTTGAGCCGGGTTTTGGATTTCCTGAGTCAAATGTTTTCCAAGGATGGATGTACCAATTCATGGTCATCATTAAGAAGAATCAACAGGGGATTGATTGGGGTAGTCTTATCAGTGATGAGATAGACTCCCAGATGAAAAAAACGGTTTTGTCTACAGGAAAATTTTATATGTCCTCATATGTCACTTATGCAGAAGCTGGTATGAGGAATTATCCCAGATTGGACACAAAGGGGAACAAGGCAAAGCTGAACACATTTATCGGTATTTTCCTCAGCTAACAAAGAAGGGGTCCGAGGACCAATTCAGAAGAGTAAATGATGCTTTCTTTTACGAGAACATCTACAGGATGAACCCCGAACTGAGGAAAACAAGAGTCTCTGATGAGGCATGGGCTGAAGTTTCAAAATGGGGTTGTGTCTTCTTACAATTCAAGAAGTTCACATATCTTCGAGTGGTCATGTACCGGGTGATCCTTTCCGATTGCCCAGATATCCAGGAGACAAGCTGGTCCTGATGGAGTTGGTCAGGCAATTGTTGGATTTTCACAAGTTCCAACAGAGTAAGCACAAGGCCGCCGTATCCTTCCCAATTTCTATTGGAAGGTATACCTACTCAATGGTGGTAAAAGCCAAGAACGTAGTTCATGAGCTTTCAGGACAAGTTAAAGAAGCACATGAAGCCCAGAGATGGGTTTGAATTTCGAGGAGTTCTTAAGTCATATGGAACCTCTATACTGCACGTGCCTAGCATAGAAGACATTTGGGTTGATCTTCGTGATGAAGTTGTTGTCCGTAGAAAGGATCATAACAGATTAACACTTGAAGAAATTTAGACACTCGAGCTCGCTGACATCCCAGAAGGTACTGGTGACAATGAAAGTGTTCTAGATCCTTCATATGATGGACTGAATGAGGATCAATATGTTTTCCCAGCTATTGATTGGTCTATCGGTGAAAAAGCTTCTATTGCAGATAGATCAGCTCCGATTCTCGCACGCACTAAGGCATGGCTCACCTCTTGGGGAATGAGTTACAAAGAAGAGAGTTTTTCAAAGTTGGTTGATTTGGAAGCGGGACCCTCCAAAAAGGAAAAGGACAAGAGCTCTTCTAAGAGGCCTATAAAGGTCAAATTTGTCAAGAAGGGAGGAGAACAAGAAGCCCCTTCAATTGCCACTCCAGTCTGAAATGGTGAACGCATACCAGAATCACCAACACCACCAGAAATAGGGGAAATCTCTTTGGAGGTAGAGGTGAGTCAACCTCTAATTTCACCATTTTTGATTGCCCAACAGAAGTAAGTTTATCCCTCGCTTCCCAGGCTTTGGCTTTAGGAGCTGCACCTCCTCCTTCACAACCACTTCGCACCTCCTCCTTCACAACCACTTCCACCTCCTCCTTCGCAACCACTTCCACCTCCTCTTTCTCCATCTTCTTCATCAGCCATGGCCAACATTTTCTCGGACTCTCACCTCTCTCTGCTGGAACCAAAGTGACTATAGATATGCCTCCTCCTTCTACACCTCTTTTCACTGAATCCACTACCACACTTGTGGTTGTTCCCACTCCACCAAGTAAGTCTTCCTCCACCTGCAAGTGTGACCCAAACCCCTACAATAGTAGCAACTTCCTCTGGCATGCCTCAATGGTTGCTTGATCAGACTCGAGGAAAAGGAAGGTGGTAGTTCCCATACCAGCCTTTGATTTCAGTTCACTCAAGGCTTCTACTGCTAAATCAGCCAAGAAACCCAAAATAGTTTCAAGGGTTTTAGTGGATGCTTCAGGCACAAGTTTGTAGAGATCGCCACTCCCACAACTGACAAGACCAAAGAGGACATAGTGGCCTCTGACTATCAGATAACCAAGGTCGATCTAGGGAAGGTGACGGTAGAAGGAGCACAACAAGATGCATGAGATGCTATGAACGTGCTATGTCAAAAGTTAAAAGAAACAAAGGAAAGTAGGGATGAGCTTAAAGAGAAAGTGGAGCAGTTGACCAAAGTATTACTTAAGCTCTCAAAGCCCCCTGAGTCAGCACCATTATCCTCTACTCCTATCGGGTTTGATTTCTCATCGGTACCCATGATTGAAAAGATTAATGAAAAGGGGAGAGTGGTTGATGAATGGACCCAAAGGCTGCTCCTGTAGGGAAAAGAAGTAATCCAAGATATTGTGGAAGTCTATCAATCTTTGGAAGATATAAAGAAAGATGGAGAAAAAATGGATGATGAGTTTTCTTTAGAAATCGGGAACCTGGAGTTGACTTTTGAAGCTCTCCAAATGCTGAAACAAATTCCATCCCACATCTTGGTCGAAGAGGGCATCATCCCACATGGGATAAACATTTTCAGCTGACCAAAGCCATCAGATTTAGAATAAAGATTCTCAATGAAGCTTGCAGCAAATTGAGAGAATCAAGAGATCAATTGGTCGATGGCAAGAATGACTTGGAAGAAGAGTTGGTCAAAATTTGTGTGAAAGTGTTGAGTGAAGGCTCGGGTATCCTACCTATTGATGATCTTTACGAAATAGATCCAAGAATCAATTCAGCATGAACCAACTTATGGATTGGCATGGAAGTCATTGATAGGTTTGTGAAAATTGAACATTCTTTGGAGACCCTGAGGAAACTCAACAAGAGATTGAAAAAGCTTCCCAAGCAATGCTAGTGATACTCAGGAAACATGTGAAGTTCTGAGTGATCATTCCACCACACCTGATGAGAATGAGATGCAAGGTATAATCCAAAAATTCCAAGAATTTTGGAACAAGCAGGCTTTGTTGGAGGAAGAGAAAGATGATGATTCAGAATAGGCACAATGCAACATGTCATTTCAATCTTGAAATTCGACATGTCTTTTTCATTTTTGTTTCATCACATAGGAAGCAAATTTTGACTTGGTCTCCTGCGTGAGAGTCAAGCAAAATAGAACTCTTGTTAAAACACTATTTTCTAGGATTTATCCTATTTTCTCTCTACTCTTTTTATTATAAATAAGGGATGCTTATGCATTCCAAAGGGTTGAGATTTTTGGAATATTGAGAACTATTGTGAAGAAGAAGAACTTTGTGTTTTCTTTCAATCATTCAAGGAATAGAAATCGATGTTATTTTTGCAAACTTTGTGTTGTGAGATTCATCTCTTAAGATATTGTTCTTATGTTCAGGATCTTAAGCTATTCTTTGTTTAGCATTCTCAATCATTTTAATGGTTTCAAACATTACATTACATTTGTTATCTAGAACTCGTATGATTATTTCGTGATCTGTGTTTTCTCGAAAGAAAATATGTTCCCATCATTTCCTTTCCATTGTGTATTCTTTCTAATCCATTTTACTTCAAAAAGTTAGCAATATTTCCATCTACTGTGGATATGGATTCTGGGATTCTATCCCAACCCCAATGGTTAGATTAGTGTGTAAATATTAATACATATATCATTTTGTTGTGTTTTTCATATATTGTGTGTGGAGATATTGGTTGAGAGAATGTGAGTGATCATAGAAGAGATTCTCTAGGAGAGATTAGTGGGATAATATTGGTAAGCCTCATCTCCTTGTTTATAGGAAATGGAAAGACTATATATCGTAAGCTCTCTCAATCATGTAATTGCTCCAAATTATTCAATCAACAATATAGTGTGTTTATTATATTTTTGTTATTATTTTGTGTTTGTGTTATTATCTTCATTCTGCAACATTGTCTCTTATTGATTTGTACAATTATATAATGTAATTGTTGCTTATTTATATTAGATAAGCTATCAATTTCACATCATCTGGTATCAGAGCAGGCTAGGGAAATTTATGAGATTCATTGCAGGACAAAATCGCAACTTCTAAGATGTAGATATGAGAGTTTTGAAGCTTTCATTGTCATTTTCAGAATTCTGATCTGAAAAAAAAAGACTAGTAATTCACGTTTTTCTCAAAAACCCAGATTCAAAATTTTCTGAATTTTTTTAGGTTTGTTAATTTGTATTTTGTAAAACTTTTGTCAAAAAATTACAGAAACCCATTTCGTATTTTAAGAGAAATCGTGGAAACAATTCTGACAGTTTCTAATTATTCTGTAAAAAAATAGTGACTGATTTCTAGCAATTAAAATTTGATATGCTTTATTATTTTGGATAAATATAAAGCTGATTATTATTGTAAGGGTGCATTATCGGTTGAAACCGACACCTAATAGAATTGTAAAATGAGCCTCAAAGACAAATTCATTTGAGTTAACATCATCATGATGGAGGCTGGAGGCAATGGAGGCAGGAGGGCACATAACGACCTCTCGTCAGGCACCATCGACGAGGCCATGAAACTGAATTGGTGGCCAAGTTTTTTCTGTTGAGTGTTTGCTTTCAGCGTACATTTGTGAGAATAAGAACAAATGATTGTTCAAAATTAATGTATAAACATTCCTGAATGTAACTCCCGATGTAATGAAATAGGTGAACAAAAGCACCACAGTAAGACAGTTCATGGATCTTGAAAAGGTTTGTGGGAGATCCAGAAAACCACACGAGGTGGACAGGCGATGGATCTGTTACACATCAAGGTTTGTGGTAAACCTGTAAAACCATAGAAGGTTGAGCATTTCTCCCTTCATTAGTATCAAGGTCATGAGTCACAAAGTTTGACATGCTCCATAGAGGAGAGCATACTGCAGATAAGAGTGTGTATGTTTTTCCCATGTTCACACTAAGGGGGTGAATGTTAGGAAATTAGTGCTCACATTATTGTTTGTAATAGTTAAATGTAATATTCATATATTACATTAGTAAGTTAGTGTGTTAGTAAGATATTAATATTGTTATATTAATATCATATTAGTGTGAGAAAAATAAAAGATTGTAATATTATTAATATGAGTCATAAAACAACTCATTATTAATAATATAGGATATTGTATTAGTTGTGAGTTTGTTGAATAAACAACTCATGTAGATTATTGTGTGTGGAGATATTGGTGGGATATATGAGAGAATAGTGGTGAGTGATCATAGGAGAGATTCTCTAGGAGAGATTAGTGGGATAATATTGGTAAGCCTCATCTCCTTGTTTATAGGAAATGGAAAGGCTATATATTGTAAGCTCTCTCATCATGTAATTGCTCCAAATTATTCAATCAATAATATAGTGTGTTTATTATATTTTTGCTCTTATTTTGTGTTTATGTTATTATCTTCATTCTACAACATTGTCTCTTATTGATTTGTACAATTATATAATGTAATTGTTGCTTATTTATAATAGATAAGATATCAATTTCACATCAGAAGCTATCCTTTGTATGTCCTTCAACCTCTAAATTTGTGCACCATAACCCACTGTGTGTGTCTCATACGCTGAGTTGGTAGACAACTTCTCCAATTGTGTGATCATTGATCTTATCTAGGCTTCAAGGAATGGACTTACCCTTGTGTCAACACTTCCAACCGCTTTAGCGTGAAACAACGCTTCCAAGGCTTCACGTGGTGAATGTCTGAATGTCTTGTGTGAAACCACTCTCCGGAATGGTGTTAATAAGCCTCCTACAAACCACTGTGCATGTTGGCTTTGATGAATATCATAGGAGAGTTTGGACAATAAGGTCTTGAATCGCGCATCGTATTCCCTAGCAATCTCGGACACACCATGTTTGATATCCTTTAACGCATTAATGTTCTAATGTTTGATATCCTTTAACGCGTTAATGTTCTAAAAAAGGCGGTGCGCAATGCATCATAATCAACTAAATTCTAATGTGGATCATATTTCTTGTACCAACCATGTGCGCACCCTTGAAGTGTGGTGAAAAATTGACTTGCCTTCCAGTCATGAGTTGTTATTCCCTTAGCTCTTCACAATAACTCGCATGTATGCACATGTTCAATTGCATCTTCCACACCTCTATATTTTGGCAAGTAAAGAGACATCTCAAAGAAGATTTGAGGTGTCTGCTACTGAGGTTGTTGAGGTTGTTGTAATGGATGTTGTGGCCCTTGCCCAAGATGGGGCCGATCCGAACTCCGATCCTCTACTAGGATTACTTCGTGTGGTGGCTATCATGAACCTCCCGAGCCTCCCGCCGTGACTCCGGGGTCTGTGAAGGACTACCTTACATCCATATGGTCGTGTTAAACTACGTACCAACTATTTGTCATATAACTCCACCAATAGTACTACTTCCAATGGTAATGTGCCACCTTTGTATATGTCCGGGTCGACGCGCCGCCAAATTGGTTGAAAAACAAATTTTGTCCAAGCACGTGATCTTGTTACATAGCCATATGCACGTCCTTAATCGGATTTGTTTCTTGAATTGATATCAATATGTGTCTATATGTATCTCCTACCCAACATGGTGAGCCTCTATTACCTTCTTTTTCACCTTCACTATGATGATCTTCTACAACTTCGGGTTCCGAACACCATGCGCAAGGGCTAGGTGGCAAGGTTGGGTCAAATGTGTGCCCGTAGTTCTCATTCTCTCCTTAGACTCACTCTCATTAGATGTCGATGGGGTCTCTCTATTGCGCTTCCCCAATACTTTGTTAAGACATGATCATGTGGTCCCTCACCTTCTGCAGAGTTCTCATCACTTCTGACAATCATCATTCCCCTCAGTATCAGTGCTTCCTAAACTATCCTCTCTCATGCATCATTATATCTGAGTCATCTTTCTTCTCTCTCCCTTTCCTCCGCTTGGGCCAAGGCCATCCTTCCCAAACATGCTTCTTTCCCCTATCATGGTGGAGTTTTAGCCTTCCATAGGTAGGTTCTCCATTCCTAGCTCAATCATCAAGATCTTGATAGCTAAAGGTGTCGCACGCGCAAATAGGATCCTCTTGGCTCGTGCAAAAACCATAATGTTACTTCCTCTGAGCACGAGTATGTCGAAATCATGTACTCCAAGGTATAACTACTCAACGCACCTTCCCACCAAATTTCTATAACTCTTTTCCACGGTGCATCCAAATAAGAGACTATTTGGTAATCCTCATATCTCCACACTTGCTTTCTACCAAGTCGGACACCTTTGTTCTGCGCATAAGCCACCAACAACTAGTATAACTCTACTGGAAAGAAGCTGAAGAACATTTCATAAAAGCAATCATAGAGGTTATCTTCCACCCACTTACACGCACTAAAATCAAGTCCAGTGCTATATCTCTTATCAAACACATCCTGGTCATCATGCACCCAAAGCTCAATATTCTCCAAAGATAGTCGGAAAGCCATGTGCATGCCACATCCTGATAGCAGAAAGAAAAGAGGTCCCGGCAATGGACCCAAAATGTAGTCTTTTATTTTAATCAACACCCAACTAGGCACATTGGAACTTCATCCGACAAAGTCGAATGCTCGCCCAAAGCGCAGCAGCCACCAAGTCCCTCCTTCATTTGCTTATCAAGATGTTAGACATGCATATTCATCATAACCATTCATGCAAGGAGACACAACATAGCATAACAAATTGGCAACACATAACAAAGAAACTTAATCAACATAGACGATGATTAATACACTTGAATTCCCAATATACCATATTCAGAAATAGTGACCTTTGCTACCCAAATACAATTATCCATTGTCAAACATAATTGATTACATAATAGTAAGGTTGATTACATTATCACCGCTTACAAACATGAACTTGACTATAGTGTGCGCACAAAAAATGACTTACATACTACGGACATCCATCCAAAACTCCCAAAGAATGGCGTCTTAACAAGATATATCTAATACAAGGAGTTTGTGTCTATTTATACATGGTGGAGACTTTCCCTTCACCGCTTACATGCACCTTTCATAATAATAAGTGTGTTATTCTTATCCTGCATGCTTTTTCAACTCTATCTTAACAATAGAGCAAGTTATAAATAGCTTGATTTAGCATGCTTTAATCGTATAAATAGTCAGATTTCATGTGTGGTCTCCATCTTCGTTTGCATGTGATTTTTCCTTTATAGATCCCGCTTGTCCGCTAAGTCATTGTGTTTTGTCTATATTTAGTTATATCCTGAAAATCGGCTAAGTCCCAAATGTTATGCATGTATGCACGTTAACTGCTCTTCACTAATGCGCTCACCTCTCGTACATTGCTCTATTTCTCCTACCTCTTTGGACGCGCATGCCCCTATGTGCAAATTCAAAATTTTGGGCATTGCTAGTACTTAGCCATTTTCTCTAACCAACAATTTTACTATGTATATTGGGTTTTTGTTATCTGTGTATGTGTGTGTGTATTTTTACACTCATCATTGGGTGCTCATCTTGGTTTTTCAATAATCATGGTACTAACTCTACTATGTAATAAAGAAAGCAGATTGCTCCAAAATACAAAATCTAAATGGAAGCTCAAACTACGAGTAATGATTGATCATCTCACCATTACATTCATTCATGCATATCATAATTCTCATCATTTTCCTAACATTATCATTCACTCGACAACATATCTTTTCTAATCCCTCTTGAAAAATAAGTATTTGTATTATTCATATCAAGCGGTTGTTCATTGTTTTGTCGCATCACCCACTCACTCGAGGGGGCATTCCCTCAGTACTAATCCAAACCTGTTGGGGCATCCACATGTCTTGCTGGGGAAAATTAGGCAATCTAAACCACTTCTTCATCATTTGTTCACTATTTTATGCGCATCTACCATCTTTAAAGTGTTGTTACTCTGTAATAACACTTTAAAGAGGGGAAATGTAGACACCCCAAAATAACCATTACACATTATAACCGTTCAAAATCTTATTAAACGTATTGTCCCTCTCTAGAATTAATTTAATTAATTCTATTGCACCCTATCACCCCCTTAGCTAATTTAATATCAAATTAATTAAATAAATCCTCACATATCCACTTTCATATTTACATAAATTAAATATCCTCACATTGTTGGCATGTTGTGATTTAGGTGTTGTCATTCAAGACAAAGAGGATGATGGTGAAGTGTTAGAGGAGGATCAGTAGGTGGATGATACAATGTTTGGGTATGTTCATGATGTCATGAGATGTTTCAAAGTGAGAATTGTTTGTTATAGCAAGCCCAATCAGGTGACCTAGCTAGCTTAGGTGATGGTGCATGGTGGTTGGGCTTCTTGGTGGCTTGAGAAGCATGTTGGTAGCATGGAGAGCATGTTTAGGGAGTGTCTAGGAACTCACATGAGTTTCAAGATGTAGATACATGTTGGAGACCAAGTTTTAGGTGCTCATCTAGACCAAGTCTAAGTGCTAGGAGGCATGAGGATGAATTGTGGAGATATGTGAGTTCATAGAAGCATGCAAGGATGTTATACAAGCTATTCCAAGTATGTTGGGGCCTTTTGGAGAGGTTTCATGGTGAGTTACTTAGTGTTCTTTCAGTTGACCCTAGCTTAGACAATGCAAAACCCTAAGGGATAACTATGTAAATGAGATGGGATGGAAAGATGGAGAGCTATTTGTGACATGGTGATGATTGGAGATGTTAGTAGGATGTGTCATGATGTTGTGGGAAAATTTTCATGTTGTTATGATGTGTATTTTGCAAGTTATGTCATTTTTGGTGAAACAGGGTCAAGAAGAAGGTCATTTCTAGCTCGATTGCACCTTCTAATGCTCACCCTAAATTGTGTGTTTTGCATGAGACCTTGTAGATTTTAGGGATATTTCTACATTGAGTCTAGAAGGTTTCACAAAAAGAATGAGGTCATTTTATTGTCACATTTTTATGAATGAATGTTAAGAAAGTAAATAACATTTATGTGCTTGAAACCCCGGCTCAAAAGAGGGAGAAGAGAATTTGATAATAAGTGCCTGAATTAATTGTTAGTGCATGGATGGTGTAGAGGACTCCTCCATGTTTCCATAAAGGTTTGGTAGTGGTTGTGGTGATGAGTGGACCCCACTCAAATAGGTTTGTTTTTGAAGAAGTTCAATTTGGGACAAGGTTGTCAAAAGAGTTGAAAAATAAATGGACATTATTTTTAACATGCGAGTTGTTCTATATTTCCATTATGGTTTCAGGTCATGATGATGCATAAAAATAACGAAGTGTGCCCTATTTGTGAAGACTAGTTAGTGGGCGGTTTGCAAAGATGATCTTGGATGAAGGCGTTCCACTTAGAGTTAGAAAGAGTTCCAATATGTTTTGGAAAAGTGATTCATAGAGATTTCCAATGGTATAAGTTGTCTCGTGGTGATGAGATTTGATGGGTCATCCAAATCAGTTTGTGTGCAAGAAGGTTTCTTGTTTCTCAAGACAAAGACATTGTTTTTATTAAAAGATTGAGTTGAATGAAGCTTGAGATGATCGAGTTGTTGCTTGCTACCACCTAGAAAGTGAAGAGGGATGAATTTTGTTCCTAGTGAATGCCTTTGGATGTCTTGGAAGTGGCACCAAGGGAGCAAACTAGTTGAGGTTGCAAAACTAGTTTTTGAGCAACTTGTTTTGGAGAAGAGGAAAATAGTTGTGGCTTGAGCGCATGGATGCTTCATGAGCTCTAACATGCATGGAAGTGATGTACAAGTCTTGAAGATTTCAACGAGTGGTTATATGCCATAGTAGAATTGATTTGGGGTGGTCTTGAGGCCCAAAGGTGAAATCATGTTGTTGGAAACAACAATTTTGAGAAGGATATGAGCCAGTGGGCCCATTTAATGATTTATTTGATTGGTCCAAGTAAATGTGCGACCATGTATGATGCTTACATGTTATAATACACTTTGGTATGATGAATTTGGGTGTCTAACCAAACATGGTTTTATTATTTGTGGTTTTAGCTTATCTTAGTGAAGGGGTTTTAAGCATTTTTGTGCAAGTTGGATGGTTTTGGGCATGAACAACCTATATGGGTCATATGTGAATGTTTTGATGATTCATTTGGGATGATTTTATTTTGTCTTGGTCAAACCAAAGGAGGGAAACCAACTTGGTTTGAATTTGAATCAAAATGAAGGTATAAGAGTGATGTTTTGGGTGCTTTTTGACACTAGTTGTGCATATGTAAAAAGTGTGACCTATGTGTGAGTGAATTGCAAGTACAAAGGCATGTGTTGAGAGCTAAACGAGTGCATGACAAGTTGAGGAATGTTTGCAAGAGTGTGTGCAAGGATTTGAAGCTTTGAAAAGTGAAGAAAGTGAAAGATTGTGAACATTTGATAAGCTAGTGTTTGAAGGTGAGCAAGTTGAATCAATGATCTCAATCAGTTGTAGCAGTAACAAAGACATTAAAGATCTTCATCAAAAGGTGGTTGAGTGGGTGTTTGATCATCTTGGGGGTTATAGTCTCCTTGTGGAATTGGTGCTTCTCAAAACTAGGAATTGATGCTCCTTGTAGGGTTGGAGCTCTACTAATAGGGGTTGGTACTCCTTGTGAAGTTGGTGTTTCACTAAACACTTTTGATTTGAGTAATATAATCATAAGTTTCAGTGGGTTTTCTTCCCCTTGAGGGTTTCCCACTTATATCTTGTGTTATGGTGTTGTTTCTCTTGTTCATGGTTAATTGAATGTATGTTGTATGTTGTTGTGCACACTCTAATGGATGGTTAATTGATTAATAGTTTATGTGAGCAATCTGAAATTGAAATTAAGTTTGTAAGGACTAATTCACCACCCCCAACCCCCTCTCATTTCATTATGCTTCCAAAGACACGTCCTTTACACCTCAACTCAAATTGACTAAAAGTCGTGACTAAAGCTCAAAATCATTATTAAAATCAAAAGTATGTGTTTAAATTAACTCAAATCATGCATTTGAGTTAACTAAAGATATCTCCCAAGTCATGGCAATCCAAAATTAGTTCACATCCTTCCAAAAGCAAATCATTCACGACACTTTTTGGGTGAATAAAATAAAGGATATGGAATTAATAGTAAAAACATGTGCAACCCTTGCCAACTCAACAATGACTCATCCATGCAAATTTAGAACAACAATTCAACTCTTAATCAATCTAGAAACTCAACTAAACAACTCAATCATGTTTAGTTATCTCCAAATCAACTCAATCTAATCTTAGCTTGAGGATTCTCCTTCCTCAACTATAAATCAATGGTCTTTCCTTCACAAATCATCCACCAACAAGCTTGAGAGTTCATACTGTTATTTTGTCTAATTGTTTGGTGAATCAATCAATCATATTGTTATTCTGCCCATATCATATCAAATCAATCATCTTCATGCTCGTAGCTTGATCTATCTTCCATTCGAGAATACTTCTTGGAGCATCCACAAATCTACAAAAGTTTTCAAATCAATCGGATCCAACAAGAGCATTACTCAACCCTGCTCTTACAGTCAAATCCAATCTAAGGTGGCTTTGGAATTTATCAAAGGAAGGTTTGCTTTGTTTGTTTTAATTTTCCCTATTCATGTAATTTCCATGGTTTACAGTTGTATGCAAAACACCCACATATATACTTGCACAACTTAGTTCCTACACAAAACATCCAAAATACACAACAACCACATAAAGACTTAGGGCAGCAGCACACTATACGTCAAACCTAGAGCTTGTATTAAGCTAATGCATCTATCAACATATCGTGATACTCAAAATCAAGCCATACACCCATCAAAGGATGTAGCGTCGCATAAAAATTCAATTGTTTCAACTTCCATAACAAAAATTATGCCTTCACAAACTTGGCATATCATATAACATATCTATATCAGTAGATAGCATCAAATAGTAGAACATAAACAGCCATACATCTCTCTCAAGATTGTGCAATGTACATAATGCACAAATTAATAAACTTCGTATTCTAATTTCCCCCCTCCCCCGCATATAACACATTGAAATCCTCATTTTGAGTGTGGTCCCTCAATCTTCTTAGAATATGAATCACTACTAAAATTTTCCAAAATCTATAATGGCCATGAACACAACTACAATTAAAAACATAATTGTAATTTCCCCGTCTTTACCATGCAAACAATGGTCAAATTTTGCCTCGCATACCCAATGCCAATATCAATTTCTCATCATCATATTCAATACATCTAGGTCAAAGACGTTTCTAAAGTTATAACCATACAACACCTTCAAAAAACGACTTTGGTCTATGAGACTCGTGTTTCGCACTAACCTACAACTACTAGGATATGCTCAAGTGTAAAGGGTAGATGCAAGGAAATTCTCTTGTAGGGATACATACCTAGCAATAGAAATCCTCTATACAAGGGATTACACATGATTGCAAGAGGAATGTCTCAACCCTCCGATAAAACTCAATAGTCTTGCATAAGTGAACAAGGCAAGAGAATTTTCCCCAACCCTTTGGGCATTCACCATGAAGATATGTTGCAGTCATCTCATCAAATTCATTAATTTAGTATCATAGGTAACAAGAATTTCAAAGAACAAGTTTAAAGGGTAGATGCAAGGAAATTCTCTTGTAGGGATACATACCTAGCAATAGAAATCCTCTATACAAGGGATTACACATGATTGCAAGAGGAATGTCTCAACCCTCCGATAAAAACTCAATAGTCTTGCATAAGTGAACAAGGCAAGAGAATTTTCCCCAACCCTTTGGGCATTCACCATGAAGATATGTTGCAGTCATCTCATCAAATTCATTAATTTAGTATCATAGGTAACAAGAATTTCAAAGAAACACTGTTAGCAACATTCATTATTTATGCACCACAAATAATGAGGATGTCAACCAATCAATGTTGCCAAAAATCATTATTTCAACACTCATGCCACATAACATACCAAAATTTATTGATCAGTGTTGCGTTATTAACGCTGAAATCAACAATACATTTCAAAACCTATTGTGCAATGCATAAATCTGTAGACCATGCGCTTTTAGCACCCAAATTTAAGAAGAAATTGTTTTCTTTTTAATAAACTAGAGGTCTGCCAACTAACAATCTAGACATGTATATAATACTTGGTTGTTTTCCCCAGATACTGAAATGGTGCTTTTTTCGCATGTACAAATGAGAGTGGTAATGTTCTTGGCTCAAATAAGATAGGCAGGTATATGCCTTCATCTTTAAAACACCCTTCGTCCTGTAGAAAGCATGGATCAAACAATTGTCTTGTAGGAAACTACATATTTTCATCATTCATAACGCCTGTATCTTCTTGAACCTTTTGAAAATAATGTATGAGTAGTTGTTAAAGCCACTTCTACATAACTACTAACTCTCTAGTGTGTTTTTGTTTGTATTGGAACTAACAATTTACCACCCCCATAAAGAACCTCTTTTGAAAAGATCCAATTTGACCATGGGGTCATGGTTTGATGGTGAAGATTGCAACATGTTAGGCCATCCCCTTACATTTGTTTAAGTGAGGGCCCCATGCAAGAACTGGGCAACTTTGATAGAAAAGTATACACTACCGTGGCATCTTTCGCCAAATTTGATTTTTCCAGTTCATGGTATGGATCTCATAATTTCTATTACATTGTTCGAGGAACAATGTAATCTTGCATTTTTCAAGTCAATTGTTTTAATGATCTCAATTTTGCATTCAAATCAAGATTGATTTCCTCCGGTAACAAGTGTATCACCCAAAATCTTCATGGAAAATGTAATTTTTGGGGGTCATTATCTTAGATGCCCCCATCAAGGTATGTCCTCAGATTTTGTGGCAAATGGCTTGTAAAGAATGCCTATTTGTTAAAAAAAAGGAAGTGGATATTATAGAGAGATTTCTAGGTTATGTCTATGGGTGGAGATATGAATTCTTTACTCCACAAATGCTCAAAAGTTATATATGTTTTGAGATATACCTCTAGAAATTATTCAAAAATCAAAACGATAAACTCCAAGAGAGAGATTATGGTGTTACTTCCGGGCCTAACATAAGGAAGTTCCAGAGTTATCCTCATCAGCCTATTGAAAAGATCTTAAGAAATATCAGGAATATCAATCTTCAACCAAGTTCAATCCTCATTGACAGAAAAGGTAAACCATAAAAATTTAAAATATGATATGCAAGAAGATAGAAAGATTTAGACCTGTGGATTTTGGCATGCATTCACAAACAAGATATTAAGAGTACTGAAATTAATGAAGTCCTGCAATCTCAGAATCTATGAATTAATGCAATCAAGATCTAATCGAAGCTGGCATACCAGTTTACAAGGAATTATATGATTAATTCTTGCTGTGAAACAAGAATACCATCACTGTCTGCATAGCACCAATCCCCTGTGATGATGCGTGTACCAGCAATATAAATTGGCACATTTTTTTCACCCACTCCTTTCTTGTTGGCTTTCAGTGGATTAGATGCCAGAGCTCTCACCCCAATGTCACACCTGTTTATTTCATCAACATCTCGTATGCAACCATTGACAATTATTCCAGACCACCCATTGTTTTGGGCATTAACTACTACATTACCCCCCAGTATGGCACATCGGAGGCTTCCCCCTCCATCAACGACCAAAACTCTTCCATTACCTCTCTCCTCCAGAAACTCTCGCAAAGGACATTGTCCTCAAAGACCTTAAGTGTCACAATAGGACCCGAAAAGGCCCGACGACCACCATATATCTGGAAAGTTGGATGTAAGACACGGAGATCACCAGTCTCCACAAGAGCTGGGTATGTATCACAAATTTCAGTAGTTGCTGAAACTGCCATGAAGCCTTATTTGTTCTTAACCTGCATATAACGTGTGATGTAAATATTGAGGTTAGAGTTCATGATCATTCATTTTCTGTCCACCATAGGATCATAGTTAATGTTATAGCTGAATTTTCCCTGCACCAGGAACATCAAGGAGACAAAAATACCGACCAGTCTAAGCTAGAAAGATCTGACAGCTATATCAAAAGCTAAAAATAAGTGGCCAAGAGTGTCTGGCAAATAGAAAACTGTGATGAAGGATGATGGTCAGTGTAGTTGTAATTTTCTAATGGATTTTATTTTTAACAAACAGAATGCAGGAAGATAGTTCAACTACAAGTGTCTACTGTAAATATTCCCAAGGTATCAAAGGAGCATGAGGGAAAGAATTTGAGAAGTGTAACTTACAGATGTTCTTAAAGGAGAAATAGGGAACCCAACAAGGAAATGTGTATTCTATGCAAATTTTAAATAGGATTCACTGAAAGGTCCAGATTGCAATTGTTAGAAAGATGTGCATGTCAAACCAAACATGAAAATTAACTGATAGTTTTGTTCATAATTTAACAGGTGCATCCAGCCATGAAGATGGTTTTGGGCAGATAAAGAAAATCCCAAAGGGACATAAGAGTAATAAGAATCCCTATAACCTCCATTCCTATTTATGGACAACACATTTGCTCCTATTTTCATGATATGTATCAACCCGTAACAGGCAAGAACTTCATTTGGCCATTAACCAGTTAGTCAACCACAAAGCATAAACTTTCCCGTAAGACTCGTAGCTGAAAGCAATGCCTAATGCATCAGCACCATCCCTAATTAAACAGAAAGCCAATGGAAAAAAGGGAATCCGAACAAAACAAAGGAATCTGCTAGGTAATTGGAGGAATGCGAAGAATTGACCACTTATGGATGCATCAGTTTCAGTGTGGACTGAAAACTATTTCTAATAACATGCATTTTGAAGTAATGAACAAAGATGTGAGTTGCAGTAAACAACAAATTTCCATTCTATATTTCTCAGCAACCTCACTAGAGACAGATTTGGAACAAAAAAGTCATCCTTTGAGTTGCACTTACTACAAATCAGAATTTGGAACAACAAAGCATCCATGTATTTCAGAAATGTTGCTTCGAGAACATAGTTGCATGCTATAAGAGGTATGTGGCTGTGCAACAGAATCCTAAAAAATAATTAAAAGATTAAATGAGAAGTTTAGATAAGAAACCATATCCTCATGTTAAGATTGTTGAAAATTAATGAAACAAATCTAAGCTTTTCATGATTTTATTATCAAAATGTATAAAAAGTTTTCAAGTTCATTAGAATTTCAGAATCAAAAAGTTAAGATCTCAGAGTGTAGCTTAAATTTCTATGCATGGATCTTTTTAGTTACTTTACTAGAATATTAAATTCCAAAAGGAGAATAATATCATATGGTTTTCTAACATTGACAGCCAAAGCTTTGACTAAGGACGTATACTTTTGGCAGGAGCACATTTCATAGGCCAGGGTAAAGAGGTACAAGAACATTCACCTGTCTTCAAGAGTTTGAAATATCTTTTAATAGTGATGGAAAAAGATAATGCATAATTCAATACGACAACAAGAAATAATATTTACCAGACAAACTTTAAAAGAAATTCAGCCCAATGATAAACCTCTGACAAATAAAATATGTAATATCCCAGAGGCTACATGAGTTCAACTTTAAGATGACTGAGTGGTTAGATATTTATCTATAGATGCTTTAGCTCAATTAGATACAAAATGTAGATGGGGCCACTTAAACCGATTTTGTGCCTGTTAATTTATACCAATAGGCTGGCTTTGTATGTCACCTATGGATGATATAAGGATTTAGACTATAGTAGCTTTCCATTTACTCGCCAAGGACACGGCATGGCAAAGATGTGTGTTTTCAACTGTTAAAAACTTAAAACAGGACAAATCATCGCAAATTAAATAATGATATAATACTCATTAAAATAGCAAAAAAAAAAAAAAAATTGTTATTTCATATCAAATATAGTGCATAGACATCAACGTAGGCATATAACATGTATTAATTATATGAAAAATTTATCTATGATGAAGATATCAGTAAACAGGTCAAAAGACTTGAAACATCTCAATTTTCAATACCATCAAAGATTCAAATGCCAATCCCAAAATACCTTTGGCAGCCTTTTATGACTGAAAAGACTGTCGCTTTTTTAAAATAAATTACAATTTTTATTTGCATGCATTCTCACATGGTGTTTTCTTTTCTAAACCACAGGTTTGACTGCCATCCCATGCAATGTGGCATAGGAAAATTTCATGTCTTCTATTATTCGTGTTCTTTAACCGAGCATTGCTATTAATTTTAGACCATATTTGCATTTTCTCAGACTATATCCAGGATTAGGGAGAACTCTTATCAGCTTTTGGATTAACTTGAAGCAAAATTCAATAAGGATGAATCAATCCACCATAGATAAAAACAAATCAGCTTTTCAAATTTTTTAAATATAGAGCTCAGCAGATGGAAATAAAAGAGTACACATGGAAGGGAAGGGACATTCTCATAACTTTTTTAGATTGGGACATAAAGTTAAAAGAAAGAAAAAATCTTCCTTGGTGCATATATATCTCCTTTTACTTTTCTGTTATTTCTCCATCATTGATGGATCCATTATAGTTTTGTGGACCATAATATTAGATCCAAAAAAGGATAAATAATTTTTCCACGGATGCACAAACTGCATGGCTATCAATCTTTTATTCTGTACCTAGAAAAGACGGAGCAAACTTATGTTTTAAATGGAATGAAACTTATAGAACTCTTTTAGTTTGAGGATTAAAGCTAAGCAAGCATTTTCTTGGTGCTTGTATATCTCTATGTAAATTTCAGTTAATCTCCACCCAAAGTTTGGTTGACGAATATACATAAATGTGATTCTATCTATAACTTGTTTTGTTTTTCTGACCAGCGTAACTGGAAATTTTGTTCAATTTCCAAAATTTCTTTGAGCAATTTCTATGCAACTGGACTTAAGGGTGCCTCATAGGTTTCAGACTTTTAGATATTGAGAGGGTTACTAAAGTAAATTCTCTTCTATGGAAACCTCAAGTTGGCTAAATACTCCTCCAGAAAAATTAAAAGAAGATAAAAAAGTAGATAGTATCTAATTGCCAGGCACTCTCCAGTAAACATAAAAGAAAAATACCATATGGATGCAGTAGACCTTCTGCCTGCCTCATTCTAGATTTACGCAAAATAATAAACCAGTCCTGATTTTTACACCCTACCAACAGGGGTCGTATAAATTGTGTAAGCTGCAGATTATGGGGTGTCTTTCAAGTACGTGCCCTTGATTCTGGTGTCCCAGCTGTATATGAAAATATATTTATCTTTTATTGCAAACCCACTCTTTTCGAATGAGAAGCTGCTCTTTTGGTCAAAACAGCCTAGTACAACTTTGGTCTTGAATCGGCCTGATACAACTTTGACCTCAAGTTGGCATACATCCTCTCACACAGCTTTGGGCACAAGTTGGCTGCTCTTGTTGTTGATACTTATTATCAAGAATTTAATTTGTACCAAGAAGATTCTGTAAGCAAATAAAATGTTGGTCACTTTATTGGCTTATGTGCATATCTATCTTGATGTTGTTGTAATGTGGACAACCTGCGTATTTGCAAAATAAACATTGCTGCCCACTATCTGTGCACCAATAATGGATTCTGTTTGCTAAGTAGAGAGTTCATTTTGTTTTTACAGACCAGCTTAAGATTTGCAATGACAGGCATCTCTTCCCATTATCTGAACACCATCATCTTTCATTTTCTTCAAATCCATCTCTGTTCTATCCATTAATATTTCCTTCTATTGCGGCATTTCATTGGCCGCAAAATTATAGTCAAGAGAAATGTATTAATCATTAATGGCAATACCTGTTAAGTGTTATTGTTCACAACTGATCAATCCTCAATCTTCCTGTTACATCTAATCACCTCGTCAGATTCTATTGCTACATATTATGTCCTACATCAATATATTGATTTTTTTATTCGCTAACAAAAATAATGAAGATACTATCAGGAAAAATGCCCAGTAAAACAAAGAGAGAGATTTTACATTGCAGCAAGGATGGTAGAGCAAGAAAAAAAGCTCTGGAACTCAAGTTTTGCATATTGTGTAAATAGAACCTTTATAGGAAACAGAGATAAACAAGATACTATTTTACAATGAAAGAGATAGCAGCTACATCTGTGACAAGCTCCTTCCATCACATCAATGCAGAGGCATGGTGACCAGAGGTCATCCACAAGGTGGGAAATGAAGGATTGCTACCAATTGATACTCATCTCGGTCAAGGTGCCTCTCCTTGTTGACATTATAACTACAAAACTCTTGAATAAGGAAGGCAGGGATTTCTTCAATCATGGGGACTGCATATGGGTCCCTTGCATTTAGCACGTCATAGTGATTTTCCCTGTCTGCCATAGACTTCAGATTCCTAAGGTGATTGCACATATTTTGGATTTCTCTGAAAAACATTCCATCAAATTTCACATTTCCTCTGGAATACTAATGTGGTCTATGCAAAGCAGTTGTTTTATTTCTTGGAGTGCATCTGCAATGCTATAATTCACCTGTTCCTTGAGACTCTAAAGTTGTTTGCAATGGTGAATTGGAGAGGGTTGGGAGAGGCAGGGTTGAGATGGACACAATTAGGATCATTAAAGACTCTAGAATGCACAAATAAGATGGGAGTGCCATGGCAGGGGCTACTGCTGTAACATTTCAGCTGTAATATTTCAAAAAAATGCAAAACATGGAATTTACTACTGGATATTAAGAGAAACTCTTGGAAAACTTTGTTGGCAGTTGCTGTTAGAAGATGTAAACAAGGAAGAAATAAAGAGAAGGCGGATTGGACACATTTGAGATTGTGAGTCAGTCTATTCATTACAAATGACATAGTCACAAAACGGTTGATATAGTTACAACCGGTTACAACAAACTTGTAGTTAAACACCTTATAAATAAGCCTTATATTCTCATACCCCCTCTTAAGGCTTATTCTACATAAAGCAAAAACAAACATTCTAACAAAATAGAATTACGTAATCTTCAGAGGCTTTCACTTTGAAAGCAATACTATGACTAGGTAGGGCTCCATCAAGCTGCTTCATGACCTTCATAAAGGTGTAGCTCCCGAGTTGAATTCCCGAGTTCCCGGATTCCACCTCCCCGAACTCCCGAATCACAGATCTCCCGAATTATTGTACAACCATCCATACTGAGCCATCCACAAGCTTCATCAAGTTGTCTCGTGACCCTCGTGAGGGTATAATTCCCAAGATCCATAGTCTCCCAAACAATCTGAGCAACCATCCATACCGAGCTTCATCTACCCTGTATCCTTTCTTGCCTTCAAAGTTTAGAGCATCTTTATATTGTGTATTCGTCATTGTCCTCACTACCTTCTACATCTGGTGGGTCTTCAACCATGGCTATATTGGTTGTATTTGATATGACTTTACCCTTGAGCACATCATTGGCTCAAACACGACAATCCCATCGTTGTGTGACCTCTTTTCTTACAATAATGACATTCAATCTCTTAGTTATCTTTATCTGATCTTTTACGAAAGTTTCTAGTTCTGGAATAGAATGCACTTTCTAGCTGAGAATGACCTTCTGCATCTTTTGTAGTTCATTTTTTTTCAGCTAGAAAAGCTGCAATCATATCATATAGAGATTGAGATTGAATTTCACCGAGGGTTAAAACTACATTGTTGCATTTTGAAGCGAGGACTATTTAATAAGATAGCTTTGGCATCCTCATCCTCAATCGCAGCTTTCACTTCGCTAGTTGTCCGATCGAGACCTCAGATTATTGATGTGGCTTGACATAGAGACTCCATCCATTTTGAACCTATATAATGAAGCTTTAGGAAATTTTGGCATTAATTGCTTTCATTCCAAATAATTTATTTAGAGCATCCCAAATTTCTTTAAATGATTTATCTAGGTCTACATGATGAAGTTCGAGTCAAGGAGAGAGCAAGGCCAATAGTAGCTTTCGCTCTATCATCTCTACTTTGCCAATCTAACAATTTCGATACATTGGTAGGTGTTGTCTCTTTCCCGTTTAAAATGCCCCACAAATTTTTATTCGTAAGTTGCATTTGTATTTTCACTCTCCATGTATGAAAATTTAGACCAGAATATTTTTCTACGGGAATTTTCATTTTAATAAAATAAATACGACTGCGTATTACCGAAATGAGTAAATAGAGAGAAATGCCAGTCCTTTGCTGCAAGTGTGATGTACACAATTTTGTGCCCTAGCGCATGTATTGTCTTTAGATCTCTGGTAATTTATGAGACTCTTAAGCGACAACTTCGTTTCCGAAAAACAGGGTTTCACGAACCTTATGATTGTATTTTATGCCCTCGGCTCCTGAAATTCACGACTTGTATATTAATGGTAACTGTATTTTGCTTTTGCATCTTTCTTGCCCTAAATCGTGCCCTTGTTCAAGTTTTTGAGATTCGTATTATGCCCTACGACTATGGAAAACGTTTTTGCCCTTCTTCGCATTTTTGAGATTCGTATTCTACCCTATGACTTGTGGAAAAGATTAGAGAATCTTCCCTTGTTTTCACAACTTGATTGTAAAGAATAGTTCGACAGCCCTTTCATGACTTAGTGTTTTTGCTCCTGATTCGCGACTTCACAGCTTTTGCCCTTACGAAAAACAAAATGTGTCTTTGATTTCAACATGCCCTATGAAAAACATGACCCTCTTTAAAAAACGCGATTTGTGCCTTCAATTTCCTTCACTTCGATTAGCCTTGATTGTGCCTTCGATTTAGACTTCGCACTTCAGGCTCCGTGCCCTAATGGGACAGATTTTCTGCTCTTCTCTCTTTCCTCGCTTGGTCTTGCTCTAATACCAATGTTAGAAGACGTTCACAAGGAAGAAATAAAGAGAAGGCAGATTGCACACATTTGAGATTGTGTGTCTGTCTATTTATTATGAATGATGTAGTTACAAAACAGTTGATATAGTTATAACCAATTACAACAAATTTGTAGTTAGACACCTTATAAATAAGCCTTATACTCTCAAATTTGTTGGAGAGGGGACCTGAGACATATACAGCCATAGCTTACATGTTTTATTGTAAAATGGCCCTAGAAATGTTTATATGTAGCAGGAGATCTAATGTCCTATGAGAATATTGCTACTACTAGTAATTGTGTTTGGGAGTTTCATGAACAGTGTTTTGAGGTAGTAGCTAGACTGAGTAGCATTGGTGTTTTGGGATTTTGATATACTCAAGAACGGAGGAGGAGCGTGAATGGAATTCAAGATTAGCTCTATGATGTTTAAGGGACCATCACTAGTACACAAATTTGTTATAATGCACCTACTTTCAAATTGATTAGATCAATTATTTGGGGCATATCACACCAAGAGATACCATCAACATATATCTAGCAAACATTGGTGTTGTTGTGGATTGACTGATGCTATTATGGATCCATAGTTTCATGAGGCTAGCAAAGTGTTGTAGTGATTCATTAGGATCTTTTAATGGATCATTTCCTATTACATGATGCAAGAACATCTAGGTTCACTTGCAATCTTGCATCACCAAAAAGAGTTGAGAGTTGCGAGAATTAAAGTTGACACAGTTCTGCTAAACTTGGTATGGCCCTGCACAATTCAGTGAATGGTGTTGTTTGGAATAAAAGGAGGACAGGGCAAGGAAACTTGGGAAGTCTTGCGCATTCTTATGAAGTTTTGTAACTACATATGGTTTGAGCTTTTGTGCCTTGTGTGTTCTTTTATGTCCCTGTCAAAGGGATGCTATAAAAGTTTTCACCTTCATGTTCTTTTGTGTGTTTGTTAACATCGACATGGTTGAACCTAAGCACGTGGGCCTTGATCCACTTTCTTCAATAATTGAATGACCAAGTGACCAGGATATGTTTTGATCAAACAACAACACCCCCATGAATGAGTACCTGCAAACCAAATGATCTAAATTGACAGCGACCTAATCAAGTTGAGGAATCTAAAGGCATCTTTATTTCTCCAACCAAATTCTATAAATGGAGTGAGCGATGGACGTGTAAAGTAGTGAGGAGAAGCTTGTGAAGGCTATGATAGAGAAAGGCATCAAGAGGGAGCCAGGACGAGAATCGAGAAGTAAGCAAGCATTTGTAAAAGCACATTGAGACTAGCTTAGGCAATTGCAAAGCTCTGCAGTCCATGGAGCCGAAACTGATTTTGTAGAAGTTTTGCAAAGTCTGCAAGCTTAGGTTCTAGGATTGAAATTCTTTGAGAATTCCTACAGGGTTTGACAAAAGACTATGGCAAAGTAGGAATATAAATGTTCTCAAGTCCGTAATCTTTTCCTCATTCATAGAAGAAGCTCTTATTGTTTCTTACAAGCTGTGTTGGGACTTTGCTTAGGTTTGAATTTACCCTGAAAATTTGCGGGTTGAATGGTTGATGGCATCCTTTAATTAGGACCCCTAACCATGACTACATCAATCTAGTATCAGAGCAAGGAATTTGAATCCTGTTGAGGAGTTTGCCATCTGGTATTATTAGTCTAGTATCGGATCAGAATTTAAAGTCCTATAGGAGTGTGATTCAGTTTGTTGTTTTCCATACGTGTGTGGGGGTAAAAGGTAGTTGTAGGCATCTTCCAACATTTGGGTTGTTGGTTGGAAGGTGTAGATTGTAGTATTATGTTATTGTTGAGTGTTGTGAGGAAATTTGGATGGCACATTGAGGAGATTTTGCTACCAAAGTGGAAGACCGCTTTTAAGACAAAGGATGGACTATATGAATGGTTTGTCATGCACAGTACCTAGAGCATTAGCGCGGAAGAAAGAAGGTGAGTGGAGGATGTGCATTAATTCTAAGGCCATCAACAAGATTACCATCAGATATAAGTTTCCTTTGCCATGTATAGATGATTTGATGGATTGTTCCAAGTGAAATACCTTACGAAGATTGATTTGAAGAGTGGGTATCATCATATTAGAATAAAAAAAGTTAATATGTGGAAGACAGCTTTTAAAATGAAGGATGGACTACATGAATTGTTAGTCGTGCCATTTAGGCTAAACAATGCACCAAGCACGTTTATATGACTCACAAATGATGTGTTGAAGCCTTTTTTAGGCAAGTTTGTCATTGTGCATCTGGATGAGATTCTGATTTTTAGCAAAATGCAGGAAGAATACTCAGTTCATTTGCAGAAGGTGTTGCCACATTTGCATCAAGAAGCTGCCAATAAACTTTAAGAGCAATTTCATGAAGGAATTTGTATACTTGGGATTTGTGATATCTCAAGCAGGATTGAAGATGGATCTTGAAAAGGTGTGAGCTATAGTGGAATGGCCGTCACCCAAGATTGTTTTTGAAACGTGAAGTTTCCATGGTCTGGCAAGTTTTTACAGATGGTTCATACAGAACTTCAACGAGATATGTGCACCAATCAAAGAGGTGATGTGGGAAGATAAGAGAGAGTTTGGGTGGACAGCAAATGTAGAATATGGCTTTCAAGTGCTACACAAGAAAGTCACAAAGCAGCCAATGTTGGCTTTGCTTGATTGTAAGGTATTTTGGGTTGATTGTGATAGGAGCAGAACAGACATTAGAACTGTGATGAGTCAAAATGGTAAGCTCATTACCTATTTTAATGATAAAACGAATCATGCAAGGAAGAAGTATTTAGTTTATGATAAGGATTTTTATGCCATAGTGCAAGCTCTAAAGAAGTGGAGGCACTACTTGTGCCCAAAGCATTTGGGTTATACACAAACCATCGAGCAAATAGACAGTCAAGGTAAATAGAATCAAAAACACATGAAATGGGTTGAATTCTCGTAGAGTTACTCATTTGTCTTGAAATATAGGAGTGGAAAGTAGAATAAAATTGCAAATACATTGAGTAGAAGAAGCATCTTGTTGAGTGAGATGCATGTGGAAGTAGTGGGGTTCGAAGCTATGAAGGAACTTTACACAAGAGAATACTATGCAAAGGCATGGAGAGCATGCACAAAACCAGTGAATGTCAATCAAACACCATGGTTAAACTATTTTTAACCGGACGGATTGTTGTTCAAAGGTTCGTAATTGCGCATCCCTGGACGGTCAATAAGAGAGAATTCAATATAGAAGAAGCATTGTGGAGGATTAACCGTTCACTTTGGTATTGACAAGACCTTGGTGCAACTAAGTGGGGTCCTATTGGCCTTAGATGACTACAGATGCACGTAGATACGTACAGAGATACAAAATTTACCACTTGACAAAGGAGAAGTGTCAGAATGCAAAATTATATCAAACACTTCCAAAACCCAAGAAACCATGGGAGCAACTGAATATGGAATTTGTTTTGGATTTACCTAGAACACAAAGGGGTTATAATTCTCTCCTTTTTTTTGGTTGCCGATAGATTTTCTAAGATGGCTCATTTTATTGCTTGTAAGAAGACTAGTGATGTTATGCATATAGGTAACTTATTTTTCAAGGAAGTTGTGACACTACATGGATGCGTCATTGTGTTGGATAGAGAGACAATTTGTGGGTCGTTTTTAGTGCAAAAGAGGTTGAACACGAAGCTACAATGTAGTTCCTCGTATCATTCATAGACAGACAGGCAAACAAAAGTTGTCAACAGGAGTCTTGGTAATTTATTGAGATGTTTAGTCAGAGAAAAGGTAGGGACGTGGCATTTGGTCCTTGTGCAAGTGGAGTTTGCATATAATAACTTTGAAAGCATGATCATTCGGAAGTCGCCTTTCCAGATAATTTATGAAGCAAGTCCAAGAGGAATTGTGGATATGTGAGACATTTTGCAAGAAAAGGAAGAAGCACAGAAGCAAAATACTTTGTGTAGTACATGAAGGATGTGCACCAAGCAGTCTGCATGGATTAAAGAAAAATAAATAAACTTATTTATGAAATTCAATAAGAAAAAATAGGGAACAAATCTAATATAACACCCAACTTACAACAATTTTTGCATAAGTGTAAGAGGGGCAGCAACAGCTATAGATGCAGCAACAAATTGCAACTGATATTTTCTTTGGACAAATATTTCTAATAAGAGAAATCCTATATCTTAGGGCTGTAGCTAGTCCAATAAAACAAGTATAGTCTGAATGGATAATAATTAATAAATGACGAATAACAACCCCAGTTATGGGCTTCGGCTCTTAACTAAGGCTGATGAGACTCGGGAACCCCCACACAAAGTATTCACATGAATAACTAGTACAAAAATCTGAAATACATATATTTGAAAAATGCCGAGAGATATCAATCTCAAGGTTCTTATTTTGGATTTTTCACATACCACATCACTTAATAACTCCATTGCCTTCTCCACAAACTTCCCAATAATTGGAGACAAATGGCGTCAATCAAGCTGACACCACTTGTCAGGCTCGAAAAATGCTTTCCGGGAAAACAAAGCAGGCTCCAAACTCAACCAAATGGCCAAGATCTAACAATTTTTCGATTGTCTTCTCCAAGAAAAAAGAAAAAACTTATAAATGACGGTCAAATGGACATCAAATTTAAGATAGAAATTACCCTGTGATGATCAAATGGACCTCAAACTTAAGGTTGGGCATTATTTGTTAACTCGTGGACATTACAGTCCACCACCATCCCCAGCTGCCATGGTGGGATACCTATTGGCGTAACTATATGGAAGCTCTTGGGATCAAAATGGAATTTTGGATGCCCATAAGTGGGGGATGGAAAAGATTATTGTTGGGACCAATTCTAATCTTATATAGTACCTTGCTTGCAAAAACAAAACTTCTGGCAATAATTGGTGCATAGCTTCAATTTTCAGGATTAGGAAAGTCGGTGAAGCTAATGAGACAAAAAGAATTTACACAATGTTCGCAAATACAGGAACAAAAAGGATGAGTACTTGGCCAAAGGGGACACCAATCTTCCCTTGGGTCAGTTTATATGTTATGATCATGTGGACAATTGCAAGGAGCTCA
Organism: Taxus wallichiana var. yunnanensis; assembly: GCA_018340775.1. Lineage (NCBI taxonomy): Eukaryota > Viridiplantae > Streptophyta > Pinopsida > Cupressales > Taxaceae > Taxus > Taxus wallichiana. The sequence continues at coordinate 687,852,072 of CM031243.1, forward strand.
ATATGAATAGGTTCCCTAGTCTCCTTAAAGGCAGACAAGGAGGGGATTTTGAGGTACAACTAGATTTTGATATGAATGCCAATTTCTAAGACTAAATTTGTTAAGTAAAATTTAATAGCTAATTTATGGGTTCTACTTTCAGATTTTCGCCATGTTCAGGCTCAGGTTATTATGCTAGGTTTCTGGTCCTGGTCAATTATATACATGCAATCCAAGGGATGGGCTTGGCCATGCTCTGGTCCTATTCTAGTCGATATGCGAATGTCTGTCATGTGTGGCTTCAGCAGTGCTAGGTTGTACTTGGTACTGGTTTTTTTCTCTCTGTTTTTTTTGGGGACAGGAATTAATCACCCTACCCATCATGGCTGTGCCAATGTATAACTTTATTTTATTTTAGATTGATTAATGGGATTGTCAACTGAATCCCGACCCACATCAAAAAAGAAAAAAATATATATATATATATATATATATATATATATATATATATATATATAAGTAATGTGCCAAGAATGTGGATACACAATCTGCCAAACACATAATCTGGCAGCTCACTTATTAGCACAGATGACATATGATGAGCTTAATCTATCTACTTTTCATGAATACCCCATCTGCCAATATATAGTCAAACTATATGATGAACCTGGTCCATTTCCTTTTGATGATTACCCCATCTGCCCATATATAATCAAACTAGTCCTAGGGAGCTTCATTAGGGTGTGCAAAGCGAAATCTGTATTCATTGCACACCACCAGGCCCTGCCTGCACAGCAACATTTGGTCTAACAATTCTCATGCCTACTGTATGCTTTCCACGGTATGCAGACATGTCTATCCATGCATTTTAAATTACAGCAACTGAGAAGCTTCTGCATTTGATTATTTAGATAAATCTCCATACCCTGTTCCAAAGCTCTAGATTTAGCACAATCATGGAGGGTCCTGTCAAAGGTTGATAAGACTGGCTCATAGTTGACAATTTCGTCTGCTAGAAAAATATCCAAAGCTTTCAAGCAAAGCCCATTCTGCGCATATTCAAAAACAATAGCTGCCCATGAAGTCACATTTTAAGGAGAGGATTCATTGGAAAACCATAAAAATATTTACATATTTTTTGCTTATTAAATAAGTATTCAACAAATGTTTTTGATAAAGCAAAATAGACTGTCCTAATTAGCCGATAGGCTATATTACACAGGAGCTTGCCTCCCGCAGTAAGTCCCAGTAATTTGTCTCATGCCGGATTTACATGACGCTGGGATATGTGCATGGCATGATACTGGGAAAATTGCATATGTGGTAATTGAAGATATTTGTAAGATCAGACAAATTAATAACAAATATTTCATAAATTCACATGATTTAAGTCATTTGCTTTCTGCTTTGATTTGCAGATCCCGCTGCAGATCATAGTCGGTGCAAGCAGCCGCCTTCTAGTGTTTAAAAAATATCGGCTAAATATGTTTCTGCAACAAATCGTCAAGTAAATCACTAGGCCTTTATTTTACTGTGCAAAGGCCACGCGTTAGCATCTTGCTATAATATGCTGTCTTCAACAGCGTAGGCTTAGTTAGGCCCCTTGCCTAACAATCCCTCCACAATGAAGGATGAGCCGGCTCTTACCAGCTGGAAATTTGAGGTACTTTTATCCAGATTAATTTCCCTCATTGCTAAGAAAAATTTAATATCGGATTTAATTAAAAATTTACATCAGATTTTGAGTGATTTAATTATCCAGCCATGGAAAGTTTGGTACAACATATTACAGTGCCCAGACCCCCGCAATGATACATTTTTGGCAAGCAACTGCACAGCACTGTGTTGTATATTTTTCAAAACAACAAAGTGATGTGCATATGAAAAATACAAAACAAACTTTTAAAAAATTGAGAAATACCTGTGTGCACGGTAACTTTTCTTTTTGAAATAAAAATGATTGTCCTAAATCTAAAGCCTAAATATGCCTCCGAGACACATAATGAAAAAATAATTTTTCATAAATGTAAGCCTAAATATTAAATATGCTCTAGAGTCATGCATGATTTGTCAGCTAAACAAAATTTATACTCATAAATCTAAAGCTTATATATGGTTCTAAGCGATGTAAGATTTGTCTGCTCAAAAACATTAATTTTCATAAATCCATGTTTAAATATTTTGGCTCCCAATAATAAATTGTTGTTGAGATTGTTGTGCTCTTCATTCTCTGCATGCCAGCGTAAGACAAAGATTGGGCATGTATTAGTCCAGACTGTGCATGAGAAGGCAAAGCAGCTGCTATCACCGGGATTATAATCATACAATGCTAATGCCGATGCCATCCACTGCCAATCTCAATCTAGCAGCATTATGTAACTCAGGTCAGTTGAAGGAGGCGCTACACATTCTGCCTACTAAAAGCAGACCCCTATAAACTCTTCTACTTATCTTCAACTGCTGCAGACCTGTGTCGCCAAGAAAACATTTCTTGGGGTAAACAAATCCACTCTCTCATCACTGACGGGATTTGCATTTACAACACAATTTTTCAGAATAACCTAACCGGATCAGCTCACCTTTGCTAGCATACTGCTGGCCCGTGGCAAAATAAGAGCTTTGGAACAGGGTGTGGACATCCATCAAAGCATAATAGAAACTGTTTTTGTCAGATTGCAAATGTCCTGGTTGATATGGATGAAAAATGTGGATGTATATACAACACATGATGTTTTTGACAAAATGCCTCAGAGAGATGTCATCTCATGGAATGCAATGATTTCAATACACAAGGCACGAGAACCATTTGACAAAATGCCTCAAAGAAATGTGGTCTCATGGACTGCTATGATGGCAGGGTATGCACAAAATGGGTTTGTTGAAAAGGCCTTGGAAACTTTGAAGCAAATGCAATTGGAGGGTGTAAAGCCAGACTCCACAACCTTTGCTAGCGTACTCCCAACTCCCGTCCTGTGCCAAAATGGGAGACTTAGAGCAGGGTATGGACATACAGCAAATTATAATGGAAAGGAAATTTCTGTTAGATGTCAAAGTTGCAAGCACCTTGATAGATATATATATGAAATGTGCAAGCAAATACAAGGTATGGGAACCGTTAAACAAAATACCTCAAAACAATGCGATTTCATGGACTGCTATGGATGCAAGATATGCACAAAATGGTGTTCTTGACAAGGCTTTAAGACTTTTCAAAGCAATACCTCAAAGAAATGACACTCCACCTCTGTTTTTGGCATACTCTCTCCTATTAAACCAGTCCATTCCCCACAAGGAAGATATAGTAAAAACTTAGAGAATTAAAACTTTTAAAAATTAGATGATGACCAGAAAAAACAAGAAAAACAGGTGTGGCACTCCCTTTAATATAAATGCTCTGCGTTGTGCTGCACTGCAAGATTGGAGAAAATGGGGAAAGAATCAAGTACGGAGGAGGCACTTTACATGTTATTTGAATGACTGGTTTTGTTTTTCTTTTAATATATCTGGGTTTTTTTTTTCTTCTTACCAATTCCTCTGCAAGTTCTACTGCAGCAATTTGATAGCTCTTTTCTTTCCTAGACTGTTGCCATTGAAAACACAAGGTCTTGAACCCAAACGTGGTCGGCGGTTCGAGTCCTAATTCCATCACTCTCAAAACTATCACTTTCTCCGCAACTTGTCGGCAAAAACCAAAAAAAGGATAAAAATTCCTCGTTTAGAGGTAATTCACGTTTACTCAGAATAAAAGACTGGGAGTGGGAGCAATCAGCTTGCATTTGCCAGCATACTCCTGGCCCATGGCAAAATAAGAGCCTTTGGAACAGGGTATGGACATCCATCAAAACATAATAGAAACTATTTTTTTGTCAGATGTCATGGGTGCAAAAGCCCTGATTGATATGAATGAAAAATGTGGAAGTGTATACAAGGCATGTGAACTGTTTGATAAAATGCCTCAGAGAGATGTTATCTCATGGAATGCAATGATTTCAATACACAATGCACAAGAACCATTTGATAAAATGCCTCAAAGAAATATGGTCTCATGGACTGCTATGATGGCAGGGTATGCACAAAATGGGTTTGTTGAAAAGGCCTTCAAAATTTTGAAACAAATACAATTGGAAGGTGTAAAGCCAGACTCCACAACCTTTGCTAGCATACTCCTGGCCTGTGCAAAAATGGGAGCTTTAGAGCAGGGTATGGACATACAGCAAATCATAATAGGAAGGGGATTTTTGTTGGATAGTGTAGTTGCAAATGCCCTCATAGATATGTATGTAAAATGTTTTCTTGCTTGACCTTCCCGTCTCTTCCTCTGTGACTTAGAAAAATCCAAAAACATCCTATAAAATTGCCTCTAAATATGTCTCACTACCCAAATCAGATATTCCTCTTCAGTGCATCTTGCAATTGCTTCTACGACTCCAAAAATTCTCATTCAATCAAAAAACTAATCCCACGGTTGGTTGGCTTGGTCTGCAGTAACATACAACCCTTAATATCTCATAATCCTTATGCCAATAAGGGTGTAGCCGCAATGGAATGGCCCTCTTAACTAACAAAATGGTTGATAGGTTGCGGTATGTTTGCTGCTTTGCTACCCAAGTTGGATATGCCTCTTCAGTGCATGTTGGAATTGCTCACTCTAAAAATCCTCATATTTTGTTAACTGTGCAACCATTGCACATCCTTTAGGGTGCAAGTGCTAGTTATAATTGAGATCAAATTTCAAGAACAGATGAGAATGGATCTATGATACAGACCAAGGAAAAATACGTATATTATTGAAGATGGGTAGAAGAAAAATGCGATTCAAGACAACAAAAATAGAAATTTTATCTGCCGGAAGATCCAGAACTTATCAGGCCAATAAACCCACCTCCAACATTAGCTCTAAAGACAAATCCACCTCCAAACTAAGCCATACAGCAAACCCACTTCCGAAATTGGTCAAATGGATGTAAATACTAAAAACCACAAACGAAACAACTGATAGATAGATCAAAAATGTAAACCCAGAAAGAGTAATTAGCCTGATCATACTTACTTGAATACTAGACTGATGAGATAGTGCACGGGCACGGGAAGTTTTGTGTGGATTCTCTGTTCCAAATTTAGCAGGGGCTCTCCGCCTGGATTGTCTCTTCCATATTCAGCAGAGCATTCTGATCGACCCAAAAAGAAGATGAGATGAATGGATCAAATTTGGAAGTAATGCAGTCTATTAGTGAAATAATAATAATATTAGCATACTTTGGCAGGTCTGCACTGTAATATATAATGAGCAGTCAGTCTTCCTCCATGGTTCATTTTCCAACTTCTTAGATTAATATAGGCAACGTGTATATACCACCACAACCTGCCCACCTCTTGATTACATATACACAATCTGTACATATCAATCAATACTGCCACGCTTCTTGATTGCATAAATACAGTGTATGTATACCAATCAACCTTGCCCACTTTTTGACTAGATACCTAGGTACCTGCCCACTTTTTGATAAATACTGCATACATATTTAATTATATCAATCATTCCTGCGAACTTTTTGTCTGCTTATACAAATGGATCCTGCCTGTCCACTTATACACAATACCAATCACTTTTTGACTACGTATACACAATGTGTATGTACCAGTAAGTAAACCCTGTCAACACATACACTATGTGTACTCACCCCCAAAAGAACGAACCTGCCAATCCATTCGCAATCGACTCTACTCACTTCCGTATGTGTATATACAATGCATGTATACCAGTCAACTCTGTTCGCTCATCAAATCTGTATATACGCAATACATATAATCCCAATCTACTACTCATTGAATGAGTATGTATATACACAGTGCATATACCCCAATCAACTCAGCTTACTTATTGAGTGCGGACATACATACACAATGCATATATACCAATCAACTCAACTCACTTATTGAGTGCCAAACACAATGCATATAGGCTATATCAATCAACCCAGCTCAGTTATTGAATACGTATATACACAGGCGCTTAGCACGTATATACACTGTATATATACAGACTGTATATTCAAATCAATCTTGCCCATTTGTACATATACATACAGACTGTATATTCTACTCGATATTGCCCATTTGTACGTATATACAGTATATATATATACCAATAAATACTGCCCACTTGATGCGTATATGCAGTAAATATACTAATCGATCCCTTTACTTCAGGAAGAAATATATGTACTGTGTGTATATATCATTGTCTATTTTAAACCCCATTGCCCAATATTAAGCATCAAAAAGGAGGCTTTCGGTGACGTTTTGGGTTTTTTGATGATGACGGTTTTTGGACAGAGAATCGGATGCCATATGTCTACTGTCAAGTGCCCATCGGCATGTGAAGCAACTTTGTTTTTTATCCATTGTTTTATAGGTAAGAGACACTGTAGGAAAATAAAATCCAGAGACATGGTATGAATATCGTACCTACGGAAGTAAAGCACAAGTTGATTCGTGCTTTTTCTAAAATATGGATATATTCATGCTGATGTATTGCTGCGTTTGTACAAGCACGTCATCTACATCTGCAAATAATGGCGGTAGCCCACCATTTGCAGAGATTCGCCTCATCAAATGTGTATTATTATGGACTGGAAATTGACAGGCTGTTTTTTTGTTACTGGTGAAAAATTTGGGAAACTGTAAACAACGACGGTGAAAATTTTAAAAACCCTATAATTTTTTTATATGATTCTATATAGGGAACAAGGGCCAGTATGCGAACACCCTAAGTTCGCAGGTCCAGTGAACCAAATCCTTGCCACGTAGGATTGCCAGTATGCCAGCTAGGTATAAATAAACATTTTTTTATCCTATATCTTTAATTTCGAATCATATTTTAATATTATTTGCTTCCATATGATCGATCAAAAAAATCTCAAAAAAACTCATTTACTGGTGGAGACCCGAAGTGGTTCACGCAACACGATAGTAGTTGAGCATTAAATTCTAAATAAAAGAGGGAAATGCAATCTGTCCTCGTGGATTTTGACGCGCCTAACAAATAAGACAGTGATTAATGCTCACCCACCAATGCCTCAACACTTGTTCCGGAGGCTTCCTTTGGACGCATTCCATACCAACAACTGTCCAGCGTCCATACCCGCATTTTCTCAGTCCTGGCTTGGCATTTTCACTCGAACCTCCGCATTTTCTATCCAACTGATACCTACAGTCAGTCCTGTATCATCACATCTGCAGCGATGGAACCCCCTGCGCATCACGATTTGGAGCAATACTTAACTGGCCACAAGACTTTGAAGGCGACGAAACCCCTGCGTATCATCACATCTGCAGCGACGGAACCCACAAGACTTTGAAGGCGAAATACCATAGTTTAAAGAAAAGGGAGTCTAGAAGAGTAATAGATGGCACAGAGCAATACTTAACTGGCCAGGTAAGGGATCCTTATGCTATGAACATTCTCAGTCTTCAAACAAATTCATCCTCCTTTGTAATTATTTTCTATTCATACAGCAACACGATGGATTCAGTGTTTGATCTATTTTTTGATTTGTAACCGTATACATGCTATTTGATTTGTAAATGTAGCTTTATGATTTTTGATTCAGTTTTTTAATAAATGAAAAAACATGCATGTGCAGGTTTCTGGAAAACTTTGGAATGGCAGTTGTATGCGTCGAGGTCGTTTGAAGCTGGGTGCAAACAGTGTGTATTCACACTACTAATACTCAAGGAAAATGTTACCTACAATTCTATGTTTTTAAGCCATCTAGAGGTGAGGTTTTTACCTCACCAAGATTCAAATAAATCCTTGTCTTTCAGTTTTTATTTAATGGTATTCATTTTAAGCTGTAACAATTTAACGTATTTTTTTAACAAATTCTGAGCTGATTTGGTTTCCACATCTGAAACAATGATTACATTTGGAGCAAAATGTATTAACATGTATTGCATGTCTTTATATTTCTTACATTTGGAGCAAAACATATAAACTTATACTGTATGTGTCCATATTCATTACATTTGGAGCAAAATATACCAACTATAAACTATAATTGTGAATGCAATAATGCATTCTCAATTGATTTCGATACATATTTTTCTGCAACACAAAAAAAATACTCCTCGAATGCTGTCATAATTTTGGGATCAGTTTGTTAGTCAATTTCCATGTCACACCTTCAAAAAGGCCCTGAGTTTGGACTATCATGAACAATTGTATCATTGACAGATGTTGTTGGAGTCATTAAGAGGTTCACTGGATGAACCCATGGTGGAATAGGAAAACTAGATATGGTATGAAAGGTTGTATGTGAAGTAGGAGGTTGTGGGATAATGGGGTGTGTAGTTGGAGTTGAAGTTATTTGCATTCATTGTTGGTGTCTAAGGAAGTAAGGGTGGTAATATAGGATAGGAACTTTCAACATATCTTGTAACATGGAGTTCGTATGGGCATGGAATGATGCATGGGAAACAAAACCTGCGGATTGTTGAACTTGTTATCTCTTTCTTGTTTCTCTTTCTCCCTTTGATGGCGAGTAGCTTCCTTCATTGTAATTCCAATTCCTTTTTTCGCAGCTACTTCCCTTTGTTTCTCGCGCTCTTGTCTTTCAACAAACTTTTGTAGATCCTTTCTTGCCTCTCTTTAATGCGTTACAATCTCTCTTCTTTTTTGCTCCTTTACTTGCTGACCTTTCTTGTTTTTTTGCCTCAATATGCTCCTTTTTACGTTGTTTCCCTTCAAATATTTCTTGTTTTTTTGTTGTGTATCTTTTAACATCTGAACATAAGCATCAAATGTTAGCGATTGTGAAGCACGACTTATCCGAAGTGCAAGCATCACTCTTACCTTTGGAAGGATCCCATACCAATTGTGTCATTAACCTTAAAAATTTACCCAATTTCTTCTCATTTGCAGCAACACCATCATTTGATATAACACTTTCAACATCATGTTGAGTTGTCTCTTCCTCATTTTTATCCTTATCAATGACCTCAATTTCCTTTGTGTCAAGCATAATAATGAGTAAAGTTTGTTGGTTCAAAGTCTGTTGGCTCAAGGTTGGTTGGCATCGAAGGTAAAGATATACTTTCATCCTCAGTGTTTCCAATCTGATCAAGTCCCAACTATGCAATATGCTCTTGTAGCCAAGTAGGTTGTTGTGGTGCACTTGGCAATGAGCGATCATACTCTCCTATTCCACGGGCCTCGGTGTTGTAATTGGATGTGCCATTGTCATGAGTATTCACAATGTGGTTCACTCCATAATCTTTGGTCTACATTATACTCTGTCTTTTTCCTGTACACTTGGTTCCTCCACCTCTATATTGGCAACAACTATTGTTTCTATGGTTGGATGGAATTTTTTTTGTTGTTGTCAAATTCTCAATTGATTCCATGAAATAATCTTCTCTATATTGTCGCAAGTGGTGGAGCTACATCTCTTGACAAACTTAGGATGTTTTCAAAGAAGATCAACATCTATTATGTTTTCAGACAATCAACATTCATAATGTTTTCAAGAGTAGTATCATCATCTGTGACATTTTCAAAGCATCATTTTCATTGGCATCTTCTTCAATGATATATAGTTTCTTGCATTCCATGTCATTCTCGTAATGCATTTGGATCAAGTGGCCATATACCGTGCGTCTAAAACCAAGCCACGAATATTTCGCAGTGTCATGACCTTGGCTAGAGCTCTACTACCTATTTACGCCAAGTCGAACGTTTGACTTCTTGGTACTTATTATTATACATCCACTTTGCATCCTCTCGGATCGAAATATGCTTTAAAAGGACCAAAGACACTAACATCCAAAGTGGTTACTGACTTATGTGTAGTATGTCTTTGGTAATGTAAATAAATCAATCCCCAATCGCCTAGCCTTTTCTATAGTTGACAATGCCACATGACTTCCATGACCATCAAATAGAAGTAAATGCCTATTTTCAGGGCACACTCCTCCAGTACTGAGACTTACTCTGAAATGATACAACCAACTTCTAAAGAGCTCTCTAGTCATCCAAGCACTTGGATGAGCCGCCATCTGCAACACTGGTTCACATCCCTTGATGTAATTTTGTGAAACTTTCGACCTTTAAATAAGTAAAAGTTAGGGATACATTGCCTGCAAAGCATTTACACAACATAAAATTGTCATCCATTTCTGCTACGAGGAATGATTTTGGGAACATTCTGCTGACCCTTGGTGGCAAGCACCCTCATGCCACAATTTCTCCATGCTTGGATTCATGTCTCATCACAATTCCATATTTTCCTACACCATAGGAATAGATATAAATGTTAGCTAGTTTTTCATAAAACTTGCTAACCACCTCGGACGAAAACCTATTGCACGATCTCTTTCTAGACCTTCAAGGTTTGTAGGACTATGCAGGTGTCTTTTTCACATAGTTTTGTGGAGTCTTATCTGTATGCAAAATTATGGATTTTATTTGATCAATTAATGGATATTTCCATTGCAAAAAATAGTTTTACGTATTGGGAAGTGTTCACATGACTTTGTTTCTGGGATTGTTCAAATTTGTTTTGATATTCATGGTGAACTGGTTTTCATGGTATACTATTGGGTCTGGTAAGAATGATAAGCAATTTGCCATTGAGGAAGTGAGGGAGGAATATGATGCATGTATTTCATGGCAACTTTTGCAGAGAAGCACCATTGTGCAGGATGACAATGAGGATCAAATAATTCATTTACTGGACTTGAGAAGAAAGTTAGGAAGGCTGAGAAAAATAAGCAATATTTCAGTTGTTGGACAGTAATTCATAAAAAAATAGCACACCATGGAAGCATTTAATCTTTATAAAATACACAGAATTCATGATTTTCAGGTTTCAATATGAATTGAATTCATCTTTAAAAACTAACTGTAATCAATCTGAGCTTTAAAAGATAACAATGAGAATATGTAGACTGCAAATGTTACATTTAAGGAGAATATGCAGCCAATTGTTGTATGAGAATATGCAGGAAATTTGAAATTATAAGCAGTAGGTATGAAAACTAACCTGCAATTTTTGATTTGCTGGACCTTTCCTTTCAAAACTTGATAGAAGTAATCTCTTGTTATAAAATCCACTGTAATCATGCACCCTACAGAAGTAAATCAGCAGTAAACAAGACTAGGAAAGTGAATATATATTACCAACATAGGGGAGAGAGTATCCAATCAAAATGTAAGACATGGATCAAGGTGGAGGGTCTTTTTAATCAAAGGTTCAAATTGATTTTGAGATGATCTTGTGGCTGAAATTATTTGATTTGATATTCATATTTACTTTTTACCTTCAAGTGTACAATTTTATTGGTGTTTTTAATGGATGAATTTGAATCTTGAGAAGGTGTGCTTTTTTTGCAGGTATGTATTAAAGTCTGGATATGAAAGATTTGGTGATTGAACATACATTCTTGGAATATGGAAAGGGATGCATTGGAAAGAGAAATACTCAACCCATTAAATAGATATGATGGGTTTGTCAATTGATATGTTGTACTTATACTTTGAACAAATGAGTCTTTTATTGTAGAAAATGAAAGTACCAATTAATATTTATTGTGTACTAAATAATAGTGAGATGTTGACCCCATTCACATATGATTTATAAATAAACAATTTTTTAAACTTCAATAATCAAAATTTTGGTTTTTATTCCATCAAGTATTGGATATTTTAAATGCAAAATAGTGTTCAAGTATTGGGCAGTGTTCACATACTGGCTCTTCTCCCCTATATATATAATATTCTAAAATGTAAATTTTATGTATATGTGTATGAGAAAAAACATAGAAATATATATAACATATTAGGATTTTCTTGATAATTTGAAATTCCACGCATGTTCGCTTATCAATATTTTGGATAGCATTTTGGGTGAAAGCTATTCTCCCAACATAATGCACCATCCTATATTGATGCCCCCATGAAAAACATGCATGCCTATGCATGGGCGGGTCCCATGACCAGGTGTCATAACATAGGTTTTTTAATGTATATGTTTCACAATGGATAGTTGCATGTGTCTCATTTCTGGCTCGCTTAGTAAGATTGGGTGTTGAAAAGCAGGTGTCGAATCCCACGTCAAATGATTGTGTTTTTCAACAATTGCGTTTTTCAATTAAAAATTTTGAAAAAACTAAGTGGTAAGGCACATGACACGTATGCGTGAAATGGGTGCATGTGTTTTTCATGGGCATTGGTGCGTTCTATCAAGAGAATAGCCCTCATGGTCACTAACATTTTGTGGTCCATTGATTGAAATTTGGGGGCTTCGGAATTTGTGGGCATTTTGTATAAAGGTAAAAGAGGTTCTTGTGAAATCAATGAGGATTTATATTTATTTCTATTAATTGTTATTGAAATTAAATTATTTTAATTCTACCTATTAATTGGGATTGAATCCTCTTTACATATGTTTCAATTATTTTTATATTTATAATTTTTTGTGATTCAACGGCGTGACACACTTCACGACACGCTAATGCGGGACGAATCATTCCAACCAATTATATAAATACAAAGGTAACATATGTTTCAACCATTTACAAATGATAAACGATAGTCATAAATGATAAATAATGAAAGAAGCTACGATACTATATATATATATATATATATATTTATTTATTTATTTAGGAAATCATTTATCTCAATACTACTCTAACCCAAGCACACTTAAGTGCAAAGTTTTGATAGGTTCTAAATTATAATTGAATGGAGATAAAGCGGAGTGAGCTCTTTAGAATAATATCATAGTGAATTATATTGATAGTTTGAATGTGTTATAAGGAGAGATGCACATAACCTTGGTAAATCTTATGAAGAGCAATTTTTAAAAGTTCCTATAATAGATCACACACTATTATACTCTATATGATTCACATTGTATTGGGTCATATTCGCAACATAAATGGAAATTTTTAGGTGCTTTTGATCCATTTTTAGGAGTTTGTCACTTTTTTATGGTGCAAAAGTGGTGCGATTTGATAGTACTTAGACAATTTTCTTTGCATTTTTTCACCATAATTGCATCGATTTGTGCAATAAGTTACGCCATATTTACACCATAAATAATATTTTATAATTATTATATATATATTTTTAATTTTAAGAAAATTAATTACAATTCAATTTAAAAACTATATCATTGATAAGAAAATGATGTGTTTTTACATTATAAAACAAGATATAGGCCCACACCAAATTAAGCCTTGGTTTCTTAATAAATTGCCATGGTCAAGAAAACTCGTGAAGAACTAAAATTAAGAAGTAAAAATCCAACCAACAAATTATATCGATCATTGGATAGAGATTAGTCAAATAGCCAAAAGCGTACAAAACATAAAATTTGAAAACATATTTATGCAAATGTGAAAACTAAGACTAGTCCATATCATCGTCCGACGCTTGTAAACAATCATTGGCATGGTGATCATCTTCGGTTTTGTGCCCTCTCCACGCAATGACTTGTCTTTTATGCCCTTAACTTATCGCATGTATTGGGATATGCATGATCAACTTGTGACTAGTAAAATATCTAATTATGTCACAAAATCATTTCTAATGCTTCATATTGTCAATAGGGTCAACCTAGATAGTTTTTATAACATAAGTAGGATATACATGGGGAGCTAGTGGTTAGTACTTGAACATCATATTTTGCATTTTATTCTTATTGCAAGGTTATGGAAGTTGTCACCTCAAAGCTTTTAAGTCATATATACTTGAATGTTTTGCTCTTATTTTCATTAAATTGTTGTTATTCTACTTATCTATACAAGGAATTTCATTATAAGTGGTGTCGGATCTTCGATTTGGGAGAAAATGGGTTGAAACCTGGTTTTTATGAATCACCTATATCTCTCAAACCATTTATGATTTTTTGTAATTGTTTTGTTGAAGTTGGGTAATTATTCAAAGAAGCTACAATCAAAATTTCAACCTTTTATGATCTATTTTGCAAGATTTATTTTAATTTTAAGGGTTTCACAAATTTGCTCCATGCAAATCACAATTCTTCATAATTTTTTGGTTTATTTACATTTTAAGAAATAACGTAAACATTTAGTTATTGTCTATTCTTTATGTTTTGGATTTAAGGTTGATGTCATCTTGAAATCTTCGATCAAAGGTTAACATCAAATTCTACATGGTCAAACATCACCATGACATGACCACAAACCAGAGGCACAAAGCAAGGGTGTCCTAACCATAAGAAAAACTCCTCGCAAGGAGGATATGTAGCTAGAAGTAAAACTCGATGGATCTTTGATTTGAGGGTTTTCTTCAACATATCACAAAGTGAATAAGCTTGAGTACAATTTGCACTGACATATAATCGAAGATGGCCAAAAATGGGATAAATAGACAACATCTAACGAGAATCAAACAAGTTCTGAGGAAGGTTGAACAACATCAAATCACAATTGGAAATGTTTATCTCAAAATAACTTGTCATTGGTCTCCAAAACCCAACCTAGCCACACAGGATTTCCCAACCGAGAAAAATCCAAGTCTAAATGTGATAAAGCCTCAAACTATGCCTTTCGCTAATTCAATTGATCAAAGCATGTTACTAAAAGTGGAGATGCACAAGTTCAATCGGGTGACCTAGATCAATCAAATAAAGAATTTATTTGATATGCACAAGACTTCATATGATGGTATTGACATTCTCGTATTTTGAACCACGAGAATCGATTTGGTATTGATGGTTGCATGCTTAAAACAAGAAGAAGGGCCTTAGTAGTTTATTTAACCCTAACTTCAAGTGTTTTGGAAATGTAAAACCCTAATTATGATGGAAACAAGAACGGATGTATATTTAAATTACAAATCACACATTTATATAAATATTTGAAAGTACAAGTAATGTTAAGATAATTGATTAATTGTGACATGTGCTAAATGTAGTAAAATGACACGAGGATAGTGCATTTATCTTTTTTTGTTATGAATGGGCTAATCTCCGCTTGAAAATGGAAAGAATAGGCATAAACACTAGCGTATTTTACTCATCTCTGAAATTGGGTCTCTAGATGAAAGATTACACATACAACAATCAAACCATACAAGAAGAAGAAAGACTAGACATTGTGCCACTAAGTACTCATTTAGTTGTTTAACCTCCCAATATGCACAAGTTAATGATCTAGAGTCATGTGAATTGACATTTGTGCTAATTTCAGTGTGTCTACAATATTCCTTGGTTAGTATTTATTAATGAACTAAAAATGCACTACCACAAAAATGTGATAGAGAACTACTTCATTTAGTTAGCAAGACTACAACAAATAGGACATGTCAAGGATTACATTTCGTAATTCCAAAACATGCCAAGATATACATAGAGAACATCTTAGAGGAAAATTTGAATGACTTGTGTTTGGGTGGGCTCAAAGATATCATCCAACTTGATGTTCACATGTTTAATCCAAGCTCAATATATGAGCCATGGTATTTGCATGTAGTGTTGAGGAAAGAGAAATGGTCAACACCAATGGACACGCCTTCACTAGGAACAAAGACAATAGCTCCTTTATGTCATATTTCCCACATCTTATTAGGTTGACACATCAACAAATTGAAGAGAAGAAGGCCAAAGTGTTATTTTTAATTACGACAACAAATACAATTGAGGACGCCTTGAAATGTTTTGAAAATAAGTTTTTCTACATTGATGGTATCGATGAAGGAGAAGAGAATGAAGAAAAAGTGGTAGAGGTTATTGAGAAGCTTGAGTTAGGAGAGACCCAACCAATTAGATATTATCACCATCTTTCCACTTTTAGCACCACATTAACTCTTAAGGTAGTAGGTTTCCTAAAAAAACATAAGGTGATTGTATTGATTGACTTAGGAAGTACTCATAATTTTGTCAAGGATAAGTTGGTCTCATACTTGAACCGACTTATTTTTGAGCACCAAAGTCTCGGTCGTGGTTACAAATGAGAGTTATTTTAAGTGTTTGAAAACCTTAAAATTACTATAGGATTGCTTGTTGAATAGCCCTATGTTTTCCATTCCAATGAGAGGATCAAATATTGTATGGGGATTTTAATGGCTCATAATTGTAGGCATGATTGAGATGAACTTCCAAAAATTATTCATACATTTTTATATGGAAGGAAAATATTTTGAGTTTATAGGGTTGCACAAAAACACCGCATATTAGCAATCTATCATCAAATGCAAATCATTCTAAAAAGGATTGATTGGGTCTACACCACAGTTCTTTTCAAGGAAGAAAAGCTATCAAAAGTGTAGGTATCGCCAAACCATTAGGATGGGGTAGAAAAGTATTCGGTAGTGATTGAGGATATATTAAGGGAGAATCCACCTATCATGTTTCCTTTCAAGACATTTTATGGTTACCAACATCCACCCATCACCTCTTTCCTTGAGGTGTTGTGAATTTGAGTAGTTGTGAAACACATATGATAGCAATGGCGTGCGCCTCCATCAACAAAAATACACCTATCATTTCATGTTCTCGGTGTTTTCTAGAAGATATATAACCAAAGAAAGTCACGTTTGATTAATGAAGAGAGGAGAATTATCTTGGAACCAAAGGGAATCATCCAGACTCGACTTACAATGATGTAGATAAGGGTGATCATTAAGGATCTAGTGGAAAAACCTCTTTGAAAGATGATGCGACATGGGAGGACAAAGATTTTGTACAAAATCATCAATGTTGAGGAAAACACTTATTTGAAGTGGAGAAGCATAATATTCCCTCAACATATAGTGTGTATTGGGATATGTGTGTCTAACTTATCACTAGTATAACCTTTAACGTTATGTCATATAATCATTTCTAATGCTTTGTATTGGTAGTTGCGTCAACCTAAATATATATATAATTCTTATTGTAAGGTTGCGGAGGTTGGCCCCTCAAAGTGTTTAAGTCATGTATACTTGAATATTATCCCTTTTTAACATCACTAAGTATTATAGTGTTGTTATTCTACTTATCTAACCAAGTAATTTCATTATATGGTGGTTGTTGTTGAGACCATCCTCGACATCCTTTTCAAAAGCAAGATCATTGATATGCAACCTACAATGACACAATTTAATAATCATTTAATTATTTATAGTTTAATTAATATTAAATGTGAAATTTTTTATTGCAATGTACAAATAAATTACTAAATAGTTAATAGTATTGTATAGATACATAATCGTTGAATATTCAGTTGCTCCCATACTTTTCATCGACTTAAATATCATACATTATCTCCGACAACTAAAAGTATTTATCTCACACACACATATAAGTGAGAGGGGGTGAAGGAGAGAAAAAGTGAGATAAATTAAAATTTGTAATCTAAATTATTTAAATAAACTTTCAAAGTTGTGTATGACATATTCTACATTGAGTTATCTAAAGCAATAAGCCACCCATTTGTCCCAATTTAGTCTGGCTTTATGGCCCTTTTCATTGGAACTTTCATCCTCTAGAGTAATATGAAAAATTAAAAACTCGTAATTTATGAATATTAGTAAAAATTACATGCGATCTAGTTTTGTTTTTAAAATTTACCCACATCTCATTTTCTCTCTCGCACAAGCCACTCATTGCATAATTTACCCTTGGAAGTTGGTGTTTTATTCTCTCATCACGTGCATTACCTGTAAAGCTATCTTGATAATTAAATACTTTTTAAAATAATATAAACTTGTAAATATTTTATTTGAACTACTTATGTTGTCTTATCCATATATGTTACCTCATCCGTCTAAGCAGCCATGTCATGTATTTTTAAATAATATTCATATCGGAGTGGGAGTGGACAAACTCCTTTTGAATACAAGATATCAACCATATTTTGTGGTCTAATGATTAATGTTTAAATTTTAGGTGGAAATTCATGTTAAACACTTGTATGAATCTAAAAATAATTATTTTTAAATAATCTACAAAATCATAATAAAAATTAATTAAACAATTAAATAATTAAAAATTTGATAAACAAAATTTAAATAGTTCTTTCCTTGGGCATTATGTAAAATTTTTACTTTCTCATTCACATACAATTTTACTTTGAGATTGCGGACACTTGATGTTTGTACTCCTAAAGTGTGAGATGACTTGTTGATCGTTATAAAATTTAGGTGGAAATTCCCAACCCCAATATTTATGAGATCCTCTCCTCCATGATTGAAGGGTGGTCTCAGGTATCTAAATTTACAATCATGAGATTGTGGCTCAAAGGAATCCACATAAGATGAAGCTCTACAATTATAAGGTATTGTTAAAAACTAATAAATTAAACAATCAATAAATTTACAAATAACTTGAATGACATAAGTATAATTATGATGATATAAAGTAAAATATTTACCTCCTTATTGGTTAATGAAGGAGACCATCGAGGCATATCAAAGGTAAAGCACTCATCTCAATCTTGATAGTTGATCATCGAGGATCCCAAAAGGTGTGATATTCCTCTACATCATCATGTGTAAATGGTGGACATGTATACTAAGGGGTTTGATCATCTATATCTTATTCGAAAGTTACACGAGTGTGTATAAAGCTATCGTGCCACATGCCATGCAACAACCTTTTTACGATGGAGTTACTGAGGTTGTTTGTTTGTTTTTTGTGCCCAATATTAATTTTATAAAATTATGTATAATAAATAATGGCATATGAATAATAACATTTCTATAAAAAAATGATTTTTTATATGATTTTACCTATAATTTACACTACAAAATTTGTCGAGCCTTTTCATGTAGGGTTTTTTGTGAGGTTTTTTAGGATTTTTGTTTACATTTTTTTCCTAAAGTTTTTATTTTTCAATTTTGATAGCAATTTTTCCTACGGTTTCTAGCTAGGTGTTTTGGATAGGTATTTCCTATTTATACTGGGATTTTTACTACTATTTGTTGGGATTTTTGGTAATTTTTATATGATCTATGTATGTTCTTTTAAAAATTATTTTTAGGGTTTCAAGACTAGTTTTTTGGATAGATTTTTTACATGGGATTTTTACTTTTTAATGATCTAAATTAGATCACGAAATTTTAGCTTTGATGGCTAACTAATTCGTTAATCTTGAGAAGATAAATATGTAACTAGTATTCTCACTCTCTCAATCGAGTTTCCATTAAGATGTTGTCGGTAGTAAGGCAAGCTCAAGGATCTTTTGTGGTCATGTTTGAGGTGGTTCAAACTCCTCAACCTGGATTAGTGTGTAGGTCTCTAGTCTAAAAGGATGAGGTAGCTCTTAAGAGATTCTTGGGAAGATCAAATAGTTTGGTGGGGTATTGTGATTACCTAAATTTGGACCAATGACTTTTGGTAATTAATCCTTAGCAAATATCTCAACCCATGAATAATTGTGCACTTAAATAATTGGTTCATATATGAATTTCACTCAATTATCACTCCCCACCAAGTCACACTTATTACTCATCATAGATAAGTGAAAAACCTACTCACTAAATATATAACATGTCTTGAGACATCTTTCTACCATATCTAGGTGACATAGTGAAATTTACACCTTACCGTGGTGAAGTCCACTATGACATACAAAGACATTTGGGTGGATTGGTCTTGAGCCATTGACGTCATCCTTAAAATCCTTAATGGTAACTTTTTCAAATTCACAAGTTAGCCCAGTTGGCTTAATTTTAATTACGTGAGAAAACCTTTTACAATAGTTATTTATAAAAGAACAATTGTAATACTCATTCAAATGGCCTCTTATCTCACATATTTAGGGACTACCTAACAAACCACAATAAAACACCCAGTTGCTAAATCACTCTCTCAAGTACATCAACCAACACTAAAACTACATACATTCTACATGGTTGTATGAGGCCATTTTGGAAAGCTACATCACACACCAAAGATCATTTCTAAGTGTTATAGGTCATGTTGGGGTCTTTCTTGCCAACTTACATTGGTACCATCTGCACACATTCATCATGTGAGGAATTATGAGAATTTGATGCCTCTTTGGAGTATCACTACATATGCATTATGAATGAAACTCAATCCAATCAAACTAACCCCTTTTCAACTCTTAAAATAGAAGAGCTAAGGTTTGAAGAAGAAAAAACATGTAATGTGAGGCTAAAAACATATAGGATAACATTTCTAGAGGTGAGATTCAACCTAACACTATAGTAGACAAATATTTCCATACGGGATAAAGTCACCTAGGAGAATTTATCTAGCATAAGACACTTTGTCCTCCTCTTAGATTCGGGATCCCAATTTTGTTGCGCCTTAACCCTATATGTTACGTTAGATGTGTATGGTTGACTTATGGCTATCATATCTTCTTATCATGTTGTATCTCTTTCATATATGTTATAATGTCATTAATGAGTCGATATTGGTGATGGCCATAACATACATATATATATATATATATATATATATATATATATATATATATGAATTAGAATCAGTAGTTGATGATCATATTGAGCATCTTATTGTATGGTTTGGAGGTTGCCCCTAGAAACTTGACTAAGTTATTATAATTGCATCTTATTATAATTTATCTACATTTTGGTGTTATTTGGTTTTATATTGTTACTAATATTCAAATCTAAGTAATTTCATTACAAGTGGTATCATAACTTGATCTCGGCCAGAACTGCATCAAAACCCTAATTGTGAAGACTCAGATATATCTCCAAATCGTTAACTAATTTTTATGCATTTTTTTGGGTTATTGATAAATAAGTAAAGTAAGATCCTCTCTAAATTTCAAGATATTTTGATTTATTTTGCAAAAGTTATATCAATTTTAGGGTTTTTAATAAATTTTCTCTATAGATTGAAATTATGGAATTTTTCAATTCATTTACATTTTCAGAAAGAGGATAAAAAATTAGTTTGAGTTTTTTCTTTAAGTTTTTTCATATTTGGCCAAATTCCTATCGAAATCCCAAACCCTAAATTTTGACCTTGATCCCTAAATCCTACTATTTTGGGGCATCATGGTGGGGCCTTCCACAAGAGGAAAAAGAATCTAGTCATTACGAGTAAAAAACCAGAGACGAGGATGAGCTAATAGTTGAGGAGTTGGATCGAGACAAGGATGAGATGACCAAAAATAAAATGTATAAAATATTGGAAAAAATTGGATGATTTCATGTAACAAATCAATAAAAATATGAAGGGTCGTCATCTTCTTCCAAATCAGCCACAATTTGATCATACTCATATCAACCAAGGTGTATCTTCAGGTCAAAGTAATGGACAAACTAGCTAGGGTGGATCTTCAAGCCTTCCCAATCTAAATAAAAATAATTTGCATGTTTGTAACATGGTGCCTAAAGTGGAAATGCATAAGTTTGATGGAAATGATCCACTCAATTGGATTAACCAAATGGAGAATTTATTTGGTCTACAACAAATCCCACCAGGACAAAAGGTGACCATGGTATCCTTGTATCTCAAACTTGACCAATTCATCTGGTATCAATGGTTATGTGCTCAAAGGCATAAGAATGGTCTCAATGTCACTTGGAATTTTTTTATCAAAGAGCTGCAATTGCACTATAGTTCTAGTGTGTCAGAGAATTACTTCAACTAATTAGCAAAGGTATGACAAACATGATCAATTAAGGATTATGTTCATCAGTTCTAAAACCTATCTTGTGTGTGGATAATATTACGAAAGGGAATCTAAATGACCTATTTCTTGGGGGTCTTAAGGACCACATTGAGCATGAGGTATGTATGTTTAATCCAATTAAGGTTTTGATTCTATTATCATGGCATGTAGGGTAGAGGAAAATTTTATGTCTAGTAGGAGGAAAATTTTCACTAATACCGAGACCGTAGCAAACCAACACCATTGTTCCCGTCTAATTTGACTAACACCTCAACAAATTGAAGAAAAGAGAGAAAAAGGGTTATGTTTTAAGCGTGACAACAAATATGGATCTCGGCCATAAAAGAATTTGTTCTATATTGAAGGACCCAATGAAGAAGAAGAGAAGGAAGAAGATGAAGAGGTAGAGGTCATTGTCGAGCTAGAGGAGGAGTTATAAGATCCCCAACAAAAATATCATGTTATTCAATTTTAGGTATTAGCACCCCCAAACCCTCAAAGTGGTTGGATTCTTAAAAAGACAGAGGGTAACAATGTTAATTGACTTGGGAAGTAATCACAACTTCATCAATCATAAGTTGGTGGTGCACTTGAACTGCTTTTTTTATCCAGCTCCCAAATGTCAAGTAATGATCATTAATGGGGGTATTATTAGTTGTTAGGAAAATGTCATAACATTAAACTCACCATAGGAGATTACTTGTTAAATAGCCCTATGTATGCCATTTCTAGGGGGGAACAAACATTGTATTAGAAGTTCGATGGATTACCTCCTTGGGAACTATTGAGATGAACTTATAAGACTTGTTCATGTGTTTTTAATAAGAAAGGGGAAATTTTAAAATAAGAGGATTAAGAGAAAAGTCCCCATAGTTGGTGAGCTCTCACTAGATGTAAAAATGTTTTAAAAAGTTGAAAGGGGTTCATGGCACAACTATTTTCATTAGAAGCACATTGGTCAAATGTAGTTATACCATCAGATATGTAAACAATTATAGATGAGCACTTAGTTGTGTTTAGAGATATGCCAAAGGGTTTGCCTCCAAAAAGAGACCATGATCATGCCATCTAGCTAGTACCAAGGAGCCAACCACCCAACATCAGACCTTATAGGTACCCATATGTGCAAAAGAGTGAGATTGAGAAGATAGTACAAGAGATGTTAGAAGTAGGAATTATCTCTGTCATAGTCGAGTGTTTATTCTATTGGAAGTTACAAACACGTAGAGGGGGTGAATCGGTTTTGTACAAACTAGAAAAAAATTTAAGGGTCCCTCGGAAAAAAAAATACTTAGAAAATATTTGGCAAATTTTGGAAAAATCACTTTCGCATGTATGGAAAATCATAGGAAAAGTTGTTTTGTGTGGAAGGTGATTTTTAGCATCATTTTGGGAAAGGTAGGTATGATAGAAGGAACATATTTTTCACGCTACCGGGTGATAACATGTAGAATGCTACCATCCGATAGCATAGAGAATGCTTATCGGCTAATAGCATTCTCCATGATACCAACCGACAATATTCTCCATGTTGTCAGTCGATAGCATGGAATATGTTATCGGTTTGTAGCAGTATGTACCATGTTGTAGGCCGATAACATTATTCATGCTACCGGCCGATAGCCTCGAATATGCTACTGTGTCGGTATCATGCAAAATGCTACCGATCGGTGCTCTTTTCCATACAGACAGGCCTGATTGATTGTAGTATTAAAAAACCTATATATGCACAGAAAGTAGTCATTTTCACTTTACACAAATGAGAATAGCCATAACATATGAGCATAAAGCCTTAGAAAACAACCAAGGTGATCTACTGAGTCCAAATAGGAAGAAACAATAAAGGATATCTACACATATGGAAGCAAGAATTTTATAACAGATTGCAAAAATGCCAAGAAGAAAGACCATTTCCATACAACCCAAGAGCCCAACTGCGTCAAGCAGAAAATATGTGGAATTTTTCATTCAAGAGCCTAGTCTTTCCTCAACTATACACATTTCTCGAAGATCCTACTACATTTTCCCAATGGATTGAAGCAGCTAGTTTCACAGGGCTTGTGTATATGCCCCAATTTCAGATAGACCAAAAAATACTCAACAATCTTCTAGCCACTTATGACACTTCCACTTTCACCTTTCATATTCAACTTCCATCTCACACACAGTCATTTGGAATGTCACCTAAGGACATTGAGCATTTGACAAGACTACCACACAAGGATGTGAATCTGTCACGACGAAGGTTGTTTTATCAGATGAAGATTGCAAGTATTTGGAGTCTCACTTTGAATTATCTATTGATATAATTAAATGCAGCTTCTTGCTCGTAAGTTTATTTTCAATTTTACAACATTTTGATTTTGATTATTTTCAATTTTACAGATTTTGATTGTGTTTTTAATTGAGTATTAATTAAATTTGTCTCCTTGCATTTACAACTTCCCAAAACCCTTCAAAAAGGGGAATTCAACTCAAGTATTTTAGTCACCCATTTCTTGGCCGTGGTGCAGTTCTTCCAGGCTAGAGTTATATTACAAGGTCGATATACAAATATTTCATGGTGGGATTTGGCTTATATCATTTGCACCCTAAGTGGGCAGAAATTTGACTGGTGCAGTTTCTTATCCTCTAGGATAAGAGATGATTTGGCTAACATTCATTTGAATGAAAATGTTACTATCACTCAACAAATTTTATTCTTGGTTTATATTATGAATCTCTCTATAATTTATGTGGCACCACTCCTTCGACAACAATGCATTCAAAGTTATCAAATTTGTCATTAACAGTTCAAGAGCAGGAGGTGAGTCCCAATTTTTATTATTTGGTTTTTAATTATTATTATTTATTTTTGTAATATTTATCTATTATATTTGGGATTAATAAGCAGTTTACTTGTTGAATTATAATAGAAGATAGTTGATGTGGATGCATCATGAAGGGAAGCCTGCTTATCAAAGGTCATTTCCCATTAGGTTCCAGAGATTTGATTATTGTTTCGAGCGAACAACACACAGAGGAAGACACCACTCCATAAACTATCAACCGACACATCCACCATACCACCTACATTAATCACATGTATTTATGATGTATATATGTTTGATGTTTCTATATGTTTGAAAATAAATGTAATTAATTATTTAAAACTTGTATATGTTTCAAAATTACTTTTAACTTATATTCCTTTGCTGCAAAAACCTCTAGTAACACAGGATTATATCGTCGGGCTCATGGTAGCCCAATAAAAATGTATATGAATTTGATCAAACACCTGGATGTAGAAATATCTTTGGTACCTCACTCTTTGGCTCCAGGTATGAATCTCATTTTTGTATTTTTTTGCTTATATTTAAAAACAAAAATTCAACAAGCTCATAAATCGTTAATGCTTAATTATGTTTTAGATCACACCTACTAAGTACAACTCCCAGACTTTTAGTCTACTTCTCTACAATAACCACATCAACTGCAACAGGCCCAATTTACACCTTAACTAGAATCCACTCAACTAAGTAATTTTTATAATCATATATGATATAATGTTATATTTATTATTATTTCATTCCTATTATGTTTGTCATTTGAATTTTCTCATGTTATTTACAAAATTACAATTGATTATTGCAGGGCCTCCTCCACATCCAATTCAAAATCCATTTGTTACTATGAAGAGGAAGATGCCACCTCCGCCACCTCCACCATAAAATATCAGGACTAGGTTCATGGCAAGCATATTTCATTTGTTCCTCTAGCTTCAAGTAGGGGCACCCTTAATTTTGCAATTGAATTTCCAACATTTTCGTTGCGAAATGTTCTAGCGGAAGGGGTGTTTCGGTTTTGAACAAAATTGGCATTGATGAAGAATATCTAGGGATTGAAATTGGGGTTTAGGCCCATGGAACTTTCAATCCCCAAGATATGATTCATGGGGCAAGGCAACCTTCTCCAATAAGAGTGGATAAATCAAGCACACCTTCTCTAGTACAGACTACCTTAACTGATGACCAAAAACTACTTTTGCACTTAATGCTCTTTTATCGTGACAGTTGTGAAGCCAATGTTAATGATGTTTTATTGAAGGATATTGAACAATTAAAATTGTGGGAGTTTAGGGCTAAAGTTATGATTAAAGAAATAAATTCTCGATTTAAAAATCACTCCCAAAGACATATATTGTATTCTTCAGTTCAAAACGAGCCAGCAAAGCTTGATATTTTGTTGAATCAAGTTGTGTCTGGTTCTGTATCTTTT
The DNA here is from genome assembly GCA_018340775.1 of Taxus wallichiana var. yunnanensis. Classification (NCBI taxonomy): domain Eukaryota; kingdom Viridiplantae; phylum Streptophyta; class Pinopsida; order Cupressales; family Taxaceae; genus Taxus; species Taxus wallichiana. The sequence goes on from CM031243.1 coordinate 687,877,938, forward strand.
GAAAATAATTATGATGATGAAGTGTTGGATATTATGTTGAATAGAATTGAGAATTTAAATGCGAAGCACAAGCCTACCACAATATGTGGTCGAGAGACAAGGGCCTTGTAGTTATTGCAAATGCGGAACGAGATAAGGCATTGGTAAGTCTTACTAAATTTTCAAATATTATTTACAATTTTTGAAACTTTATTAATTATTTTTCTGTTTTGAAATGCAGTCAAAGTATGAAAATTTGAAAAATGAGGCTACAATGCTTGATGTGCATTTAAAAGTGTCAAGAAAATTTTAAATGTAATTTGAATTGAAGTAGAAGCTTGTTATCTTAAACAAGCAAAATAATACCTTAAGAAGGATAATAAAGGAAAATGGAATGGATCCAGATATATTGTTGAAGAAGAAAACAAAACAAGATCCAACATTATTGTCTGTTGGTGATGCAACAAATCCAGAACGAGAAATTCTTTTGAATATCGAAGCTGCAACAAAGGATCTTGTTCATTCGGGGTAAGAATTCCTAAAGAATCCCCAAAGGCTTCAAGCAACAAATCAGTGGACCATCCGATAAGAAATGAGCAAGATTTTCTAACTAGCATACATTATGAAGTAAACACTCAAATTTAAGCTAATTAAAACTACCTCTATTCTTTGAAAGCTTAAAATAATGAACCTAGTAAGCCCTAAGCAATCAATTTTAGTGATTAAGAGAAAGAGATCTCCCCATTATAGGCTTTTAAGCCAATGGTTCTTCTCCTTTACCCTATAAATTGGATTAGCAATACAAAAATGAAGTAAATAGCTCAATATCTAAACTAGAAATGAAATCTAGAACCTAGATGCAAAATACTATAATCTATGCTTAGGAAGAAGGGAGGAATTCTTGAAAATGAGAGAGGGGTCTAGCCCTATATATAGTTTTCCATTTGGGAAAATGGGAAACTTGAGTGCATGTGGGACAAACACTAAATTCCAAAAACACTTTTAGCAAGTCAAAGCTTACTTTGACTAGGTTTAGGGAGTGACAAACCATGTTTAAGCTTAATTAAACATGTTTAGGAGGTGATTAGGGTTTGGAGAGAGTTTTGAAGGGTCAGATCAATCCAATGGAATGGATTGATAGGCCAGGAAGGTGGTAGAAGTGGACTGGAAGAAAGTAAGAAGCTAATGTAGTTAGAACGAAGCTATTATAGCTTGTTTAAATGGTTTACAAGAGGAAAAATGACAAAAGGGATGTCGTAGGAAGAAAGTTAGATAGGTCGAACCGGTGGTGTATCGTCGGTTTGCAGGGAGAAGCACAACTAGCGCAATATTAGTTGTAATAGTGCATTGGCCAAACTACAGGTGTCTACATTTGCCCCTCTTTGAGGTGATGTAAGTTACATCACTTCGAAGAAAGTAGACAAATATAAAAGAGAAGAAATTTTTTTGAAGGGATAGAAGAAAAATTAATAGGATGAAGGATGCCCCCTCGAGTGTCGATGGGGTGATGAAAGAAGTCGATCGACGCTCGAAAAAGGTGAGATATAGAGAAGAAGGGAAAGGGAAGTGTGAAGAGAAGAAGATGAGAAACAAGAAAAGAGATATTGAGCTATCCACAAATCAAATGTATTCAATTTTTAAATCATCATTTTGCTTAGAGACCTCCTCATCGGTCCTTATTAAAAATGTGAGCATACAACAGAAGTGTATAATGACATGAAAAGCCAAGATACAAAACAAATGTCTATTGCTAAAATGTCGACTCACACAACATACAAACATGTAACATGCAATACGAGAAGTAAACAAACTCATGTAATAGGGAAATAAGTACAGTCACACACACTTAAACCAACAACGTTCAAGAAGGTTGCACAAATATTTTGTTATCAAGCTGAAGTCCCAAATGTTCTGATAAATGACAAGGGTAAGAATGATGCCCCAAGAAATATGCACATGCAAGGGAAATGACGGAGGACACTTGGGTCTGATGAAAAAGCAACGTGCATGATGAAACAATACCAGGCAACTAATAGTGCCCCAGAGTATAGACGAAGTAAGTAGTGGTCTTTTGTAAATGATTGTAGATCAGGGTGATTTGCAAGTCGTTGTTTCAAAACATGTGAAAATGCATTAGCAGGATATGGGATGAGTGCCATGCAAAAGACACAGATTTCATTGAAAAATGAGCTGGTTACCGATTTTAGTTCATTTTCAAATTTTTATACTGTTTTTGATATTTTTAAATCAATTTTACAATTTTTAAATTTTTTGATCGGTCAGAAGAATTCAAAAGATCAAAGATCTTCTAAAAAAGTACACATGGAGGTGAATGGGGAAGGCGAGGCCGCAAAAGAGCCAAAGGGTATCCCCATGGAAAGAAAGACAGGGTGATAATAATTATTTTAGAGAATTATTGTTCACGATGGGAGGTAGATAGATGAAAAGAGGAATCAAAATAGAGGAAAAGCACCTGTAAGGTTCGTAAACAATGCCAGGGTTAAGAGGAAGTGTCCGCAGGGTAGCACAAAGTGCCCCAAGCGTGTGAAAATTAATAAAAATAATTATTTTAATAATAAAATAATTATCACGGTGGGTAGAAGAAGATTAGAATGATCACGTGGAGAAAACATGCCCCAGGGGCATCGCGACGAGTTAATATACCCCACAGGGGGTAAAACAATCACGATCAATTCATTTGTACCAGAGCCCTTGCAAATTTTTACCGCGAGGTGTCAGTGAGAGAGCTTGGAGTGCGATGGAGAGGTTACCGATGAGGTGGAGGTGAGCAGACCGGATCGAGAGTACCAGTGAGACCCGCGGATGGACCCTTCGTGAGTGGTCTATCCTTTCTCTTTTAAATTACGCATTTAATGCTTTTTAGGTCATTTCTAGGGTAGGTAGGTGGGAAAAAGACACATGCGTGTGCGCGCATGTGTCAAAAATATGGGGGGACGTATGTATACGAAAAAAAAGTGGATATGCGTGGGTGTATGCGTTGAAAAATGTGTACGCACATGCGTGTCCGTTGAAAGGGGAAAATGGGGATGCGCGCGTGCGCGTCGAACCAAGCGCGTGTAGGCGCTAGGGGAATTTTTTTTGAATTTTACGGGGGACGGATGCGCGCATGCGTGTGCCTGGGAGGGATGCGTAGGTGTCACACTGGGTGCATTGGCATCCTGTGTGGCATACACATGAAAAAAATGAAAAAGGTAGGGGGCGCGTACGCGTTGGTTAGGGCGCGTAGGCATCGAGGAGGGATGCGTGTGCATCGAAAAGGCGCGCATGCGTCAGAAGAAAATGAAACACACTTATAGCAATAAAATAGCAAAGTGCAGAGGAGAATAATTAGAAGAATTTAGAAGAAAAAGGGAAATTAGTAAGTTCAAGGACTCAGCGAACCATTTTTCCTTAGAAAGATAGCTAGAAGTTAGATAAGTGCCTAACACTTGTTTTGATCTTGCAGCGTAGATTACCCGCACTTCAGATGGGAGAGATATGGCCACCTTGAGACGATAGAGGCGTAGTTCGAGGATGGAGATAGGGGATATTAGATATCCTCCTTTATGTCATCAGGGTTAGCCTATGTGGCTGACATGCCCCAGATCACATTGGACCACGGCCTTCTCATGGCCATAGCAGAGAGATGGCACAGCGAGAGCCAGTGCTTTTGGCTGCCTACAGGGGAGATTACCATTACATTGGAGGATGTCTGGCGCATCATGCATTCCTATCATTGGCTAACCCATTTAGTATGTGAGTGATGAGCAGTGTTGGATGGATGCATGCATGTTGTTTGGAGTCCGACGATACCTCGTCGTGCGGGATGATGGTGAGTTTATCACGGTGCATTGAGGACCTTTCTCTAGATCGGGTCGTGGTATACATGATGGCCTTTGTCAGTGGAGTTTTACTCCCTGACAAGACCGGTTCCTCATTCCCACTTGGACTACTTGGGGTTATTCTTGGATTGATACAGGGAGAGACTTATTGTTGGGGCCAGTGCATTCTGGCACATCTTTACTGGGATCTACATCTTATCACCTACTACCATCAGAAGATGGTAGGCCCGGCCAGGCTCCTTATGATATGGGCCTAGGATCACATTGCTATCGGGTGCCCCTTAGGCGTTTTGAGAGTTTGGGCTCAGAGGAGCCATCTACCATGGGTTGGGTCCCAGTCGGGGATGATGTTCGGCCCTACAGGGGTGATCCTTATCCCTATCATCGAGAGCTCGATGACCTATAGTAGGTGGCCGTGGTATGGAGGCCATATCGACATTTCCAGTGGCCAGAGGATGCCCGAGAGCTATCCATAGCGGAGTAGAGCATTTTATCATGGGTAGCCCATAACTATATGTGGGAGTTTTATAGGGTTGATAGATGTCAGTGATAGTTTGGCACCACACAGGATGTTCGGGGCCGATATGTGGTATGCGCGGAGGGCGCGTGAGTATTTTGACATGGGGCCATAGATAGCCTTTGAGAGACAGGCCATTTTACACATGTGGTACCCATTGCATGGGTACCTTTGAGGCAGTGTGAGATCAGGGTGCACAGCTGAGTACGCACCCTGGTATCATGGCGTGATTCCACACAGGTTGACCATTCCGAGGGCAGCATATGAGGTAGGCGTGAGGCCTCCCAGTGGGGCCACCTAGCGATGATGATGGTGCTAGAGGTGATACTGATGATGATGATTCAGATGACGAGGGTGGCCCCGATGCGCAGCATCGAGTTAGAGGTAGGGCCCCATAGCCGCAGGTACAGGGTCCTAGGCCTATACCTAGATAGGCACACCAGGCCCCAGCTGGTCCATTGCCTCAGTAGGCATTCCAGTGGGCATATATGTCCCATTACAATAGGTTCTACCACAGCAGGGTCCACCTCCTCAAGGCCCAGGGAGGTGGTGATGGATAACTTGCTGCACTACTGATAGCGATTCTGAGTTGCGATGATGGTACTGACTTTAGGTGGCCGAGAGAGAGATCGAGGCGGGCACAGAGTTCGAGGTTTTGACTGCTGAGAGAGACCAGGCGGAGGTCTCGATTAGGAGGTAGTGGTAGGGCCATATGGCAGGGTCAGATTACATAGTTGGCAGTGTAGGGTGCTCAGTTAGTGGGTGCCTTAGGCGAGTACTGAGAGCCGATTACACATACGTCATGGTTCAACATGATCAGAGTGTAGGCGAGGACAGACCTATTGATGGAGAGAGAGACCAGGCCGTGTGAGTTCTGACTAGAGTGTCACATTGGAGAGGGATCGAGAGGCCGCTGCTGCTAGGTAGGTTGATGTTGATAGAGGTCGATTGATAGGTGAGCGTGATGCCACCCTACAGGTAGCCTTAGGCCACAGGAGATGATGATTTGATACGTGACACTATCAGGGCCACAGGTGAGGCTCTTTATTATAGGACAACCTACTTAGGTAGTTCAGTAACAGAGTGAGTGATGCCTTTGCCCAGCTTGATGTGAGCCACATAGGCTCTAGATCATGGAGGTCGGCCAGTCGTCTGTGGTGGCACACTGGCCAGAGTACACACAGAGGGTACACAGGGTCTTCCCCTCACAGTTGGTAGGTTCTTCAGGGGTAGGCCCATCATCAGCCTCCATTATTCCATCCTCAGGACATGGTCCCAGCAGCCCCGGTGAGGGCGAGAGAGTTGCTGAGTCTCCTACTCATGCCATGATATATATGTATGTATTGGATGTATATGCCTCTTATGAAGGTGAGTTTTGACTATGTATAGATTCTTTAGATTCTTTTGTGGATGCCTCTTGATGAAGGCCTGATTTTGATCGATGTAGGTACCTTTGTTATGTACCACCATGCCTCTGTATGCAGGCTTAGTATCTGATCCCTGCCCCTTTTATATGGCAGATGGACAGAGCATTTTGTATATACCGGACTTTGACACATAGAGATTTTTATTATACATGTACCATATGGACACTTTCTTGTATATCTTGTCATGCATTGATATATTGTCATGGTAATTATGTTTCATTGATGTTCATGTTGTATCTTTTCCTCTTCATGTATGTGACATACTTTTAGATGTAGAGATGTACATGTTTTTCTTTCATAGTGATGATATACTCGTGTATTTGATATCATGTGTTTTTATTTATGAGATGTTTGATTCCATATGGCTAGTATTTTGGGATGATACTAGATGATATTGGTGTGGGGGGATAGATTAGTGATCATGCGCAACCCCTCTTGCCCCCATTGATGATACGATATGTGATGATTAGCTTAGCATACATGCATGATGTAATACTTAGCATTTTTGTATATATGATGTAGTAAATGATGTGATAAATGTGATGAAATGATAGATGATAGATGTGATAACAAACAAATGTGCTAAACAAACACACAAGCAAAAAGTTAACAAAACTAAACAAATATACACATGCAACACAATGCAATGCAACTAAAATGAAGATTAATCTAACACTTTAATCTAAGCAAGTAAAAATGAGTTCTAACAGATGCACATAGCAATCAAAGAAACATACAACAATTAATTACAAGCATAAAAGTCCTAATAATGAATGCAGTGCAACACACAATTAAACCTAACAAGATCTAATATAATGTAAGAAAAGAATCATTCAAAGAATGAACAACACAACAAGCTAAGTACATCAAAACTATACAAACCAACAACTAAAAGCAATCTAACTACCACTTTGTTTTTGCGGGACAATATTGACATATTTTCTAATGTTTTTGAGTTTATCATGAAGGATAAGTTTTTTAAGACTACGGTTTACGTCGTTGTCTAGGTTTCCCTAAGATAACGTTGTGAAACTAACGTAGCTGCATCCCTAAGAAGGGAAATTTTCTAGATGTTTAGGCTTTTGTGTACCCTTTTCAAATGTTTTTGTATTTTCAAGGTCATGTTTGAAAGCAATGTACAAGCTTTAAAGAAACGTGGAATGCCCCCAACGTGATGTGGGAATATACAAAGGGTAAATGCCACGTGTTAATGTATGATGAAGTGGAATGTGAATGTGCCCCCAGCACGTGATGTGGGAATATACAAATAGGCCACATCCTTCACACAGATATAGCGTAAGTAAACCAGATCACAAGTCTTGTAAGGGAGCTTGAGGTCGGATTCCTAGACCTAGCCAGGGTACTATGGAATTTAGCAAGTGGTAAGAGTTACCCATCCTGTCGCAAGAGTGACTTGTGTATGAGAAACCTTCCTTGAGCCGGAAACTAGTTTTCACAAAAGGACATGCCCACTGTGCCACAATTGCGTGGTTTTCACACGAGGATGACCTATTTTTTCTTTACTTTTTCTCAATTTTTCATTTTTTTGCTTGTTTTTTCTTTGTTTTCTACTTTTTAGTTTCTTATCTCAATATTCCAGCCATGCCTAAGCATAGAAGTGCTTGAGGTGAATGGCATTCATGGGCTCTGGAAGCTCTTCACCATCTGAATAGGCAAGTCTATATGCCCCTGATCCATATTTAGCGGTCACCACATAGGGGCCGAGCCAATTGGCCTCAAATTTACCTTTCTTTTCCCTATCTTTGGTGGTATTCTTCTGATTTTCTTTTAGTACGAGATCACCTACATCAAATTCCCTATGAATGATGCATTTTTGTATCCTCTGGATACTCTATTTTGATATACTTTAAGGTGATTAAGCGCTCTGATACGCCGTTCATCTAACAGTTCCAACTCTGCCAGGCGAGCAACTCTGTAGTCTTCATCTTTGTCGAGGTAGTCCCTGAGAGATATTCTCAGGGAGGGAAGCTCCACTTCCAAAGGTATGATGGCTTCAGTGCCATAGACAAGTGAATACGGGGTCGCACCAGTAGGGGTGCGGATGGAGGTTCGATAAGCCCAGAGGGCGGGATGGATTTGCAAGTGCCAATTATGACCAGTTTTACTGACCATTTTCTCCATAATGCGCACAAGAGTTTTGTTTGTAGCCTCTGCTTGCCCATTACCTTGAGGGTAATAGGGGGTGGACCATTTAAGTTGGATATGAAAGCGTTGACACAAGTCTTTTACCATCTTGTTTTTGAAAGATTTACCATTATCAGTGACAATGGCGAGGGGATACCATAATGGCATATAAGATGGTTCATGATAAACTTGGATATTTGTGCACCAGTGACATAGGTAAGAGGAACAACCTCCACCCATTTAGTGAAATACTCGGTGGTAGTTATGATGTGTGTATGACCATCTGATGAAGAAGGGTGGAGCTTCCCTATGAGATCTAAACCCCACTTTGAAAAAGGCCAAGGCGTTGCAATAGGCTGCAAAGCTTTGTTGGTGCATGTATGAGATTACCATACTTTTGACAAAGTTCACATTTCTTCACGAAGTTGCAGCAATCGGATTCCATGGTAGGCCAATAGTAGCCTACTCTCAACAGTTTCTTAGCTAGCACCATGCCACTAGTGTGTGCCCCACAGATACCACTATGTACCTCTTTAATCACGTGAACCGAATCAGTAACATTTAGACAAGTGAAGCAAGTTCTGTCATAGCCACGATGATAAAGGGTGCCTCCTAGGAGGGTATAATGGGCAATGCGGTGGATAAGGGATTTTTTTCTCTGAATGGGTAATGTTAGGTGGGAAGGTTCCATCTTGTAGGTATTGGTAAATAGGGTCATACCATGGGGATAGGGGACCAACAACCTCACATGCTAAACATGATTCAGGCATATCATATGTCGGCATCTGTAAGTGTTCCACAAAGAAAGGCATCTTACTCTCTTCAGGTGGGATGTGCAAGAGAGAGCCGATGGTAGCCATGGCATCCGTAGATCTATTATGAGATCTGGGGTTTTGTTCAAATATGACATGTGAAAAATATTCCTTTAGAGTTTCAACCATCTTCTTATAGGGAATAAGTTTTCATCTTTAACCTTGTATTCATCATTGACCTGCTTAATGATGAGTGAGAATCTCAACAACTCATGTTGTTTGATGTTCCAGTGATAGCTAGCTTGAGGCCAAGCAATGAGTGCCTCATACTACTGCAATGTTATTGGTATAAAGAAACCCCAACCGGAATGCCCTTGGTATAATATCTCATGTGGGAGTAATAAGCACCACTCCTGCTCATGATCCATGAAAAGTAAATGATCCATCGAAATGGACCTGCCATTCCATGGATTCTTTGATATACATCATAGATGCGTCAGGAGATCGAGACACAAAAGGCTCTGTTCTCACAGTAAAGGTGCTTTACTGCCGACTGATCTGCCAATACCTGTCCTTTTAAGGACTTCTGATTTACAAACTCTATCTCAAATTCACTCAAAAGAATGATCCAATTAGCCATTCGGCTGTTAAGGTGGGTTTGGATAAGAGGTACTTAAGAGGGTCAACCTTGGAAATAAGTTTAGTTTTATTGTTAAGGAGGTAATGGCGGAGTTTCTAAAATGTAAAGATGACTGCCAAGTAGGCCTTTTCAATCTGTGGATAGTTCAATTCATAGGCAATCAATGTACGACTAAGGTAATAAACAACTCTCTCCTTATGGCCAAGGTCGTATTGGGCAAGTAGTGCACCAATAGTGAATTGGGTAGCAGAAATATATAAAAGGAGAGGCTCTCCAGGAGTAGGGGGCATCAGCACAGGTGGATTTACAAGGTACTGCTTGAGTAGAGAAAATGCCTTCTGACATTCGGGCCCCCACTTGAAAGCAACATCTTTCTTCAAAAGATGTGTAAATGGATGACATTTATCCAAGCTGAGAAATAAAATGGCGAATAGCCTGGATCTTTCCTTGCAGAGACTTTGAGTTGTTTAAGAGTGGTGGGTGGAGGCATGTCCATAATAGCAGTGACCTTGGTGGGATCCACTTCTATCCCTCTCTGTGATACTATAAATCCCAAGAGTTTTCTGATAATACACGAAGACGCACTTCTTAGGATTAAGATGAACCTTGTAGTCCCTGAGGCATTGAAAGATACATCTAAGCACTTCTGGGTGCTCTTCTCTGCTCTTTGATTTAGCTAATATGTCATCCACATAGTCCTCCATAATATCATTCATCATATCATGAAAAATGACAGTCATAGCACGTTGATAAGTAGCCCGGCATTTTTGAGTCGAACGACATGACTTTGTAACAAAAGGTTCCCCATGGAGTGATGAAGGTAGTTTTGTGTTGATCCTCTTCTGTGATCCTTATCTGATTATACCCGAGAAGCCATCCATTAAGGATAGCATCTCATAGCCAGTGGTAGAGTCTACGATCATATCTATGTTTGGAAAAGGAAAATCATCTTTAGGACATGCTTTATTGATGTCACGGAAGTCAGTACAGATCCTAATGCCAACGGGTTTCTTTTGTACTGGAACTATATTGGAGATCCAATCTGAGTAATCAATAGGTTTGATAAAATCTGCAGCTAAAAGTTTCTCCAATTCTTCTTTGACAAGAAGTGTAACTGTAGGATGCATCTTCCTCAATTTTTATTTAATGGGCTTGGCATCTGGGTGCACAACAAGGTTGTGCACAACTAGTGTTGGATCCAAGCCGGGCATATCTGAATATGTCCATGTGAAAATATCAACGTATTCTCTTAAGAGTTCCACAAAGGTTTTCTGTTCCTGAGCTGAGAGCGAAGCCCCCAACTTGATCATCCTGGGTAAATCATCTGAACCAATGTTAACACTGATGGTTTCCTCAATGAGCATCTTAGATGCGTCCTCCATTTTGGTAGGATCAGGAGGGAGGGTGAGATCAACCTCCTGAGGTAGCTCTTTATCATCTTCAAATGGATAAGTTATTTTATCCACGTGCTTTTCATTTTGTTCTTCTATAAGTGTTTCAAAGAGTTTGTCACTGTGAGATTTCCGTTTATTCTTTGTACTAGGCTGCTCTGAAGTATTTTTACTTTTATTCACAACATTCTTACCCAAGTGGCCACACATCTCTGCCTCTTCTCTGAAGTATGCACATGTGTTTAACTAAATTTGGAATCCTTTCTTGTGGTCCCAGTAGGAAGAAAATCCCTGAGTCCCATGAATTTTGTGAATGCTTCATCATTCTCGAAGATATCAAGTGGTACGTAAAGTTGTTGGTCCCAATCTACAAGTTCAGGATAAACTAGGGTGACTTGATAATCGGTTGAAGGGATGGATTTAGATAGGGTAAGGATGGCTGACTCGGGAATAGGTTCGTGGAAGCCAAATCTTCGTAGAGGCTACATTGGGAACTTGTATCGCTATCCACATTATACGAAACATCCTCGCATTCAGAAAAGGTAGCATCAACCTCGATGGGTTGAGCATCCTGGGATTTTAACCCAAGACCATGCTTGTCAGATTTGAAATGGTGAGTAGGAATAGGTTCTAGATGGCCTTGTGCGTTGGCTCCACATCCGTATCCTTTATAACCCATGACAAACATCATGCGGTGTCCTTTAATATACTGAGGCGCTTGATGGCATGAGGCCATGGTTCCTTCTGGCACCTTACTAATGGGATCCTCCAACATCTTTTCTTCAGATAGGAGGCCACTATGAACAAATTTATCCAATGGTTCTGAACATGGTTCTCGTGTACTTTTGAACTGAAAATAGGGCTTACCCGTGTCCTAGGTGACACTGATAAGTCTGAAATTAATAATGCTTGTTCAAGAGTAAATGGCTCTCTGGGCCATATTTTGTTGATGTAGCCTCCCAAGATGTAAAAGGATTGACCAAAGAAGGGAAGTCTGATTATAAGGTGTGAGTGATTCTGAGTCCACCCGATTCTTCATAGCTTCCATTTTAAGAGGGATGACAACATCCCGTGGAAGGCACTCATAGGCTGCACGAGAGAAACTATGCAACGCCCGACAGTGAGTGAATGGCTCAGGATCACCCGAGATAGTGACTATACACCCTTCATGGCACAACTTGATACACTGATGAAATGTTGAAGGGATAGCCTGCATGGCATGAATCCATGGACGCCCCAAGAGCATGTTATATGGGAGATCTAAATCAGGACATGGAAGGTCGTATCATGACAAGTTGGACCTACTTCCATGGGCACTATAATAGTACCTGTGGATTCTCTCTCCTCATTATCATATGCTGTGATGGTGATGGTCTTAGCTCCCAGATCCATTTCTGAAAGGCCTAGCTTGCCTGACCAGCTTCAATGTGCATATGTTTAGACCAGATCCCCATCCACAAGCACTCTTTTAATCTTACTGACGGGTAACCACCACTTCTAAATAGAGAGGAAAATTATGCTCAGGGTTGTTACGCGGGATAGCGTTGTGATCAAAAGTGATATGATCAGTGGGTTCAAGGTGGGTGACCATAGCTTGCAAGTGTGGGATCTACCTCAGTAGAGACTCAGAATTCTATAATGTTTTGTACAATATATCCTTGTGAGCAGTAGAGATTTTAAGAAGGTCTAAAATGGATATTTTAGCTGGTGTTTTCTCTAGCTGGTCTAGTAAATTATATTGGCTTTGGGTAGTTGGTATTGGATCAGGTATGATTAAGTGAGCGCGTCGCGTTCCAACTGCACAACTCTTTTCGAGAATTCGGATTGTGTTTACTCATTCATCAGGTGAACGGATGCAACCTATAAGGGAGTCGAATGGACTGTCATCACTAGGGTAAACATACTGTGAGCAATGCGATAGTCATTAGAGGCTGCTCGTGATCTAGTTTCCTTTTCTTTTTATCCGTGTGATTGGGAAAAGGTTCTTTGTATATGCCCATTTTTTCATTAGGACCTGTCCTGAATCAGGAGGTGATTCTATGGAAATCTTTCCCTCTTCAATGAGGTCTTGTATGAAGTGTTTCAGCCATAGACATCTATCTATTTTGTGTCCTTTGACATGATGGAAGTCACAGTATTCATGGTCTTTATACCAACCAGGTTTTGGAGCATTTTTGGGAATGGTACTGTGGTACTTGGATACTCTACCATTTTAACATCATCTAATTGTTTTAATATAGCAGTCAGGGGTTCACTCAATGTTGTGAACGTATGTTTTGTAGGTGCCTTGGGATGAGGTCCTTGCGAAAGCTTCAAAAGTGGACCTGTCTGCACAAGCTTGGACTCTTTTGGAGTCAGTAATTCCATCACCGATGACGTGCTTGTTCTTATTAAAGAACTTAGGTTTGTCTCTGATTTGGCCTCATGTTTGTCTTTGACAAAGGGTTTAAGTGTTCCTTTGGTAATAAGAGCCTTTTCAATTTGGCTACCTTTCTCTATAACTTCCTCGAAGTTAGATCCACAATGCATCTGAAGATGGAAGGCTATCTCGAGTTTAAATTAGGAACAAAAATGCTCACTAATTGTTTTTCAGGTAAAGCACAAGGGAAGCGACTAGCCAGCGCTCTCCATCGTTGTAAGAAACCTGCGAAGGTCTCATTAGGTTTTTGCTTTGCATTGCAAAGGTCATTCATCGTGATATCATTTTCAATATTGAAAGAATAGTGCCGCACAAATTTTTTTGCTAGTGCCGGCCACGTTGTTATAGATCCTTTAGGTATGCTATAGAACCATTCAATCACCAAAGCTCCCAAACTATGGGGAAAGAGTCATATTAGAAAATTATCATTGTAGGTGACCTCTTGACAAGCCATGTAAAAGTCTTTGATGTGATCACGGGGATCACCTTTTCCTTTGTACTTGTCGAGCTTTGGGATAGTGAAATGTTTAGGAAAGGGCTGCAGTAGCATGTCTTTATCGAAGGGATAAGGACATAGTTCTTCGTAGAGATACTTTCTGTTTTGGCCTATATTTCCCTGTTGTAATGTTGTGATCGTATCTTTCATAGATTTCAATTCATCCTGAATGAGTTGCTCCTTAGTAGGTGATATTGACCTTTGAGCCTGAGTTGCTTTAAAGGTATAGTCTGTATGTGGATCAAATTGAAACTCGTTAAGTTTATTTTTGTCTTTGTCTTTACCTATGTTTCTTTTTGAAGCACCTAGGTTCACTAATTTCTGACTCAACTTCAAGATCTATTTTTGGAGGGTCTCCTCCTCAACAGGGGATCCTCTTCTTCATCGAATTTCGGAGGAGGGGAGGCCTTCCGCTCAGTTTTTACTTTACGTGAAGCCTTAAAGTGAGGTTTACGTGATGTTTCACCTTCAACAACGGCCTTATGTTGCCCAGAAGTGGATGCATATCCCACATCGAAAGGATTATCTGTGTCTAAGATGAATCTTCACTCTCCTAAGTTAGGGTCAATGACCTTTGTTTCTTCTTCATGCTCGTGTGGAAGTTTAGCTCCTAATGCCAAGACTCTCGTGAGTACTTGATCTTTGTTATAATATAAGAGCTCATCAAATCTGTTTAGGTCTAACCTTTGTTGTTCTCCCAGAAGAGTCTGACTCTCCTCCACTATGATCGATTAACGTCTCCGTATCTTTGACTTGAGAGAAGAGCGGTCCTAAATTGTTCTCGCTAAAGGGGAAACCATCGAAAGGATTAGCTCCTGCATTAAGCTCACTGGATTTTGTTGCCATTTTGAAAAGTCTAGGCATTACTAGCCGATACTCAGATGCAACACTATGTTTACTAGTTTTCAAAGGATACCGATATGGATAGATGAAAATGTATCACTTACCTAAGTTGTGTTATGTCAAATCTATACTTAAAAGACCAAGATGAATGACAATGTTGTACCAGATATGTGGGCGAAGTTAGAAATCTAACAAGGCTTGAATATCAGCACAATACTGACAAAGTCCTCTAACAAGGTATACCTAGAACTGACTCAAGTACTGACAACAAGCCAAGTGTATTGAAAAGTGGAAGTCACAATTAGATATAGTGTAACAACATTATCAAGATATCTCAACCAAGCAAAGCAAGGCGTCGATATCAAGACAACATCATGATGATATATATAATGCGTTATCAACACTCGTCAAAAAAACCTAGATGACGTCAGAACTAAAACCAAGTAGAAGGTATAACAAGAAGTCTACGATGATGTGAGCAGCGTAACCACGTAATAGAGGGATTTATACTACGTGCCCAAAGAATGGGAGACACAATGTAAATGCCAATACTAAATGACTAAAATGCAAGAAAAAGTCGACAAACTAGGGAGAGACAAAATGACAAAACCGACCCGTAACAATGATGAAGATCCTGAAGTCAAGATCGTAGGACTGCCAAAGATGTGAAAACATACCCACCTGCTTTAGTCATTTAACACCCCAAACAAACATGGATGAGTGTAAACGTACAAAAAAGTAGCTAGCACTATCTCGACATGACACGTAAAGTATGCCTCTGTTTGACTTCCAATGTGGAAAGTACGAATGCATGGGTGTAGATCAAGAATATGTGAAAATAGACTTAGTTTCACTTTGGGCAGAGCTTCACCTCATTTGAAAAATGAGAAGGAAGCTAAGCTAAGTAATACGTTTGTCTAAATTCAGTGATGAAAGACACTCAGATCAAACTTGGGATGAGTTCGTTACCGTGTTCGAAAAACATGATGTTGAATCCAAACAAGTTATCACTTTGTGATGGTAAAAAATGACGTGAATGGACTAGTAAAGTTGGCCTCCAGACAAAATGGTTTCCTTAATAAGTTCTCTCAACTAGGTGTTACAAGGTTATCCTTATGAGCGAGGCTGATTTACCCAAAAAAAGTCCTGTGACTAGTTTGGGGAGTATCTCGGCTTTTTTACCCCCTTTAAGCACGGTGGGAAACTAAATGCGTCCATCATGTACTTAAAAGGGTCACATAGGGACAATTTGTAATGCTATCTCACAAGGTGTACTAGTCAAGTGGGTAAGCGAGGCACTTCCCGTTTCGTCCACGAGGTTACTCAGTGGTGGACTACTTTGGGGTTCCTAGAACCACCCCCATTGTTATAGCTTAAGGTGTTATGCCAAAGGGGTTACGTTCCAGTTAAGTGGAGAGGGACTTACCCTTTTCTAAAACCTGTAATACAGTGTGTTGAATATGGTGTGTTTTTATCTTTTTAATCTTAATGTGGTTTCAAAAGTGGCACACCATTTGGCAATCTACAAACACACATGTATTAGAAGTTTTCGCTTCATTTTAACACCTTTCTTTGACCAACGTTAGGTCTGTAGACAACAAGTTGGTTAGTAGTTTTTCTAGTTTCGTTGATTGAGGTAAAAGAGAACTCACACTTGCTTTTGATTCCTAAGATCGCCCAAAGGCGTGAAGGAAGAGCATACACAAAGTGGAAATCCTACTAAAAGCACATAAAAATGTTACTTTATCCTTTAAAAAGCAAGTGTTTTTAACATGTAAAATAGATTTTGTGCAAGTGCTTTTGATCTCCAAGATCACTTTGGAAAGCGCGAGGAGAGAGCATATGCATGTTTCACAAATCCTAATTTAAGCTAAGGAATGAAAAACACTTAATCATGCAAACTGAAATTTTAAAGAGATAGCCTATTTTTAAACTGTCGACTTTTAGAAACCTGCATCAAAAAATGTCAAGAGAAATAGCTAAAACATAGATTGTGAAAAAATTTTTAAATAATTTTGACAGTAACACCTGCGCACCCAAACCGACATGTACACACCCCAACCAACGGGTGCGCCTATACCAACACCTACGTGGGTCTATTAAGATCAAAAATAGTCACCAACACCTACGCATGCCCTAATCCAACAGGTAAGTTAGGGGTTTCAACAGGGCACGCACTCCTCTGTGGATGGATACGTGGCCCAAGTAAAAAGAAGTCTAAAATTTTTACAGTGATATTAATTACAGACGCATCGTCGAGAGAGACGGAGACGTGGATAGACCAATGGAGATGCGGACGTGTCCTGTAGAGAAAATTTTTATAAACACAGAGGACACCCTGATGGGTACATGGCCTTTCCGATGGAGACGCGTGTATATCAACGTGTACGCACCACCTTAAAACACCTACATGTGCCCTGTGAAAAACCTGCAAAAAACATGGATTTTCAAAATTTTAAGAGCAAATAGGTTATTGGTTAGTCAAAGCTTCCTATTTCTATGTTAAACCCACAAATGCATGTAAATAGAGTTCATTAATCCAAGGTTTAAAACAGAAATGAGGAAATAACAAGTGATTTAAACTAAAAAACTTGAAAAATGACTTTGAAGAACTCAAAGGACCTCCATTAATGGAGGATGGACATAAGTGTCCCACCGGGCGTGCCAAATGTGTTCAAAGAAAAGTTGTAGAAAGCCATGAATTTGGGGTAAGAATTCCTAAAGAATCCCCAAAGGCTTCAAGCAACAAATCAGTGGACCATCCGATAAGAAATGAGCAAGATTTTCTAACTAGCATACATTATGAAGTAAACACTCAAATTTAAGCTAATTAAAACTACCTCTATTCTTTGAAAGCTTAAAATAATGAACCTAGTAAGCCCTAAGCAATCAGTTTTAGTGATTAAGAGAAAGAGATCTCCCCATTATAGGCCTTTAAGCCAATGGTTCTTCTCCTTTACCCTATAAATTGGATTAGCAATACAAAAATGAAGTAAATAGCTCAATATCTAAACTAGAAATGAAATCTAGAACCTAGATGCAAAATACTATAATCTATGCTTAGGAAGAAGGAGGAATTCTTGAAAATGAGAGAGGGGGTCTAGCCCTATATATAGTTTTCCATTTGGGAAAATGGGAAACTTGAGTGCATGTGGGACAAACACTAAATTCCAAAAACACTTTTAGCAAGTCAAAGCTTACTTTGACTAGGTTTAGGGAGTGACAAACCATGTTTAAGCTTAATTAAACATGTTTAGGAGGTGATTAGGGTTTGGAGAGAGTTTTGAAGGGTCAAATCAATCCAATGGAATGGATTGATAGGCTAGGAAGGTGGTAGAAGTGGACTAGAAGAAAGTAAGAAGCTAATGTAGTTAGAACGAAGCTATTATAGCTTGTTTAAATGGTCTTCTTTACTCAATATCAACAAGGTCAAACTGAAACATATCTTGAAAATTTTGGTCACCATCATTCACACTATTATCTAATCTGTTGGTGAGATTTTCTGTCACAATTTCATTGTTATCCATAGTCCTTGTATTAGAATTACTGATCCCTCTCCTCTCTGTAAGAGAATTCCATATTGCCATTACTCATTCATAAGGAAATGTATCCACATCATATTGTGAAACATATAATCTCAAGCAAGTCTCAAGATTTTTATCCAGTCTATTTCGATATTTTGATTTTATAAATGTTAATGCACTGAAAAATCTTTCATCTTCAACTAATCCCAATATCATTGTTTGACACAATTCATACAATTGGAAATATTCACTAATGCTTTCACGAAGGATGGTACTAGGATACAACTTTTTCCATAGAAGTGTAATTGCTCCATTCTTTGTTGGTTCACTTAGTAAGTCAAATTATTCACTCATTACCTAGCCGAAATCAGCTGATTGCAATGAAAGTGATTCCTTTTGAAGAACACCATTAATATAAAATCCATTACATTCAACTAATTGTCCAAAATGCTTAATGATAGTACCCATGTGTATTTTAAATGAATTAGCTACAACTCTACCTCTTGTAGGATTCCAAAATATAGGATTGACCACTCCCATGGCCTCAAGAATCTCATCCCTTTTAAAGCATTCTATGATCTCACTAGATAAACATTGTGAAATTTTATGTAATTTTATTCTTGTTTGAGATATAAGAGCTTCATATAAATTACGTGTAATAGGTACTTCTTCAATCTCTGATCCAACAATATCCACTCATTTTTGGAATGTGTGCATTTGAATCTCTTTCCCATTTACAAGGATATAAAGATGACCACATATATTGAATTTGAAATAACTTTTAGGATCCTTTAAATTTGTCATAGTTTGTCAATTACTGAATACATGTCCTTGAAAGCATTCATCAAAGTTGTATAACAAATCTAAATTTTGACACACCCTTTTTCTAAATCTAATGAATTCCACTATATAGATGGATCTTTCTTGAGCAAGCTTTCTTAAGCAATTGATTTCATTCAACATTGGAAGAATCCCACAAAGTGTAAACAATTTTTCTAAGTCTATCAAGAGGAAAAGTAAATCTTTTACCTTATCAACTTGTATACGATTCTTGAACATGAAACTTTTTAATGATGGATATTCATCAAAAAAATTGTGTGCAGACTCATACATTGAAATCCATCTTGTATCAACATCTTTAAGAAGTTTCTTACCATCTATGAAAATTTGAAAAATGAGGCTACAATGCTTGACGTGTATTTAAAAAGTGTCAGGAAAATTTTAAATGAAACAATTGAATTGAAGCAAAAGCTTGTTATCTTAAACAAGCAGAATAATACCTTAAGAAGGATAATAAAGGAAAATGGAATGGATCCAAAGATATTGTTGAAGAAGAAAACATAACAGGATCCAATGTTATTCTTGTCTTTTGGTGATGTAGTAAATCTAGAACGAAAAATTATTTTGAATATTGAAGTTGCAGTGAAGGATCTTGTTCAGTCGGGTGTTGTAAAAGAAATTTTTGTGTATAGGAGACAGAAACACAAAAAAATCTTCTTAAGGATGAAGTTGCAAAAATAAATTGTGAAATTGTAATTGTCATTTTAAAATCTTGTTGTAAAACTGTTTCATATTCGAGTATAAATATATATACTTTTTAATCAAAATATTGAGTTTCAAATTTCAATCGATGTGGCATTTTACTTTTGTTATATTAGTGCATAAGTTCTTCAAATAGATTCTTAATGTGATTATTATT
This sequence comes from Taxus wallichiana var. yunnanensis, assembly GCA_018340775.1. NCBI lineage: Eukaryota > Viridiplantae > Streptophyta > Pinopsida > Cupressales > Taxaceae > Taxus > Taxus wallichiana. The sequence continues at coordinate 687,897,612 of CM031243.1, forward strand.
CTCAATTGTGTTTGGTATTACTATTACATAATACATTACTGATTATTATCATTTTCAAATACTTTCTATGGAAAGAACTAGAAGTTGCATTTCCAAACACTGAAATTATCTAAAAATATTGGAAAATAAAAATTATATGGTGTTGTATTTGTACTATATTCATGCGTAAGTTCTCCCAAAAATGGAATGATATTATTTTCATTTAAAAGACAATAGAAAAAATAAGTATAACATTTCTCCATTAAAAACTCTAAACAAATTGCAACATTGAAAATATTATTCAATAAAGAACATGTGTATATAAAAATAACAAGATACATACATATAATCGATATGAAATTTGATTTCTAGAATTACAATGTGCATACATTCTTCTTTACTCAATATTAGCAAGGTCAAACTGAAACATATCTTGAAAATTTTGGTCACCATCATTCACACTATTATCTAACCTGTCGATGAGATTTTCATTCACAGTTTCATTGTTATCCATAGTCCCTGTATTAGAATTATTGATCCCTCTCCTCTTTGCAAGAGAATTCCATACTACCATTACTCGTTCATAAGGAAATGTGTCCACATCATATTGTGAAACATACAATCTCAAACAAGTCTCAATATTTTTATCCAATTTGTTTCACTTTTTTATTTTATAAATGTTAATGCGCTAAAAAATCTTTTGTCTTCAACTGATCCCACTATCATCGTTTGACACAATTCATACAATCAGAAATATTCACTAATGATTTCACAAAGGATGGTACTATGATATAAATTTTTCCATAGAAGAGTAATTACTCCATTCTTTTTTGGTTCACTTAGTAAGTCAAATTTTTCGCTCATTATTAGGAATTAATAATGTTCACACCAAGGGGTGAATGTTAGGAGTTAATTATTGTAAACATTATTAATTCATTATATTATTATAGGAGTTTAGTCAACATTATTGATTTCTTCTCTCTATATAATTTCGCTAATACAATGCCTAATATATAGCCATTAAGGTAGGCACAACAACCTCCTACAAAGAAGGGAACAAATGACCTGTTTATAACAATACGGGTGTAACAAATAACTTAATAATACGAGTTGTTTTAACAACTCATATAACAATATTTATCTATATTATATTATTATTAATGAGTTACTAAACTCATATAATAATATAATGAATTAATAATGTTTACAACAATTAATTCCTAACATTCACCCCCTTGGTGTGAACATTATTAATTCCCAATATTCACCCCCTTAATGTGAACATGGAAAAAATGCACCATAGAACTGGAACCAGAATCGTATGCCTCCGCATACTTTTAGGTTTGCATACTGCTAGCTTGGATCTTGCTTATCTAGATCTTGTTGCACATGACCAATCCACTTTACCACAATGAATCCCATATTGGATGATCAAACTTCCACTTATTTACCTACATACGAACTCAACTATTCTCGCTTTCACTTCCAGTGAATGATAGATTTCACCACAGATCGATGTTAGAAGTACGACAGTTGAAGGATCTTTGTAGTTAGAGGATCACTCCAGTTCAGTTGCCCTCCTATACAACTGTTCTTAGATTCCAAAATACACATCTTCCTCATTTGAATCAAAATGGGGAAGGAAACCGCACACCATTTTATTCAGCACACACCACATAACTAAAATAATAGAAAATATTGCCACCAAATTTGAATGTGACCTCATTGTTGGTGAGTGATGAGAGGTGATGATCACCCTCCATCCTCCATTTCCTACTGCCTTTAGTGTCATGCTGCTAGTTCAGCCGGATGTGATCATGAAGCTCAAAATACCTTCAATAATTTGGATGTCACGTACAAGTGAAAATGCGTCCAAAATTGAAATGCGGGCAATTTTTATTTATTTTTTGAACTTTGGAAGATGACACTTTTTACAATGGCATTGACCCACAACAAACTTTTGATGACTAAACAAAAATTGACTCTTGACAATACAATGATACTTTAGACTCAAAATGACAATACAAATAATCTTAAGATCACTTATTTGACACTTTTACAAACAAATGACAATAACTAAAACTTTTGACACAAAATGACAATGGACTCAACTAAAGAATCGATTATAAAATACCCACGATGACTTATATAGCTTACAAGCAACAAAATGACAATGGCAACACGGGAAATTTTTCTTTTCCTTGACTCTAACAAAATAATACTTGACTCTAACTCTTTTAAGATATCTAAGACAACCTAAACAATGCAAAAAAATAAAATAAAGAAAAACTATAATATACCTAAACGCTTAAAAATTCCTTATCAAAACCGCAGGATTTATTGCAAAGTGGTTTTGAAGTGTATTGAAACTATGACTATTAAAAAACATCACACCTTCTCAATGCAAATATCATTTTTTAGCTATTGAATGACGGATTCGAGGGCGAATGAGATTGGTTTGATGTCCAACAATGCTTCAAAGACTTGAACATAACCATATCAAGATTTTCCATTCTTGATTGCTAAAGAGCCGAGGTATGGATGTTTGGAGATGGAAAATTAGTGAGAACTGCACACGACAGATCAATTCATAGAGTCGTCGATGTCAAATCAACATTGCCACAGGGTGCTTCGGTGATCTACGTAGATCACAATGTCATGTCGTTGTTTAATGCAACTAAACTACAAATATTACAGCCAGCTCTTCTCCCTCTCCTTTATATAGATCATCCACTTTTAGAGCATAGATATTTTGGATACCACAAATTACAACACGTACAGGAAGATCATATCTGATGCGGTAGTTTTCAGTGAGGAATAATGTGTAATATGTAGCCCGAGAGGAGGTGAAGATACCTGAAATGGCAGTTCTCAGATGTGTATAGATATACCAGTCCACACGAGCTGAGGAAGAACTATGATAGGGATGAGATCTGAATCAGATCTGAGACTATCAAGACCACGTTAGGATGGTTCTTGTTTTTATATGCTTCCAAACCGAGTTGTCATGCAATCCACCAGATCAACGCATCTCCAAGACTCGATATGAACATGAAGATATTTCTTTACACCATAGATCATTGACAATACATGTTTTCAAATTATAACAGTACTACCATACGTATCTGCAGAGGGATGCCTTTTCAACTGGAATTCACTTCTTCACAGACCCATTAATAATCTAAAATCTTAATCACCAAACCAACTAAGCACAAACTCATCACAAATAAATTTCCATCCACCAGGGCAAAAGAATAACACCACCCCTTCACTAATATCTCACAGATCCATGGTCACTCTGATACCAAATAATGGTATAGTAGCATATTTACACACTGAAATAATTGATTTCTTCTCTCTATATAATTTTTGCTAATACAATGGCTAATATATAGCCATTGAGGTAGGCATAACAACCTCCTACAAAGAAGGGAACAAATGACCTATTTATAACAATATGAGTTTAATAAATAAATTAATAATATGATTTGTTTTAACAACTCGTATAACAATATTTATCTATATTATATTATTATTAATGAGTTACTAAAATCATATAATAATATAATGAATTAATAATGTTTACAACAATTAATTCCTAACACTCATTACTTGGCGAAATGAGCTGATTGCAATGAAAGTGATTCCTTTTGAAGAACACCATTAATATGAAATCCATTACATTCAACTAATTGTCCAAAATGCTTAATGATAGTACCCATGTGTCTTTTAAATGAATCAGCTACAACTCTGCCTCCTGCAGGATTCCAAAATATAGGATTGACCACTCCCATAGCCTCAAGAATTTCATCCCTTTTAAATCATTTATGATCTTATTGGATAAGCATTGTGAAATTTTCTATAATTTAATTCTTGTTTGAGATATAAGAGCTTCATATAAATTACGTGTAATAAGTACTCTCTAATCTCGATCCAACAATATCCACTCATTTTTGGAATGTGTGCATTTGAATCTCTTTCTCGTTTCTGAGGATACAAAGATGACCACATATATTGAATTTGAAATAGATTTTAGGATCCTTTAAATTTGTCATAGTTTTCCAATTACTGAATACATGTCCTTGAAAGCATTCATCAAAGTTGTATAAGAAATCTAAAGTCGACACACCCTTTTTCTAAATCTAATGAAGTCCACTATATAGATGGATCTTTCTTGAGCAAGCTTTGTTAAGAAATTGATTTCATTCAACATTGGAAGAATCCCACAAAGTGTAAACAATGTTTCTAAGTCTATTAAGCGGTAAAGAAAATCTTTTGCCTTGTCAACTTGCATACGATTCTTAAACATGAAACCAATTAACGATGGATATTCATCAAAAAATTTGCGTAAGCTCATACATTGAAATCCATCTTGTATCAACATCTTTAAGAAGTTTCTTACCATCTATGACTCTAATTGAAAACTTCTGAAACTCTAGAAATATTTTTGGATCGCTTGACATATAGGCATGTAGTTCACGGATAAGCTCTTCAACTTTTTCAACACATTCAAATGTGCTTACTATCCTGTATGCAAGATTCATCCTGTGAGCCATGCAATGAATAAGAATCATATAAGGAGAAATTGATGTTTGTAGGTGCACACATAGACTAGTTCTATGACCCTGCATCACTGATGCACCATCAACACCAACGTAAATAATCTTTGTAGCTATAGAATAATCATCCATTCCTATTATATCCTTCAAATTAGATATAACCAATTTGAAAAGATTTTTAACATGACAATTTTATGAACAACTAATAGATTAGGTGTCCTTGTGTGGTTCTGGAAAGTATATACATGCATAAAAACCCAAGAAGTGTTGTCAACAATTGTAACCTCATCAATGGAAAGGGAGATGAAACTTGCATTCTTGACATTTTCTTTCAAATCCTCTTTTTCAATCATTACAAGACATATCGCCATCTCCCAAACTTGCTCTTTGACCAATGTGAATGTGGAAGGTTTGGAAACCCATTGAACTTGAACAATTTCTTATATTCTAAAAAATCTAAAATAGGTCTGCCCATTTTAAGAATAAATAATATGGTTGAAAATTGTGTAGTTTTTTCCTTCAGATTTTCATTTGCAGCTTTTCCAAAATTTGCATTAATGGTTCCTCCTTTCTCCTCAAGTTTTCGAGATTGTTTCATCTTATTGTCATACTCCTCCTTATATCTTACATGCATGCACTCTTTAGCAATTTTCCATCTATGAGTCTTTGTTATTTTTCCATCATTTCTTTCATTGTGAAATATACTTTTCCACAATGTTTCTCAATAGTGTCCAATTTAAGTTGCATTTTATGTTCTTTTCCTAATTTCCAACCAAAAATAGTACATCTACATTCTTTTGGAGTATCACTACCATTATCTGGTTGTACAGGTTCAATGAATGGGTATTTTTTTGCCCAATCTACCTGAAAAGACCTTCTAATTGTCCAAGATGTTTTCTTCCTTCTCACAGAATTTATTTTTCTAAAGGGTCCTATCAATATCATCTTCTGCTTGAATCTTTTCATTAGAACATTCATCTATTGAAGGAATTTGGTAATGAGGAATGTCTTCTAGCTCTGACATGCCATTATCAATTATATCTTCATCTATTGAAATAGTTATTTCTTTAGGGTTTATGTTTTGGTTTACTGTTTCATGTTGAATATAATTAATAGTAGGGGTTTTTGTATTCAAAAACAAAAAATGTTTGACTGTTACAAAGATATAAAAAAATTAAACTAAACTGATGAAAAAAGGAATTTTTTTATGATAATTTGTTACAACTTACTGGTACTCGTGTTACTGTTTCTAGTGGATGCAAGTTGGGTCTTCATTTTTTTGGTTGGTTGAAAAAATTTAATATGCTACTTTTTCTTTTGAGTTTATCTGCCTTATGTTCATTATTCAAAGAATCCATTGTACCTATCCATGAGAAATTTTAAAACATACAAATTTTTTCAAAATCTAAACAAAATATTTAAAATTTTGTAAATGCAATCCAAAACAAAAATCTACTTTATCTTTGCCAAATTTGTGGAAGCATATAATATGTCACACATTGAAGCATACAATATCTTGCCAATTTGGAAGCATACAATATGCTACCAATCGACATCATAATGTATGTTATCGACATATAGCATATATACTGTATCCTATCAATCGGTAGCATACATTATGCATGTTGGGGTTAGCATTCTTTGGTTGTCTGAGATATATTAATCAAATCTAAGCATAAAACAATCAATACAGAAATAAACAAGAAGAAACAATACATAAGATTTAACGTGGTTCACCCAGTGTGGGCTACATCCACCAAGAAACAACCAATTTATTATCATAGAGGAAATACAATGAAGATTTGTAATCTTCCACACCTTCTTGGATGTCCTATACTTTCTTCTCTACAAATTTCTCTTTTTCTCAAAAGGAAACTTCTCTCTATTCTCAATTGAATTCACCTTTCTAAACCCTAGCTTTATGCTTATATATGCATCTACAATCTTAGGGCACTTTAGCTATACAATTATAACCATTAGATTTAATTTACAACTAAAGATAGATCTAATTCCCGCAACTTAATTATAGTATTCACGCATAGGCAACTGATGCCGGTTACCTTAATCGATCTTTGGTTAGCCCTAACGGATGTCGGTTAGCCCTAATTGATGGTGATTCCTCCTTTCATGACCAATACTGGTCCATGGGTGACCGATGACGGTTCGTCAACCAATGGTGGTTAGTGTGTATTCTAGCAAGTATGAAAAAACATGCCAGTGAGGCGATTAAGCTCCATAACTCAACAAAATCCCACTTGGAGATAAATTTTTGCATTTATGCAGATAAAGATAACTCCATCATTTGATCCTTTCCTTTGGCATGTTTCTCCCTCTTCAAGTCTCAAATTTGAAGACCAACAGAAGTGGAGTGTAGCTCCAACTTCTCCTTTGCCAACGACTTCGTTAGCATATCCGCAGGGTTCTCCTTTGTATGAATTTTCTCCAACTTCAGCTACCCATCCTCCAATACCTGCCGTATGAAGTGATATCTCAACTGAATGTGTTTTGTTCTAGAATGAAATGTTGATTTCTTTTCCAGATGAATTACACTTTGAATATCACTATACAATCTGCAATCCTCTTTCTCTTTTCCCAACTCTTCCATGAACCTGCTCATTCATATCATCTCCTTACTAGCTTCGTAGCCTGCAACATACTCAACCTCTCGTAGTAGATAGAGCCATAACCTTATGAAATCTAGAAATCCAACTAACTATTGTGCCACCTCTTTGGAAAACATAGCCACTAGTGCTCCTCCTTCCATTCAAATCACCATCCATGTATGAATGCACATAGCCACGTAAAGAAATATCTAACCCTCCATAGCATAACTGCATGTCGGATGTCCCTCTCAAATACCTGAGAATCCATTGGACTTCTTTCCAATGCTCTTTACCCTGAATTAACCATAAATCTGCTCATAACTCCCACTTCTGTGGAATGTAAGTCTCAGTACAAATGATAACATACATCAAACTCCCAACTACTAAAGCATACAAAACTTGTGCTATGTACTCAACCTCCTCGTGTGATGTATGGCACCGATCTTTCTCAATTTGAAATTTTCAGCCATAAGTGTACTTACATGTTTTGAATTTTGTAAATTAAACATTTCAACACCTAATGGATATAATTTTCTTGAGACAAATACAACTTCTTGTTCTTCTTGTTTATGTGAATTTACATGCCAAAGATTCTCTTTGCAGCTCCCAAATCTTTCATTGTAAATGTGTGAGATCATTTTCTTTAAGCTCACCAATGTCCCGCATACTAGATCCTACAATAAGCATATGAACCACATATAGTAAAAAAATAATATAACTCCCATTTCCAAACATCTTGAAATAAATACGGTGGTTAGATTCACACCTCAAATAACCATGCTCATGCATGAAACTATCAAAGCTCATATACCATTTCCTTGGAGCTTGTTTGAGCCCATATAGGATCTTTTTCAATATGCACACAAGTTTCTTCTTACCCTTGACTTCATATCCAAGCGGCTGATTCATATAAATCTCTTCCACTAAATCACCATGAAGAAATGTCGTCTTGACATCAAGTTGCTTTAAATGTAAATCCTTTATATTGCTACTAAACTCAATATAGTACAAACATAAGTCATCTTAACAACAAGAGAAAAAATTTCATCGAGTCAATACCGCTTTACGTGTAAATCACTTTACTACAATCCTTGCCTTGTATCTCTTTTTCCACCCTCTTCTTCCTTGATCCCGTAAACCCACTTGCTCCACAATGCTCTTTTTACCTGCTGCAAACTTAACCAAATTTTATGTCCGGTTCTACTTTAATGAGTCCATCTCCTCATTCATGCCATGCTCCGACTACTTGTGAGTTTTATCTGCATTTCTTCTTCAAATATTTTTGGTTCACCACTATCAGTCAATAATAAATAAGATAAGGAAGGTGAAAATATTTCTAGAGGTCTACTTACCCTTTTGACCTTCTCACTGAGATTTGAGGTCTGGAGGCTCAATCTACTCATCCTGTAGATTTGTATCTACTTCCGACCTTTGAATAACTCTAGTCACCTTATACCAATGTTATTCGGCTAAGCGGCTGGTCTCTGTCTCTTCAGTAAACATTGCCGATAGAGGGGACCAATGTCGGTTAGAGGTAAACCGATCATCGGTTTCTTGTGTAAACGTAGGTGTTAATTTTGAATATGAGAGTTCATTTTTATCTACAAACTTCTCCACCGATTCATCTTTGGGTACCAAAACTTAATCCATATACATTTTCTTTTCATTCCAATCAATGTCACGACTTCTAATTATATTAGAACCTTCTAAATCCCAAAATTGGAATCCAAAATCACAGAGCCATAACCGGTGAAAGTACATATTTTTTATTTTGCATCTAATTTCTTTGTATTTTCCTTATCAATATACAAAAAGCTTCGAGCCAAATACTCTAAGAAAAGAAAGATCTACCTCTTTTCCAGGTCCAAAATTCTTTTGGTATTCCACCATTCATTGAACTTGAAGGTCAAAGATTAATCAAATAAACCGTAGTGTAATGCCCACTTTCCTTATACCCTATTTATGATATAAGTCTAGCTGATTTAGTTGGTTATCTATTTCATTTTAGACACATTGTTAGGGTAACTTGATATTCGAACATATTTATATCAACATTACATGACATAATTAGATGGAGTGATGATTATATATGTGTATATATTATATACATTGACAACGCTAATATTATGATGCGGGATTACAATATTATTGTGTTATCTTGATCATATGACTAATTGATTATTATGAAAATGTTCTAATGTTTATATTTTGAAAACATTAAATGATGGAATGCTTTGTTAACACCATTATGCTTGAAATTATTGTATTACAAGTATTTATTCTAATATCGATTATTTATGATTAATATTCATGTATCTTGATTTCGATTATATTACTATAGGCAATGTATGTTTGAAAATATCTTAGACAAATTTGATGTGTGTGTGTCTAGTGTGCGGCATTGTACAAGTTATGTATATACAACACACATAGGGACCAAGGGACCAATAGGCGAAGAATATTCAGGCTAAGACCCCTTAGCCACCTTGAGCAACAATGTTTTTGGGTTTAGAAAAGTGGCTAGATCTTTTATTTTCTTGTGGTTGTTTAATTTAATTTTGATTATCCTATGTTGATGGCCCTTTTGATTATTTACCCTTGCATTTTTATAATTTGTAATTTTATGAAATTTCTTCCCCTCCCATGTGATGATGTGACCTGTTGTCATGACTTTTGGTAGTGGAAAATTAATTATTGGGACCCTAAACCCAATGAAAATTATGGAGGGGTGGATTTTGACTTTGCATATATTTTTGGCCAACCCTACATGCACCTAACCTTGTCCTTTATACCTAAAATGGTCCCACATCCTTAACCCATCATGGGTGGAGTATTTTTGAGGGCCCATTTAAGATTTTGAACATTTTTGTCTCATTTATCATTGATTTTATTACACTTGCTTTCACTTGTTGAAATTGATTTACTTTGATGAATGGTAGATACCTTGGGTGAGTTGGAGAAGGTACTTCTAGTTGGCACCCATGTGGAGCCAACTCACCCCCTTGTTTATTCTATAAATAAGATTTGTGCTTAGAATTTTGAGTTAGTTGATCCTTGTTCTATTTTGGTGGGAGATTGCTTGTGCTTGGGAAGCTTTCAAAGAGATAAGTTTGGAGCAAAGGAAGGATAGAGCTATGGATTTGAGGTAGGGTTTAAATCTTTGTTTTACCTTGTTGTTATTATCTTGCATGGTGAAATTTCAAGTTTTATTGATTGCATTATCTTGATTCTTTTGATCATTTTCTTTCTTTTTAGATTATCTTCTTGTTGCATTTGAATAAGTTGGATGGGTAGAGAGCTTATAGCTTTGGGGTGTTTGAGGGAAGTATGTGGGACTTAGTTTGGTGGAGGGAAAATAGTTATTTTAGGGTTGTTAATGTAGTATTTTGGAACTTCATTTGGATGGAGTTTGAGGTAGATATGGGTTGGCTTTAGTGGAGAGAAAAGGAAAGTTTTGAGGAGGCATAAGGTGTAGTGGAGGTATAAGGAGGTTTTGGTATCTTGGAGGTTAAAAGACAATTCCCCTACCCATTTGGAGACAAAAGGAGACTAACCCACATTCCTCCCTCTCCCACTTGGTTTGTCTGTCAAACCTTTGTTCTTGATGTAGTTGCTTGCATTTATGTGTGTGGGTTGTGCTTGTATGTTGGGTCTCATGGAGCTAGACCATTCTTGTTGCTCAAGAGTGTTGTTAGTTTGTTTATTGTTAGCATGTTGGGGCTTGGGGGCCATTGTAGGAGAGTTTCCCTTCCCCAATGGATTTTGGTTATGTAGAGAGCGTCACTTGGCTTCCCCTTGTGTGATTTTCAGGTCGCTTAAAGTTAATTTGAGGCCAATATGACAACTCTTATGGCAACTCTATTCCTTTTGTTGGAGAAAATGGTCCTTGAGTAATGTTGCATTGTACTTTATTGTGTCCTTAAATCTAGAAATCTTAGAAAAGATGTACCCTTGGTGAATTGTTAAGTGTTGTAAATTATTGGCATGCAAAGTAATGGAGATGTATCTTGGACCCTAGTGAAAGACGTAACCAAATTCAAGTGTTGTAAAAATTGCAAAGTGTATCACTATGTTATGGGAATGTTGTAAATTACAATAGGGATAAAATTGTTCTCTTAGCCATTGTTATACTCTACAAATCTGCAAATGGAAGTCTACTTGTTTTGTTGCTGCAAATGAAAGGTTTCTTTTTATCTATCTTGCTTTCAGTAAATGAAAGTTTTACTCGTTGATTAGTTGTTCAAAATTGGTTGTTTAGAGAAGGAACAAAATTTATAACTCGTTACCTTATCATAAATGTGAAAACATTTTCATTTAGTGTCCATAAACTTTATTATTGTTATTTCACAAACTTGGCATTGTTTTATATTATGGTAGAAATGATTTTTTTAATGTTGTTAGGCATCATAAGGCATTATGATACTTTGTTGTTTACATCTTGAAAATTCCATATTACTATTTTACATTCTCAACATTCAGGAGGAAAATGAATCTCATTATCTTTGAGTATCAATTAATAAAATTCCTTCACTTAAGGAATTATATTACCGTAATAAAATAGTTAATCCAATTTTAGTATAAGCTTAGGAAAAAGTTATTATTCTAAAAATCGTTATATTCTTTGGATCATAAAACCTTATCATTTAATATTAAAAAAATACGGGATTATATTTTTACAACAACAATTATTTAGATTTCCACATGATTTTTAAAAAGTATCATTTACCTCCATAATAAGATGAAGTAATGATTCGGATATACATATGTATATATAAGCACACCAAATAATCCGTCCATTCAATTAAATTGGGGTTGTTATTAAAGCGAGGTAAATATATATTTAGATATTCTTTTAAAAAAATGTATACGATCCATGTCAAACATATCCCTAAATTTGGCTAAATAATTTCAAAAGTCCAGTTTAACATGGTGGCGGTGAGACTTAGACGACCCTCATAAATGTCATTTTTCCTTTGCATAAAAATACACGCATTGTATTTAAAATGGAGAAGTATTTATCTCGCTAAAACCCTAGTTAAAAATGTAAATTTAAAAATATTGGATAGTTGCGAGTAGAAACTCTCATATTTAAATAAACAAAACATTGTGGGCATTGTGCTAAACAAAGCCCTTGCTTATGGCCATCCTAATACTAGTACGATTATGGACAAAATCTACCTTGCACACAAATAAATTTGTAACCATAACATTTTATTTTATCATAAATAAATAAAATACAAAAAAGAAAAAAAGGAGAGGAGTGCTTTGCCCATCCTCCAACCTCCACTTCCATCTCCTCCCATCTCCCACTTTTGCCACCATGGTCGCTTCCTCTTGGCGCTGCCTCTAACCCGAAAACAAAAGCATGTGTAAAATTCTAGGTTTAGCTTCTAAAAATAGGAAATTTGTAATGTTTAAGAAGTGTAGCATTTTTTTAATGTAAAGAGTATAAAATTATACTTAGTATTAATGTGAAATCCATGCATGGAAAATGAGGGGTAGGTTAGAATAGTATATTACATAATACTAGATAGGATATTTAAAATATATTATTATTTTATATAATACATTTAATACATGTAAGGGTAGAGTAACATTTATGATTAAGACATCTAGAAGTTATAATATTAAATTATACATAACATTGTTTTGTATAATGTAACTTGGAATTAATTATAATTATGGGGGTATAATAATTATAATGAGATAACAATGTATTAATTATACAAGAGTGTCGTTACATTTAATATTTATTATTTATAATAATGAATTTTCTACGGTGATGTTTATATGGCTAAAAAGTAGAACACATTAGTTTGAACTTATAAGGTCATGAATTTTGGATGTTATTATAAAATTATAATATTACTAGCAATCGCACGCAAGTAGTGTGATGTGTACGCCGAAAGGGAGAAAAATTGAGAGAGAACATGGAAGGAGACAAAGACAAAATCGGAGAGAGAACATGGAAGGAGACAAAGACAAAACCGTAAGCAGAAGTTGCATGAATGACTTTAAAGTACAGAGGTTTAGTAAGATTCTTCATTCAAGCGGATTTGCAGGAGAGGGATTTGGACATTTTAGAATAGCGATAGAAGAAAATGGTGGGGAAAGGTGGAGTTTGGATAATGAAGGTACTCTAGAGATAGCATAGAAGGTAAGTCCTTCCCTCTAGGTGTTGTCAAAATCAATAGTTGGGGGTGCATCCTTAAAGGCAAGGATGTCAATTTGAGAAAGTGCAGAGACAATGTGAAAATTACTCTGATCTAATACACAAAATACATGAAATAGCTACACAGATAATAATTGAAATCAACAACTCTATATTATATTTTTAATTAATTCACTATTTCATTACACTCCATTATATAGGAGATGTATAATAACAATCCTCACAACAACCTTTGTCTTCATATACAACCATACACCCATATGGTTTCAACCTCTCACCAATATAATAATAAAACAACACTAATTGTTTTATTATTCTAACTTACTAACTTACCACATACTAACCACATTTTACATTTACATAGTAAATGTACTTTCACTAATTTACCATAATAATAATTACACATGTAATTATTATTCACCCATACATACAAATGGAGCACTAAGATATATTTCCTAACATTCCCCCCTTTAGTGCGAACATGGGAGAAAAACAATTACACTTCATCTCGAGTGTGCCGCCTTTGTGCGTGCTCATGATCTGGATGGTTTTTCAGGACAATCAACAACCTCAACATGGATGGTTTTACCGGACAACCAACAATCTCAACAAGGATGGTTTTACAGGACAACCAATAACCTCAACAAGGATGGTTTTACAGGACAACCAACAACCTCAATATCACGATCTTTGCTTTTCGTTGTGCTTTCATATGTCCACTATGCTTTTCCTTCAGGGAATTATGTAGGAAACATTAATCACTGATAACAAATATGAAAAGATAAAATGGAACATTGAGACTATGTTCCCCCTCAATGTGAACATTTTACTTATTCAAGCCATAACAGAACATTGAAAAAAATCATCCGCACACTGGCCTGAAATCAATTCGCAACTCGAAATAAAAAAACAAACTCACACACACACTATCACCATAGCTTTTATGCGGCGTCGTTCGTTGGTGACGAGAGGTCACCGAATAACCTCCAGCCTTTTGTGCCTCCATCCTCCAATAACTTCACTTAGTATATAAATTCTTCATAGTTATAGTCAATTTCATATGTTATTTGTTCATCTCTAGTTTCCCATTCTACAATTTTGCTTACATCTGTAGGTACTTTTTCTTTTCCATCTACTATCCTCCATAGGTTTTTATTCATTAATTGCATCTGAATTTTTACTCTCCATGTATGAAATTTCAGCCCATTAAATTTATATAATGGTGTATCCATTTTACTGAATCTAAATATCAAAAAAAAATTGAATGTAGATTTGAATTACCTTTGATTCTCTAATTTCTTCAAAAAATAGTAGTGATCAATGTGTTGTATAGTAAATTGCATGTTTCTTCCAAACTAAGAACTGGGTGTTTCTAAAATTTCTACTGTAGCTTTTTGTATAATAGATTGTTACATGCTCAAAATTTTGGAGAAACCTAGATTGTGAAGCAAAAGTTAAGAGATCTTCTTCGAGACAGATTTAACCTGCTTTGGTACCAAATGTGAAAATTACTCTGATCTAATACACATAATACATGAAATAGCTACACAGATAATAATTGAAATCAAAAACTCTATATTATATTTTTAATATATTCACTATTTCATTACACTCCATTATATAGGAGATGTATAATAACAATCCTCACAACAACCTTTGTCTTCATATACAACCATACACCTATATGGTTTCAACCTCTCACCAATATAATAATAAAACAACACTAATTGTTTTATTATTCTAACTTACTAACTTACCACATACTAACCACATTTTACATTTACTATTTACATTTACATAGTAAATGTACTTTCACTAATTTACCATAATAATAATTACATATGTAATTATTATTCACCCATACATACAAATGGAGCACTAAGATATATTTCCTAACAACAACACACGACATGAGAATTGCGAAATTGGATTGCACTAGTGCGGTCTAAAAGTGAACTCGATATGAAAGGTTTACACGATGTTGGACCCCAACGTTAAACAATGATTGTAGGGGGACAAGTTCAGTAGTTGGAATTATTAGTTTTGAATTAGAGAAACCCTCAATCAAGTGAGAAAAGCGTCCACATGACAAAGTCACATCGATGATGAGAATGTCAATCCCTAAACTTGTGAGTTCTGCACATTTACTCGAAACACATTAATTTGAAGTACTCAAAAACAAGTAATTAGAGCATAACAACTTTGATTTCTTACTTTAAAGCATTTATAAACAAATATGAGTAAGTAAACCAAAACTAAATTTCTTCAAATCTAAAAAATCACCATTGAATACTTTAAAAACCATTAAACAAAATGGTAACCGTTTATTTCCATGTTATTAAATAAAAGAAGACATAATGATTACTAATTATCGTAAGCAGGAAAAGAAATGCACCTATATATCAAAGTGCTTCTTGATCATCTCGATCCTGATATATATCACAAGCCTAATTGGATTTTTTTTAGCATTCATGTTTAATTAATAAATTTTATCTTCTTAGGTTATATGTAGATAGAGAGATGTATGATATGTATATATTATCTATATATATATATATATATGTATATATATATATATATATATATATATACATATATATGCATATGTATATATAAATGTATAAATCATGCACATCATGTATATATAACTGTATAAATCATCTACATCTTTTTGAGTCCAACCAGTAACGAAATCTGATGGCTTGTTATATTTGTGATAAAAATTGAAAAATAGATTTGTCACATTGCCTATTTATTTAAGAGCATTATATTTTGTATTTCTAAATGCTTCGTATTGAACTCCTTGCAAATTAATGTCCGAGAACACTGTGATGCTGCCCTGCAAATGCCTTTACTATATCTCCAAATCACAGAACCGAGCAGAGATATAGTAAAGGCCTTCTGCAGGCAACATTTTTTCCAGTGTCTAATATATTAACTCTGGAAATTACAAAATGGCCTTGTTGTCTGCAGTGTAAAAATGTTTTCAGCAAACTGTTGAGTTCAGTGATGATGGATGCAAGGCAAAGAGTAGCTCACTTAGTGGAGCTTCATAAGTGGGACAAGTTTCCAGGCTACTCCAGGGTTATCTCCAAATCCTATAATTGTTCAAACAATCATGCAACAGATTGATCACTATGAGTATGCTAGTGTTTTAGACTTTGCAGCAGATGTGTGATTAATGCTTGAAAATGCTATTTGGTATCATAGCAATTCTGCAAAGGTATCATAAGTTTTCTTTAATGATATGTCTCTAGTGTTTTGATTTTAACCGGGATTCATCTTTTATCTGTTAACATTTTGCAAATACAGTTGTAGGCAGGTGCAAGGAGATTGCAAGAACTGTTTTTCCAGCAAATGGCACATACCTTTCCAGATGTAAATTTTGGTTCTGTAAAATACCAAAGTTTATCTGTACACGGCCACTCAAGTCCTATTTTTGAGAAGTATGAAAGAAAATTGGTGAAACAACAAGATCATGATTTAGTTTTTGATTCTTGTTATTGGAATCCATTGGGAAGAAACTCTATCATTAATGATAATGACCTGAAGGAAAAATAAATTCAGAAAGAAATAGTTTCAATAAACGAGATGAAAAGCCAGGGTATGCTTACAGTCGACCAATGAATAGGGAAAGGAAAGTTGATGGTGGAGAGGTTCATTGTACTATAGATCTTATTACGGAAAAAAGTGGCAAAAACAAAAAGAGGAAGAAGAGACCAAAGCAGGGATGGTTCCTGAGCAACCTCATATTAGTCGAGGGTTGGTTGGGCAGTCCTTTGATTATTGTACTAAAGTTTCTAATTATAAAAAGAGGGAAATCAGTGAGCTTCAAGCTCTAAGCAGATTCACTGGCCTATCCATCCAAAGAAGCCTTGGACTGATCTTGGCCAGAGGAGGCTTAGTTTTTAGTGATTAATGCAACAACTTCTTGCCTTCACTTGACATTTTTTGCATTGATAAAAATTTGTATATATCTAGAAATAATTAGGAAATGAGACTATTCGTAAGTGTAAAATATGTGTTGTACATAGACACAAAAGTAAACCCAATTGAGTTTTGGATTTAAACTATAAGTACTTCGAATCTCCATGATGTATATTTTTTATAAATAGAATATGAAATGATGTGAAGATAAAATTTGGGAGTCTCGGGGATATCAAGCTTCTTTTTGTGTCCCATTAAGAACCTATACTGTAGAGTTATCGCAACAAAGTTACATGTATATCAAAGTAAATAGTAATTATCAGGGATATCAATTTGTTTCAGAAAATGAAGTATATAATCACAGATCATGTGTGTTGGGAGGGGAAGCTCTCATAATGCAGGATTTTACACCAGAGAAGCCCCTGATTATGCGTTGAAGGTGCAAGATGGGATGGTAATCTTGTGAATGAATCATATCACTTGGTGGATAAAAAAAGTTACCAATTGGCCTATCCTCAGACAGTGGCATACTATTGTTCATGATGCTCTTATTGATGTAGGAGTTGTTTCTGATAATGGGTTTACCTATGACCACATATTTGGTACCAAGATTGGGGGATCAATCTTTGTCAACTTTTGTATCTATAAATTTCAGGCTAGATACATCAAAGTCTAAGCAATAGGATTTTTAAAACATTATGAAATCTAGGACATTCCAAAGGAACCTTTAAGTGTTTCTTAACCTTTAACAACCCCTAATGCATTTAGCCACCTAGTTCATATATCAAGTTCTAGTATATCCTCATACTTGCATCACACCATTCTAGAAATCGTAAAACATGCCATATAACAATCCATGTCTAGAATGAAGACAAATATGTAATGTCTAATGTATTGATCCAGGTCCTCATTTACCTTTTAACACTCAATAAGCATTAACATAGAAAGCGGGAACATTTAGCAACAGGTGCAAAAAGACATAATACTATCAAAACCCATGAAACTTAAGTTACAATACATACACCTACAATGAATGTCATTAAAGCTACGGGAAATGTTATCATTCACTACAACCTGAAAAAGTTACTGAAAGCGACAAAGTATACACACCGATTGTATCTTTTAGAGCAAACAAAAACTTACTAAGATTTTTAGGTATCTCAAAATCCATCAAAACCCCATAAATAGATTATATGCACTCAAAACCCCTATTTTGGGATAAATGACTTTGAAACGGCGAGTGTTATGTTCAGAAATGGCATGAACATGGGTAAACAAAGATAGTAGCAACAATCCTTGTATGCAACCCCGCCATTAGGGCTGAATCTACAAGGGAAAGAGCGGAGGAAAGCCAGAGAAAATAGGAAAATGATAAAATGCTTCCTTCGCACAAACCACTTACTCTTTCCGTGCGAGGAAGAATCTCCCACTCGTTTTCCACAACCATAAACCATTGATTCAAATTACATGTATTACTTTAGTATTGCCCTTTTTACCTACAAATCTGAAATGATTAAGTACAAATAGTACATGGTCAGTTCTAACCGAACTGGCATGATATGCTACCATTGTCATCTTTATAGTTTATATCATTAAAATAACTCAATGAGTAAACTCCATAATGACATCAGAGAAAATAATATGAATAATTAAATTACTTCCACATCATAGTTAAGTAATGTACAATGCATATAACATGTTGAGGACTAAGACAAACTTCAGAAACATAAATCATAACTTAATGTTTCCAACTCAAAATCTCTACTGTCCCTTTTTATCCTAGTTCGATATATATGTATACTTTGTTGTTACAATCATGATTTAAGAAAATTATTTCTAAGGTTATCTCCATACCAGAAAGTAGACATCAATTCCATTAAGTGCCTCAACACAAACTCATTTGGCAATCTAAAATATTCACATAATAAAACAGAATCATCTATTCATTGTTTCCTTTTATTCACACAACAACATTCACTTATTTTGAAACAATCAAAAACCTTTTCCCCAACCAAACAAGAGAAGGTTTAAAATAAGCACACAATCATGCAAGGAAGGGTATTTAAAATACCATAAGGAACAATAAAGGAAAACCTTAAAAATATTTGATTCTATCTTAACATTTTCCATATGTACCATTACTAATCTTAAACTTATCGACAATAATTTAAACATAACCCCAATAAATCACCCTTTGATTTATTTAAGCATTGACGAAATGAAAAATAATTTAAGCACAAACTTTTCAGTGGTTTTAATGCTCCATACAAGAGATCTTCCTCTACTATGTTTCCATATCGACATGACCAAGGGTGGGACTTATAAGGGTGGACATCAATAGTGAAGCCATAGTCATCCCTAAATATAACATAAGTGTATTTAAAGATGGGCCTCCCTAATCAATTTAACATTAATTAACCCACCTTTCCTCATCTCAGTTTCTAGGTTAATAAACAATATAACACGTCAAGCCTAAATATGGATGAGGCCTTAGAATAAGAACAACTAGATGTTCATAAATTACCACCCCTTAACTCATAGTTGAATACAAATCAATATTTTGAAAGGAAACAAGTTTGGATACAATAGCTAGTGCCCAATCATAGGCAAAGTCGACTGTAGGATAATATCTACACAAAAACAAAGTATTAATAATGAATGACTACGATACTCGTATAGATTATCATAGTTTTAACTTTATTCATACTTCTAGCAAACAAACTCGGCTACAATAGCTAGTGCCTAGAAACAGACAGTGTCAACTGTAGTCAAGTTGGATAAAACATCAAAGGCCAATATCTCCTCTTGGGTGAAGAAAAGAAGCATAATATAGAACCGAATAGTTCTCTAAACCACACATAGACTAAACCCTTAATGGGTAGCTAACCATCCAACCAACAGTTAAATCCCGCATGCCCAACCAGATCTTTTACCCATATTTTTTTATTTAAGATAAAACATAGTATCGCTATCAAGAGTGAACTCGTAATGGGTTTCTCAGGAATATAACGAAGGTACCAAAAGCACACATTCTCAAAAATGAAATATACCACCGAAAAGATAATTACACACATAATTTTTTACTTAGAACCTATGCGTTATTCCATCTTTCATACAGATACAAAGAAGAATAATGCAATGATTTCAAGGCATTGAAATATTATAACGCTATACTACAAAGATGATAAGGAGAAAAAATCATGCCAGTTTATTTGTGAGATTCATTATCAAAGCTCTGAATGTTTGCTTTGGAAGTCTCCTCAAAATCGTCCAAAAGACCAAAAGATCGACGCAGTAAAACCCTCTTAATTTCCTTACCGCCTTCGAGGGCTCGAGCCACCCAAATGTCTCCAAACACTTAGATCAAAATCATATTTTTTTGAAGACAAAAATCAAAAATACCTTTAGAAAAACTTCACTTAAACACCTATATGCACAATTTAAAGTATAACAAGGGAAACAATACTCGGTTGTCCCAATTATTCAAGTATTTTGTCAACCAATTCAAATGCTTTCACATTTTGTAGACATATTTGCCATGGCATATGCAACTTAAATGTCTTCCAAAAGTCCCTTCTCCATAAAGGCTTTGGTGGATGTCCATTCCTTGTTTCGAAAATCCTATTTTTGCATAGGTTGGGAGTATGCTATCAAAGGTGAACCAATCACAGTGGACACCTATTGGATGCATTTGGTATAATGTCACTTCTTCAAGAGGGCAACCTACTTTTTTGCATATCTCCTTCAAGCATTTTGTTGAATAGTTCACATGCTTCCACATTTTGTAGACATATCTACCATGGCACTGCAACTTGAACTTGAGCCTGCCAAAAGTCCCTTTTCCATGGAAACCTATTTCCTTACAAATCAAAATCAATGGCTCCTAGCATGGGACCATGCTCTAAGTCATCTCTAAAGAAGATAGGAGGACAAAAGTTCATTCAGGTTGTTCGGGAATGCGAGGTAAACACCAATGCGTACAATCTCCTCTTAAATCACCACTTACATACACCGACTTAAGTCCATCTTTCCGAGACGACGTGGAATGCGTAATGTCAAGAAACACCACAGAAATGTAGTCCGATGAAGAACTGCTTCAATATCCTCACGTGAGGAGGCATTGGAGGATCGTATGTCATTGTATTCTTCTCAATCTTTGGCTCGTCTCTTTTTCACACTGACCCATTTCCCATTTCAATCACCGATTTCAACACAAAGAAAAAAATTAAAAATTGAATTTTAATTGATTGAAATTTATGAAACGGACCTGTTAAAACTGTCGTAATGACTCAATGAAGGGCTGCGAAAGAAGACATAAGATTTTTAGGGATCCATGTTTTTGAGAATTATGTTGTTGTTTGTTTGCATTTCAAAAAAAGATCACCTTTGTTGGGTATTCGATACAAACTTGTTTTAGTTTATGAGTTTTTTTAATTGTTTTTTTGGGTGATTTTTTCCAATTGATTTTTTGGTTGATTTGCGGGTTTTGGTCGCGTCTTTGTAATGTTTTTCGGGGACATGTGTAGGATAATTGCTTTCGCATCGAACACAATTCCTTTTGAACCGCCTTTGCCTTATTTCTTTGGGAGCTTATTTTGCGATCTTTGTGCTCATTGCGGTTTGCTAGGTAGAATTGTTTCCTCTTCCTGGGTGAATAGTGATCTTCTCTTTTTGTTTCTCGTCTGTTATAGACTTTACTTGTTTAATTTTGATAGCCTGGGATTATATTCTCTAATTTGGGTTCCTGTTTGTTTTATCTTGTGCAATCGCATGTGTACAATGCAATGTGAACGCCGAATGATATATGTTATTTGATTTAGAGGGATAGTTATTACTTGTGTAGTTGATGTTGATAATGGGTGTGATTGAATTTGTTAAGTGTAGGAATATAGATGAACCACTTCATTTAAAGGTTCCATCTCTACATTTCAAACTTGTTACAAATTCGTACATATACATTTGCAATTCTCATATCATGAGTGGTAGTGCTTTTTGTCAATTTTATTTGTACTAAACATGTTACATGAAGACTTTCGTACATGTGCAGATTTTATATCATGAGTGGTAGCCTTTTGTGGCCATTTTTTTTTGCACTAAACATGAATACATTTGATATTTTTTTGGATAGTTAATTACTTTTATAGTTGATGTGGTTTGTAATTATTTCGGGAAATTATGTTAGTGTTGCATCAGTTGTTTGGTTGGTCTTTTGTTGAAAAACCCTTTTTTGTATAGTCAATAATGGGTGGGATTGATAGTGGTAGTGTAGGAATATAGATGAAACATTACATTGATTTGTTCCATGTGTACATTTAAATTTGTTACAAATTCGTACATGTATAGTTGCAAATCTTATATCACGACATTTGATCTAAACATGTATACATGAAGACCTTTGTACATTTACATATTTTATATCATGAATGGTAGCCTTTTGTGGGAAATTTTATTTAATTTTCACTAAACATGAATACATTTTATACCCCTTGAACGACACTGCCGCTTTGGATACAAGAAGTGTTGAATAGAGTAGTAGTGGAGGTGCTATCAAAGTAGAGGGTAGTATTTACGACGGGATGAGTGATAGTAGTCTTGAATCCTCCTTTCTTCTTGCTCCAAGTGTTGTTATGTGTGCTATTTTTTAGTATCTTTTGAATGAAAAAGGATGTGAAATCCAAAAATTTGCAAGTGAGGGAACTCTGGAGAAAGGTGTGAATGTCAGACCTTGGCTTTCAGTGGTCCTAATGTCAACAATTGCTCTATGCAAAGTAAGTCCCTCATCTCGTAGGTATAAATGACAACATAGAGGCTCCGCACATGTCCATGGTTTATTATGGCTCGAGAATGCACCTAAAGTTGATGAAATGGATTGGGAGGATACAATAGTTATTGAGGCAACAAAACAATACTTTGATAACTTCGTGTCTACCTGGAACCCCTGTCCCACTTGCAACCACTTGGATTTTGTTCCCAGGTCACTCCTAGACAACCCTTGCTTGCTAGATACAACACAAATTCTATCCTTACAATAAAAGTTCAGAAATGAATGTTCTTATTGAAAAGCATTTTATAATCGGTGCTCCAACCCGACTAACAAGCATCATTATTATTCAAAATAGATTTTTGATTTAACACCATCAAAACTTTTAACTCAAAATTTTGATACAAGTAACCCAAATATCTATTTTGTATTCATGGACTGTGATAACACAAAATCTCTAAACATTATAATTGTTATTTCCATTTCTCTATGCTTACATTTCTCTTTATTCTCCAAAGACGCACAAATAGCACAAATTGCGATTGGTGGACCTGTCCATCAATCAGCTAAATGACAACATCCCAAAATCCATAGGAAATATTTCGGTGCTTAATTTTCTTCAAATAGAAGACAACCAATTAAGCAGAATGGTACCCCGAAATTGGGAATGTTGGGTTGCCTACAACAATTGGCGTTCAACAATAACAATCTGAAGGGAGATGTTTTTTCCATTCTCTTGAACTGTACAAAGTTGCAAACCATTGGGTTGGAATTCAACTAGTTTGTGGGCTCTGTTCCAGCAGAAATTGGCTTCAAGCTCACCAAGCTACAAGAACTTGCTGCAACACGTAATCGATTCAGTGGGAGGATCCCAAAATCTCTAGGAAATTGTTCTCAGCTCTCACATCTTGATTTGGGTAACAACCAGTTAAGTGGTGTGGTGTGGTGTGGTCTTCAATTTATTTTCCAGAGAGTAGTGATGCTTATTGAAACATTGTACTGATAAATACAATCTAGAAATTAGATGTAATAACCTGGTTTCATTTGTGATTAGAGAATTGGCCCATGCGAAAGTCAACATATAGCCATGAAATAATAGAGAACATTTAATTTCTTATATCAAAATTTACACAGATCATCTCATGAATGAATGAATAGATTTTTTTTTGCAGCAAATGTTGTTATGGGCAGTCTCATTATCAATAGCAAGAAATGATATCAGAGATTTACAAACTACAGTTATTAAGTATGTGGGCAAAGTGGATCTCGTCAAACAATTCACATGCTTCCACATTCTACTGACATATTTTCCAGGGCACTGGGATGAACTGTGGAGTATTTAGTTACCAATTGAGTTTTGTGGGGATGCCCAATTAATAGATTCCAAATAAGATCAAAATGAGAACAATTTCTAATTACAGACATCATTTATACATAACACAGAACTTTCAGGCATTAGTTGCTCGATTAGGATTGCCATAAAAATGATGCAGGATAACTCATACCAGCGTTGTATGTTATTGTTAGGCCTAAAACACAGACCAAATGAAGCTGCATTCATCATTATCGATGCAAAACAGTTGATTTATTTCATGAAGACACACAAAATTAGTGGTTCCATGTAAGCAATGAAGACAAAGCGGCCAGATGAGCTAGCAAGTGAATCTAGCCATTCGAACTTATAATTTTCCAGAAAACAACAAAGCCAACAAAAACCCCAAGGAAAATTCACAATGTACAGAAATAGCACAAGATAAAACAAACAAGAACCAAAATTAGAAAATATAATCCCAGGCTATCAAAATTAAACAAGTAAAGTCTATAATAGATGAGAAACGGAAAGAGAATATCTCTATTCACCCGGGAAGAGGAAACAATTTACACTAAAGCAAACCGCAATGAGCACAATATCACAAAAGAAGCTCCCAGTAAATAAGGAAATGACGGTTCAAAAGGCATTGTGTTCGATGCGAAATGGGCATCTGCACATTTCCTGAAAAACACTATGAAAGACGCGATCGCAAAACTGCGATCAACCAAAAAAATCAGCTGGAACAAACCACCCAATTTTTTTAAAAAACCCATAAACTAAAATAGAAGTCCATATCTAAATACCCAGCAAAGGCGATCATTTTTTGAAATGCAAGCAAACAACAAAATAATTCTCAAAAAACATGGATCCCCAAAAATCTCGTGTCTTCTTTCGCAACCCTTCACTGAGTCATTACGACAAGTTCAACAAGTTCGTTTCATAAATTTCAATCCAAATAAAAATTCATTTTTTAAATTTTTTTCTTTGGTGTTGAAATCTGTGATTGAAATGGGAAATGGGTCAGGTGCGAGAAAGAGACGGAGCCAGAGATTGAGAAGAATACGGTGACATACAATCCTCCGATGCCTCCTCACGTGGGGATATTGAAGCAGGTTCTTCGTCGGACTACATTTCCTGTGGTGTTTCTTGACATTACACGTTCCACGGCATCTCGGCAAGATGGACTTAAGTCGGTGTATGCAAGTGGTGATTTAAGAGGAGATTTTATGCACCGGTGTTTGCTGGCATTCCCGACAACCTGGAATGAAATTTTTTTCCTCCTATCTTCTTTAGAGATGGCTTAGAGCGTGGTCCCATGCTAGGGCCATTGCTTTTGATTTGTAAGGAAATAGGTTTCCATGGAGAAGGGACTTTTGGCAAGCGTTCAAGTTATAGGTGCCATGGTAGATATGTCTACAAAATGTGAAAGCATGTGAACTATTCAACAAAATTCTTGAAGGAGATATGCAAAAAAGTAGGTTGCCCTCTCGAAGAAGTGACATTGTACGAAATGCATCCAATAGGTGTCCACTGTGATCGGTTCACCTTTGATAACATACTCCCAGTCTATGCAAAAATAGGATTTTCGAAACAAGGAATGTATATCCACCAAAGCCTTTATGGAGAAGGGACTTTTGGAAGACATTTAAGTTGCATATGCCATGGCAAATATATCTACAAAATGTGAAAGCATTTGAATTGTTTGACAAAATACCTGAATAGGTTTTGGAAACTCACCGCGGGCTCATAGTTATAAAACCAAAAAACCACCAGAACTATGCAAAATACAGATTTGGCATATTTGAAACCATCATATCATAACATGATGGATTTTCACTGTCCCAAACACCATCTTGGTCTATCAAGCCACCTGTATAACTGTAACAAATATTGGAATTAACAACCTGTAGCAAATTCAGTGTTGAGAATTTATATAACAATACCAATATAGATAGTCATCTAAGTACAGATATGGATACACTTTGATAATTCTGCATGCCAAGATGTTAGAAATCTCCATCTCAATTATGATTTATAGCATTGCTTTTATATATGCATATTAGAATTAAACCACTTCTTTTGATTTGGGTGAAAGCCAATTCTGAAATGTATAGAGTTGTTGGTGATATTAGTAGTTCTGATATACTCTAATTTTGGGCCAGAGGTTACTAGAGGAGCCTGAGGAGGTAGTGAGCCTTTAAGCCACATTAGCCATGATATGGGAAAGAAAATTAAACAAAAATTGGATAAAGGGGAGGGGAGCACTTTTTTTTTCTTATTTTACCTTGGGGATATTCTGAAATCCTAATTGAAGCCATAAATAAGAAGTAATGTGTCAACTAGAGGAGTGAGGCTTTGAATAGAGATGCTTTAAGCATAAAAGTAAAGTTAAATGAGAGGGAAACCTACTTTTTGTATATCTCCTTCAAGCATTTTTTTGAATAGTTCACATGCTTCCACATTTTGTAGACATATCTACCATGGCACCCGTGACTTGAACAGCCTGCCGAAAGTCCCTTCTCCATGGAAACCTATTTCCTTACAAATAAAAAGTAATGACCCTTAGCATGGGACCACACTCTAAACCATCTCTAAAGAAGATAGGAAGACAAAATTTCATCCAGTTGTCAGGAACGCTAGGCAAACACCAGTGCGTACAATCTCCTCTTAAATCACCACTTACATACACCGACTTAAGTCCATCTTGCCGAGACACCGTGGAATGCGTAATGTCAAGAAACACCACAGGAAATGTAGTCTAATGGAGAACCTGCTTCAATATCCCCATGTGAGGAGATATCGGAGGATTGTATGTTGCCGTATTCTTCTCAATCTCTAGCTCCGTCTCTTTCTCGCACCTGGCCCATTTCCCATTTTAGTCACATATTTCAACACCAAAGAAAAAAAAATTAAAAATTGAATTTTAATTCGGATTGAAATTTATGAAACAAACCTATTGAACCTATCATAATGACTAGCTTGATGTGAATGCCAAATGGTATATGTTATTTGATTTAGAGGGACAATTTTTACTTTTGTAGTTGATTTTGTTTAAACTATGGGTGATTGATTTTGTAAGTGTAGAAATATAGATGAAGCGCTTCATTTAAAAAGTGCAAACATGAGGTCTAACCCTTAAAACAATTCAAAATTGAAAAAAAGTGATATAATGTACAGAGCTTTAGATTGAAACAAATATAAATTGCATGGTTCTTCATTCAGTAACACCATGAGCAATCTTTAGCAGAGTATCCCAGTCTAGCTTAGATTGGATTCTTCAATGATGTCTAATGTACAAATGGGGCATATGTGAGAAACCCTATTTTATAATATCATGGAGGTGTGATGTCATCGAACTGCTTCTTGTAATTTGGTTTTCAATTGTTTCAAAGACATCATTAATGAAGGATGATATAAGGATATGTTTTAATTGTAATTTAAATGCAAAGAGTTTTATCTTTACCTTTGCGGTGGAAGCATGGAAAGAGCACCAAGAGGCCTTGTGAATGCTCGTTGCACATTATCCTCATATCTGAGCTTCTTCCTTAACTTATCTATCTACATTTCACACACCAAAATTGTTTGTCAAAGACTGAACCCTTAGTCGATATACTAATTAGAATCCCGATGCTTTTTATGGGAATTCAAATCATTGTTTGCCAATGTAGCAAAGCCATCCCATGTTGGCTTCAACACCATACTTTTTGTCTTGGATCTTTTTAAATCTAGGTTATTATTTCATCTTTGGAAAATTGTAATACCCATCTTCCACAAAGTTGTTTTGAGAACTTGGGAACGATTCTGCAGTCAAAGATGTTGTAAGTCATAAATTCAAAATTGATCAACAATGGTGAGTACCTCTACCACATAACATATCTACCTATAACTGAGATAATAAATGATATGGAGTGATCTCAGTCCATCACAAGTCATTCCCCCATAAGAAATTAGACAGAGAACCGAACAACAAGGTCTTTGGGGCATAAAAGAGTAAAAAAAAGCCCCAAAACAATATAAGTAGCTAAATTGGCATGATTAAGTATTTATATCATTCGGATTCATCTAAAACTTGATTGTGTTACAAACCCAATTGGTTGTAACTTAACCTACATATAAAACCCAATTCACTTCATATCAGATTGCATACCTCACCTTCAAGGCTTCATATCATACAATATGCTTTGTTTCAACAACTGTAATTTTTTTTCAAGTAGAAACATTTGCATCTATTGTTTTGTGTACCTTTTGGGACTTAGTTTATTTTATCTTAGGCTTGGATGAATTATGTGGCAATGCCCATATTGGATTTCTTCTCAGTCCCAACCTTCTCAGGGCTACTCTTTTGCTGCTAAGCAATTTCACTCCTAGATCTGTTTTTCCCAAATGAATAGCTTTAATAGGCCTTCAACCCACCAAAAAAAACCAAACCATATAGCTACACTGCAAACAACTCTCCCAAATGCCCTGCATTTTTACTGCATAAATACCCATTTTCTCCACTTCATCCCATCCTACAGACAACTATGCACCCATTTTTCTCTATTTGAACATCCTACAGAAGAACATAAAATATAGAAGGTGAAAGTAGAGGCTCCTATCAAATGATAAAATCGGTGTTCGATATGTGCAATATAAGAAAAAGGAAAACATTTTTTCATGACTCGACCCAAAAGCAGAACTCGGGTTTAGTCCAGGTGAAGATGAAACTGGGCATCAAAAGCTTTAAATGAATTAAAAATAACAGTAAAATCAATCACAAGCACAACACATAAACCTGCATGATATACCTTTGCTTCATGAATTGGTTTTCATTTGTTTTTCCTTAGGGTTCCAAACTATATTGGGTTTCATAAACGTGCACGATATACCACTAAAAGCTAAAAATGAAATCAATCACACCCTTATCAACATAGTCAATTTTACTCCCACTATAAAAGGAAGGAATCCCATGTGCGTTGGCCTATCACTATCACCCAGGTACTCACCGAGAGGCACGCGTGGTGCTGAGTCTCTCTTTTATGTGAGTTTTAGTGGGAAGCATTCATCTATGAGTAGTATAAGAGTATTCAGGAAAGAAGTTTAGACATACAAGAATCATGGGGCTCAGAATGGCCTCAGATCCTTGTAGTTTCTTCAGACTGAGTGTTTTAATAGACTCCATAACATATATTATAATAGAAGGAAAGATATAATCATTCATTCATAGCATGAAAGGAAAGAGAACTTCTATGAATGAAATATACATAAAACCCATTGATATTCATATCTAATTGCAATAGGTAACCTCATTGTATTCATCGTTTCATTAAAAAGAGCCATAGAGAGCAGACCATAGTCATGCACATCACTAGGCTTGTATAATTAAAAAGAAAAAGAAAAAGAAATTACAATGCTAAGCTTAGTACATTCCTTTCTGCACCAAAGTTCCACTCGCAGTAATCCTGTAGAGCTTCACCCATGTTATCTCTCTCTGTGTGTATCCCTCCTATCTTCTCCTCTCATGTCTATATTCTATGTGTATGTTATCCTGGTCTCCTTATCTCTGTCTCTTTTTTTTTGGTCATAGGCACTTGTATTTATCACCTTCCCATGCATTGCCAACTCACCTTGCCATGCCCTCAGATCCGTCGCCAAGTGTCGAATGTGGTCCTTCAGTGAGCATGTTTCCTCAGGCCTGAGCTCTCCACTCCATCTCATGATGGTCTTCTAGAAGATTCCTTTGTTGGCATGCTCTTTCCTGGGCCACCTTTGTTGCAGGCTGGCATCTTATCCATGTGTAACCGATCACACTTTTCACGTGTTCTACCTTTGTTGCTTAAATCGGCTAAGTCCGAATCTCCTTTCGTGCGTGCGCGCTATTTGCTTCCTTAAGCCTTTTCTCTTGTGCGCTTTTTCCTTGTGCGCCCTTCTATAATTGGGGTCTGTGTGCCCACGTGCCTTCACACTTAGTCAATATTTTAGGGGCCCAACATCACCCCACACTATGCTTGTTCTCCACCCTCGGAAACATTCTACTTGACCAAGGTGCAAGTTGGTTCAATGGAACCAAGATGTAGACAAATATTACAAAAATGAATAAGGAATGAAAGAATAGGGGAAAGAATGAAGAATGGGGGGGGACATTAAATCAAAAGGTTGGGAAGTCCTTCCGTAAGTCTACCTCCAACTTACTCCATGTATCGACCTCGTTTGTGCCTTTTGAGCAGAGGTCGCCACTAGAGAGGTTTACCTTCATCAAAAGCTTAGGCCAGCTCCCTGGGTGCCCAAGGTGTCCACAATTTGTTCCATTTCCTTGCCTAGGTCCATGAGCTTGTCCATTCTCCTTGTAATCTGGGGGTATAGTTCCTTCATCGGGCCTTAGTTGAGCTTCTTAAAGCCTCAATCACCTCTGATTTCTTTTCTACTTCCCGGGACTTTCCCTTCTCTGCCCCTGTTCCCCTTGTTCTTTTCCTGGAACTCCTTCAGCTCTACTTCAAGTGTGGTAACCAAAGAGCTTGCCACCTTATCTCTCGATCCGTGCATGTGTCATATGTAAGCCTCAGCCAGATTGGGAAGTGACCTTGATCTCTGTGAGTACTTGACTATACTCGAAACAAGTGCTATCACTTTTAACCGGTCCTCCTCCTTCAGGCATGTGGCCACTTCCTCCATAGATTCCAATGCCAAGGGTCACCTCTCCATGGTGAGGATGCGCGTTAAGTCTTCTAGGCATTCCAGCATCGATGCATACCTCTGGGGGATAGGTGTTAGATCTGGGTGTTTCAAAATGATGGCACTTTTTATTGAGTCTACTTTCTTGTAGACCTCCTGCACCTTTTGCCTTTTCCTCCTTGAGCTCATGCTTTAGCTATGTGCATTGATTAATTCCTCTGTTTTAAGCTTCTGGCCACCTTAGCCAACTCTTCCTCCTTCTTGGCAGCTTTCCCTCTAAAGCCCTTATGTTGTCATTCATTCCGCGTGAATAGCCTCGCCTCTGTTTCCACCATGACCTTGTTTAGAGCATTACACACTTGCTCATCTGAGAGCTCCTGGGCATTCACTAAGGGGTTGTCTCCCTTAGACTCTGGTAGTGTGATAAGCACCTTTTGGTAGACTTCAAAGTCTGGCTCATCGACGTGGGATTCAAATGCCCAAGAAAGCATCTTCTTGGTCCTGGGGTACATGCCCTCCTTTCAAATGATCCCATGGCTATAAGTCTTTCGGTGGGTATTGTGCTCTGGAATGTGTGCATGTAGCACCTTCCTTGAATCATCCACGTAGCCCATTATCTACCTCTATTCTACATCCAGAGGTCTTCTACCCAAGCGCGTGCCTTTGGGAAGCTAACTGTCAGAGCGGGGCCTCTGAGGTTGTATCATGTCCTTTTCACTGCTCTCTCCTTCCCTTCCTTTAGCTACTATATGCTGCTATGCTCTAACTCTGAGTCTCTAAGGATCTCGAGCATCTTCTTCACTTCTCACTCTGCCACTTTGGTTATCTACTCCTTTGTAAAATTTGTGGCTCTCTGCCCCTCGGCATCCCTCTCATCTACCTTTGTATCTTTAGTGCCTTCATCACCTTGTGTGCCTTTTCATCGCGTGAATATGAACTCTTGCTTTTCTTCTCCACTCTCCTCCTCGAGTCATAGACACTAAATATGTGAGGTTCCAAAGGTTCCTTGTCTTTTTCTGGCTCTTCCTCCTCATCGCCACCTCCTTCACTCTCATCCTCTCCTTCTCCCAGGTATCTCTCCAAGTTGTCGGTCACCTCTCAGAGTCAACTTCTTCATCTACCTTCTGCTTCTTCCTGAGAGGTTGCTTCTAGTCGGGGAGATTCTACCTTCTCTTCTTCTTCTTGTGACTCCTCCATGGTGGTGGGTTGTTTGGGTGCCTCTACTTCTAGCATCTTCTCCTTTTTGGAGACTTCTTCTCTCGAACATAGGTGCTTGGCTTTGCGCTCGTAGAAGGCATGCTCCTTTATCGAGTAGTTGGTACACTTGGTGCTCCTTCCTCTCCTCTGCCCCTCTTCTTAGACATTGGCTTTCTTCTTTCCCAAGGGTCTTTAGGTATGGAGATCTCATCCACCAAGTATGCACCATTTTCAAATTTTGGCCTTATGTGCATGTATACGTGCATCGTGGATCCTCGGTGATAGGAAGTGTTATTGGTCTAGTCATATGGATCTCGTGTGACACGTACTTCTCCATGTATGCATGTGCTTACCTCTGAGGATAGTTTAGTTTCTTCCTCATATCCTGTGCTCCGGTCAACTTTCCTAGCTCCGGCCTTAGCTTTTTGATTCTTTAAATTTGTTCACTCCACTTGGAAGTATTGGGCAGTGAACGTGAAAGGGAGCTTGCACCAAGGGCTCCATGATTCATCAACAAGTTTGAACCTACCCAAGTAGTAGTGTTGGTATACTGTGAACTCAGCTTCTCCTTGTGTGGCTGTTGGGAGTTGTTTAGGGATCCTCCACTCCCCCGAATGCATTTCTCAAGTGCGTATACCATTTTTCAAGCCGTGCTTTGTGGGGAGTCATCATTGTATCACATGCATACTTTTCAAACCTCTTCGTGGGTGAAGGGTCTTGGTGGTACTCCCACACAAACTTATCTAGTGCATCCGGCACTCAATTTCTAAATACTATGGTGAGTAGGACATTGCCAAAGAGGATCATGTCCCCTTCCTTTGCGCACTTTACAATTTCCTCGGCAATGTATGTGGACAAGTTGTAAATAGTCCCCTCTGCAATCTTCCTGCAGACATGTAGCCATGGCTTGTTAACTTGCGTCCACCTTTCTTGGCCATTCAACTTCGTTACCAGGTGTGTGGCCATCTTCATAACTGGGTCCTTGATGTCTGAGATGTCATAATACCATGACCCTTTCTTGTAGGCATACTCTGTGATGGTCTCCTGAATAGCCTCCTTATCACCAAGGTCATCTTCTAGGCTATCTCCCTCGCATATGAGGCTGTAAACTATGTAATCAACTGGGGAGTTACGCGCATCTTGTGCCCAGACAAAGTGGAAGTAGTCCTGTGTACGAGACATCAACCACTAGTACAAGTGATGATCGGCTTCCAAAATAAGGCAACTCATAAAGTTGCACAACAACCCCTACTGACTTGACCTTCACGTCATCATTGTAGATAGGTAACCCTTCAGGTGTTCACTTGTTGGTTGGGTGTACCAATTCTAATGCCATATCTTTTTCTATAGTGTTGGTGTGGTGATTATAGTCACTGACTGGTATGCTTCTCAAATGGGATTCCCATTCCTTCCCCATCATCACTCCGTTAAGGTACTACATTTCTGCATACCATTCTTCGTTTGTATCTACCTCGGGTTCTGGTTGTTTAGCCTTCACTTTTCCCTTCCCTTTCTTCGGTGCCATGGTTGAGGTAATTGTGTCACTCAATCCTCTCCTTGTTACTCTACTTTCCTTCTCCCAACCTTGATCTCAGATCCATGATACAATTCTCCTAAACCCGTGCCCTAGTTTGTTGAACCCTAACTTTGATAAATTCTTCACAAGACAACATCGTCTTTTCACTTCGTTTCCATGCCCGTGTAATTCCTTCCTTCTAGTTCACAATCTCAAACTGGCTCTTTACATTTTTAATCACAGATCTTCTCCTTGATCGAATCTGAAAAACCCTAGCTTATATCTTTCACTTATATCTCCAACTCTTCATTTTTGCAAAGTAAAATGAGAGTGCCCCGACCCTCTATTTATAGTTTTTCCTTTTTTTGGTCATTAAATGCTACTTTACCTACCCCATACTTTGTTCATTTAATGCAGATTTTTAAAAAAATCCCAAGTGCCTTCACTCCGTGCCCTTCTTCGTGAAAACCCCTTCACCTCATGTGCCCTTCTGCGTGAAAACTCCTCCGACCTTACGGCGCGACCAAACAAACCCCAACTGACGAGGAGACTCTTACACATGTGCTCAAAACCATGCGAAGGCACTTCTTCTATCAGATTCTTGCTTTCACCTACCTTGTGTTGCTTTAAATGTGCTTCTTTTTCCTTTGTACGTGGGATCTACAAGTAGCTTTACCCTGGCACCAACCATTCTATCTTTTCTCTTCATCTCTCTTTTAACCGGGCTACTCAACAAGGCTCTTCAACACAACTTCCTTGGTACTTTTAATCACGTGCTTCTTCACTTTTCTCCACCCCACACTTAAATGATGTGCGGTCCTCTGTGCACTCATAAATTCTCCAAAAATAGCAATAAGGTTACGGTGCCCAAGGCACAAAAAACAAAACAACAACGTGAAAGGAAACACAAGGAAAGGAAAATGCATAAAGGAAAATTCTAAACTAACTGGAAAAACTACCTTATTTACAAACACCAAGAAGACTTATTTATAGTAGGGCTTCACCTACTACCATTGAAGTGTCAGGAAACTTCGTCCCATCCAGTGCTTGTAACTGGCATGCATGCCTGAATCAAGGATGTACGAGATTGTGTAGGGACCTAACCAATGGACTTTCAACTTCCCAGGATGGTGCAGAAATTTAGAATCATATAGTAACACCATCTACCCAACCTCAAATTTCTTGTTCTAATATGGTGATCATGCCAAGCCTTTTGCTTTGCCTTTTCCATTGTTTGGCTCAATGGGCAAGTGATCATCTCTCATCAGTTTCATTAGTTCATCAATTCTTTCTTCTAGTGCTTGTTCATTGGCTAATCCTCCTGCGCGCATTATTCGTAGAGAAGGTAACATAAATTCAATTGGAAAAATAGCTTCCATGCCAAACACCAATTGAAAAGGTGTGGCTTTATTTAGTCTTTTATACGTAGTCTGTAAGCCCATAAAACTGTTGATACCTTGTCATCCCAATCCTGTCTTCCAACATCACAGATTTTGGTCAAGGTATGACTAAGTATTTTGTTGAATGCTTCCGTGGTTCCATTTTCTTGTGGGTGATAGGGTGTAGTCTTATGATGAGCCACCATGAACTCAGATAGTAGGATCCTCATGGTCTCATTTAGAAAATGTACCCCTATCACTGGTCAAACTCAAAGGGCATCCATACCTGTGATAATGTTCTCCCATAGGAACCTTGCCGTTGTTGTTGCCATGTAATCTTTAGTCGGGGCTGCTTCCGCCCACCTTGTGAGATAATCCATGCAAGTGATGACATAACGTGACCCAGTCCTACGTGTTGCCGGTGTAATAGGTCCTACAAAGTCTATCGCCCACTTTTCAAAAGGCTCCGTGCTAGGAATAGGATGCAAAGGCATTTCATCTCTCCTTCTTTTCCGATGCATGCTTGACGGTGGTCACATGCTTTGATAATCTCTACAATCCCTATATAAGGTTTCCCACCATAAACCTGCCATTAAAATCTTGTACGTGGTGGCATCACCTGCGTAATGCCCACCCACACTTCCTCCGTGTGCTTCCTCCATGATGGCTAGGTGCTCATGTTCTAACACACATCTGTAAAACTTCATCACATCCCAATTTGTATAAGTCTCCACTAATCAACATGTAGGGGTGTGTATGGCCTAACTTACTTCTTTTTTCAATGCCCTCATTCCATCGGTGCCACACCTTTTAAAAAAATAAGCAATCTCTTCCAAATCGAGGGGGCGCGCCTGTAATCTAAATAGATTTGTGTCGGCATTGCTTCCTCAATACTTTGTGCGTCCTCTCCTGAATCAATTCTTGATAGATGATCAGGTCCATAATTGCTTTTTTCGGGCTTCACTCTGATGGTGAACTCAAACTCTTGAAACAACAACACCCATCGACATATATGCCCTTGAAGAATGGGCTTGTTCACTAAATACTTTAATGCCATGTGGTGGTGTAGAATATACAAAAGGGTGTTGCCAGTGAGATCTTGTCGAAATTTGAAAAGTGCATAGATCATTGAAATGCCTCATGCTCGGTTGTGGTATAATTCTACTCTCTCTGGTGTTAACTTCACTGCTCTGAAAATAGAGAGGATGATCAACAATCCCCTCACTGGTTGTGCAAGTACTTGCTCAATGGTGGTTCTGAGGCATCTACATGGACATGGAAGGGCTTGTCCCAAGAGGAAATCGTAAAATAGGCACGGTAATAAGCCTATCTTTTAATGTATCAAACCCTCTCTTTGTGCCTTTCCCCGATGGAAGGTACTTTTGTGTCTAAGAAGCTCCTCTAAAGGCGGTGATCTTGGCATACCCCTTAATGAATTTTTGTAATATCCCATATGCCCAAGGAATCATGCTTTGCAGCTCTGGCTAGTAGGCTCCCTTAACCCCCATAATAAGCTACAACTTTAGCGGGATCTACAGCAAGCCCTCCTTACATATGATATGCCCGATAAAGTCCCAAAGGGTGTAGCAAACACACACTTCTTAATGTTGAGGATATCCTCAACTACCTACACCTTTCAAACATTAATCTCAAGTTGTCACAATGGTCCTTAACCAGACCATATACTGTCCAATCATCCAAGTAAACCTGAAGAAACTTATGAATGAAGTCTGGAATGCTTGCACCACTATGCGTGAAAAGACAGCAGGTGCATTTTCAACCCAAAGGGCATGACCGTATATGTAAAACTTCCCCACTCGGTGGTGAAAGTTGTCTTCTCTTGGTCCTCCTTTGCAATCTGGACTTGGTGGTATCCTGAAAATCCATCCGTAAAGGAATAGATTTCACACCAGATGACTCCTTCCAAAATTTCTTGGTGAAGGGGGTGGAAATGGATCAATGACACAAACTACGCATTCAATTCCTATAATCCACAAATCTAATCCACCCATCTTTCTTGATGCTAATTACCAT
The DNA here is from genome assembly GCA_018340775.1 of Taxus wallichiana var. yunnanensis. NCBI lineage: Eukaryota > Viridiplantae > Streptophyta > Pinopsida > Cupressales > Taxaceae > Taxus > Taxus wallichiana. Next base: position 687,934,702 of record CM031243.1, read on the forward strand.
CGGACTTATCCATTCATTCAGATTCTTCTACTTTGCCTCAATGATCCGAAGAAGCTATCATCTTGTCTATCTCCTCCTTAACCTTCACGCGTAAGTTGGGATTCATCGGTAGGGCCTTTTTCTAACCGGGTGTGCACCTTCCTTTAGTTTTATCCTCATCTCCCCCAAGGAATGGTGGATGCCTTTTAGCTCATGGTACCCGCGTGGGAATAAATCCTTGAATTCATGATCAGATCAATGATCTTTGATACTTCCTTCTCCATCCAATAATCCCCAATAATAGCTTCCTTAGGTTCTTCTCCTGAACCGATGTTAACTTTCTTGTCTTTAATGGCTCATGGTAAGCATGCGTGCGTGAGCATCTACACTATCCACTACTTCACGCGTCCCTATAGAATGGCTAACATCTAAACTCTTGATTCCTCTCCATCAATCACATATACTAACTTTCCCTTCTCCTTTTCCAAACACACGTGCTCAAGTTGTAACTCTTCTGTTTCTTCAATCTCTTCGAAGTGTGCCTCCAATCCTGGTTCACCTAGTAATTCCAATAGCCTATCTTCCATTCTGGCACTATCCCCCATGGTAAGGTGCTTGATACCTTGTAAGGCCTTATCAACCGATGGTTTGGTACTCGATACTCAAAGGCTTGAATAAGATCAGCCGTGAGCTCTTGCCAATTCCTTGTCTGGTGGCGTGTCTCGAATGAATGTACCATGTGTGTGCACAACCCTGTAATGTAGAATACAACTTGTGCACCTAGAGGGATGGTGGCAAGGCTTCCATGCCTTCTCTCTAGACCCGTTCACACTCTGGATATGGAAAGAGGTGGGCTCCTTCCCATGGTACTCCTTGATGATGGTGGGTATATTACTTCTAGAAAAATGATGAGAGAGAGCAATTCTTACCTCGTGCCATTCTAAAAGGCTCTCTGATGCATGGCCCACCAATGAGCTCTTTGTCTTTGAGCAAGACGTAACTCAACATCTCCCTTCGTTCCTTTCGTTCTTCCTTTGAGCTTATATCTCTGTAGAAAGATCTCAGGGAAGGCTCCTCTGAGTACTTGGGTAGTTCTTTTCCTCAAGGTGCCGAACCATGTGTGCCTTTGTTACCTTGGTCATCGATCCTCTCAATTACCATCCCATTAATTTGTATGTCCCATGCGCCCAATTGTCACATGCCCGGACTGGTGGTATCACTCATTGATTGAGCATCTTCAAATTGGATAACCCTATTAATAGGGTGTACCATCTCGGGGTCTACGATTGAGCACACACATAAATCTTATCAGAACCTCTTCTCCCAATGGTTCAATGTAGGGTGTTGACTTCCCATCAACCGAGGGTATAATGACTGCTCCTCTTTGTTCTCAAAACTGATGTACCCTTTGTTGAACCGGAGTCTGCATTGTTCTTGTAACACACGAGGGCACCCAAGTAATCTTTGGGAAATTGTCCACCTCGGTGAGTGCGCCAAGACTTGAAGTCCCAGTAAACTTGGCTCCTGGATAGTAATAGTTGCATCCTTCAAGACACGATGGGCATTGCCTTAGTTTTGTTTTCCATATACAACACATTTGAAGATGGTTGTAATGTAGGTCTCCCCATCGATGCCATGCATCAAAGTCAAAACATTAACCTCGTGCGCGGTGTCAGTGAGTATATTCTTTGAGGAGCCATCCATCCTGACTGCATTGATGTAATCTCTTTGTCATAGTCGAATTTGTGAGGGGAAGGTTCATGTGCAAGACCTATCTCTCATGCTCTTCTCTAGTGCGTGGTACCTTCTCTCTCAACTAGGATCCTAGCAAAGGGATGATGTTCTCCTACCTTAGCATTTTACACACCTCCTTGACCTCATCCAGGTCATCTTTCTATGCCTCGATCCTCCTTCCTTGTTCCTCCTCTCTGGATTTCTCCTTGAGACATTGGATCTCCCCTTGCAAGCTTTGAATAACATCCATGGTGTCCTGATATATCTCCTTCTGATGCGTGGGGTCTAGGTACTTTCCATGAATGACCTCTTCTCTTGAAACTAGGCTCTTCTATCTTGGTATCTCCCTTGTGCGTGTGGCTTCTACCCTTGTTGTTACCAAGACAGGCTCCAAACCTTCATCCTGTGTTACCGAGGCATCCATTGTATGTCTGCCTTCTTGATGTTGACCATCATCGCAGTGCCTTTGTCCTTCGGTGCTGTTGATTCATATGCTCATATAACTCTGGGCACTCCTCATACTTATGCTTCTTTCCACACCATGAGCACACTGCAAGTCCAGGCACTCATGCTTGTAATGTTCTGTAGATCCATAGTTGAAACATGTCCCTCATGGGAACTCACTCCTTCCTCCATGGTTACCTCATCCATGGAATCCTCCTCGAAAACCTCTTCCATGCGTGCCTCCATCTGTGTGCTCCTCATAATGGTGATCATCATTTTTAGAACCACTGGCAATGTTGGTTTGGCACACCCCATGATCAATGGCCTCATGTATCTGATCAATGAGCCTATAGTCTTTAGTATCATGGGTGTGGAGGTGTAAAATCTTGTAATAACAGGATACATTCTTCCTGATCATGCATGCGTTGTAGTAAGGGACATCTACTGGCATCATGGTCCCCATGACAGATTTCACAATCTAATGTCACAGCGTGTATCCATCCTCGGGGAAATTTATCCTTAACGTGCCCCTCTATCTCACAATCTATGCACCACAAACCTTTGTGAGTCTCATGGGTGAGTTCACGAGATAGCTTTTCCAACTGCTTAGCCATAGCATGCAATCCCGAGCCTCGAGAGAATGGGCTAACGCTAGTATCAATACTACCAACAGCTTTGGCATGCAAGGTAGCCTCCAATGCTTCACGTGGATCTGTAAAAGTCTTATGAGACAAGGCCCTTCTAAAAGGGGTGATCAATCCTCCAAAACCACTTTGTGCATCTTTGAGAAGGATGTATATCATATGATAATTTAGACAAGAGAGTCTTAAAGTGTGCATCATACTCCCACACTCTCTCTGCCATTCCTTTTGTATCTCCTTCAAAGTGCTAATGCTTTTTCTCAAACTCGGGAATGTGGAACTCTCGAGAATGCATTCTTTAAGGAAGTGTAATCCACCACCATTTGATGAGGATCATACTTTCTATACCAGCTATGCATGTGCCCTTGCAACATGGTTACAAATTGACTAGCCTTTCATTATGGGGTTGTGATACCTTTCATGTGCCATAGTAGTTCACACTTGTGAACATGTTACAACATCCTCAATGCCCCTATAATCTAGTAAATGCAGAGACATTTCAAAGAAAACTTGAGGTGGTGGCTGGGGTCCTTGTCTGAACAGAGCCTTGGTTCCCTCGGTGTTTCCTCCACTTTGATCCACCAGGTCCACGGGTCCTGTACCTCAGAGCCACTAGATCCACTAGAACCACTGGGTCGATAGGGGTAGGAGTTGTGCAAGTGCCCCCATGGTCCCCTTGAGCTGTGTGTGATCATGTGATGGTGTGATGGTGCCCCACTACCGCTACTGTGTCCCGTGCCACTCCCTGATGTGAGACCAAAAGCTTGTACACTTGCTCCTTGTCCAAAAACTCCTCCAAATACTGGAATATGTGCAGCCATAGAAGAAGGAACTGAAAAATTATACCTCCTAGGCATGGATCTATCTCTTCCACTAGTTTCAATTGGATCAATACTTCTTCCTGGATCGGGAAAACCAAGCGCCAAGGGCTGGTCACTGGGTGGGTTCAGATATGCCAATGACTCTCCTTTCTCCATGTGACAAACTCTCACCAGAAGCCGAAGGGGTCTCCCTCATGCATGCTTGCCAAGATGGGGTAGCATAGACTACTGCTCAGGTTCCACGTCCTCCGCGTGAACCTCAACTCCTTCCCATAACGTCTGTCTCCATAGATCCATCACACTAGTAGCTTCACGTCATCTAGTAATCTCCCTTTCACATGCTTCACCATACTTGAGCCATCTTTCTTCCCTCTCCTTTTCTGTCGTATCATCTGCCATCTTCCTCCACCTGAGCTTCCTTACCCAGTGCACTCAGAATGGTTTAGCCGGCCATTGGGAGTGCTTCTAAACTCATGGTAACCATCAATATCTTCATAGCTAGAGGAATAACATGTAGAAATGATCCTCTAGGTTCTCGTAGAAACTCAAACTCAGCAACCTCTGGACAAGAATACATGGAAATGGCATATTCAGAGTGTAGCTAGCTAGTACTCCTCCCCACCCGGATCTCTGATGCATGGGTCCATGTCGAGATCTGCATCCTGCTGACCTTTGGTAGTCTTCTTTGGTCCATATCCATCACGATCCATAATGCTAACTTGATCTAGATGCATAGGCTGAAAGCCACCCAAATAACTCTATTGGGAAGCAAGAAAAAAGTCTCATATAGATCATGGTAGAGATTCTCCTCTACCCATCTACGTGTATCAAACTTAGGTCAGTGCTGAATCTCTGGGAAAATTCATCTTCCGTGCTCTTGAACCATGATTCAACATTTTCCAATGTTAACCGATCCATCATTACTCTTTACATAGATCATGATGCATGTTATATCCCACTACAAATTTGAAAAGAGGTCGTGAAATGGAACCAAGATGTAGTCAATTTTACTCCCACTATAAAAGGAAGGAATCCCATGTGCCTGGCCTATCACCCAGTAGAAGTTGAGTGCTCACCGAGGCATGCGTGGGTGCCGAGTCTCTCTTTTATGTGAGTTTTAGTGGGAAGCATTCATCTATGAGTAGTATAAGAGTATTCAGGAAAGAAGTTTAGACATACAAGAATCATAGGGCTCAGAACGGCCTCCAGATCCTTGTAGTTTCTTCAGACCAAGTGTTTTAATAGACTCCATAACATATATTGTAATAAAAGGAAAGATACAATCATTCATTCATAGCATGAAAGGAAAGAGAACTTCTATGAATGAAATATACATAAAACCCACTGATATTCATATCTAATTGCAATAGGTAACCTCATTGTATTCATCGTTTCATTACAAAGAGCCATAGAGGGTAGACCGCAGTCATGCACATCACTAGGCTTGTATAATTATGCCAAAAAGAAAAAGAAATTACAATGCTAAGCTTAGTACATTCCTTTCTACATCAAAGTTCCACTCGCAGTAATCCTGTAGAGCTTCACCCATGTTATCTCTCTCTGTGTGTATCCCTCCTATCTTCTCCTCTCATGTCTATATCTCATTGTATGTCTCCTTGTCTCCTTATCTCTCTCTCTTTCTTCCCGGTACTGAGGCACTTGTATTTATCACCTTCCCGTGCTGCCAACTCACCTTGCCGTGCCCTCAGATCCATCACCAAGTGTCGAATGTGGTCCTTCAGTGAGCATGTTTCCTCAAGCCTGAGCTCTCCACTCCATCTCATGATGGTCAGGTAGCTGAGGTGGTTCTGGGGAGCCACCATAGATAGTAGAGGAAGATGCACCACTAGTTGACGACATGAAACCCATAGCCCCATGCCAGATCTTACAAGCATTACAGGAGGTGGTTGTGGCAGAGAGAGAGTGTTAATGTCGGACCAAGCGAGTAGGGTGATATTTCCCATCATGATTCACCAGAGTAGTTACCAATACATGGGGATAGAGAGGGATCCTCACATCACAAGGAGAGATCTAGGAGTCCTCCCCCATGAGTGACCACACTAGCTATGAGACCCAAAAACCACTCTAAATAGGCATCAAAGCACATCAGGAGATCCTAAAGTTACATCCACCATCTTATTCCGGAGACACTATAGAGTTTCAGGAAGAGGCATGGCTTGTGAGCTTAACTAGATGCTTCAAGCTATGTCCATGTTCGAGAAACACCAAGGCACATGTGTTGTTATCCATTTACTCAGGGATGAAAATGGTGTTTGGTGGAGATCAGAGGAGAAGAAGCTCCTAGTGGACTCTGAGACTATATCATGGGACATGTTTGAGGAGAGATTCAAGATCTAGGTACATATCCAAAAACTTTTTCAGTAGTGTATTGACAAATTCCATGATTTGTGGCAACAGAATATGACGGTGGTAGAGTATGAAGGTCATTTCTTAGACCTATTGCAATATGTAGACTACATGCACGATGAGAAGGTTAGGGTTCCATTGATTCATCAAAGGCCTGAACTTAGAGATCGGAGGTGTCATCAGGTTGCACACTCCATGACACTACACTAGCCGAGGTAGTTGAGAAGGCCACCATTACAGAGTATAATAGAGGAAGAACTTAGCAAGCTAGAGAGAAGGTGAGGACACACCTTCAGTGGTTACATGATAGTAGATCGAGGGGTGCCCCACCTCCCCCTCATGGTGGATTTAGACCTGCATTTTCTACCACTCGACCACCATAATACCCACAACAAGCAGGCATGTCAGCCACATCCACAACATACACAACAGAGAGGATTTCCTCGACAAGATGTTTAGAGAGGTCGTAGTGTGGGGCCATCACCTAGAGCACCATAGAGGACACCAACACCACCTAGGGCACAATCAACATAGGAGGTTACCCAAACAACCATTCAGGGCACGTTCCACATCATCTTTGACCATAAGTACTAGGGGTCCTAGAGGTATATCAGCATGGTGGAGGTCTACTCTAGCTTGTTATGGTTGTGGAGACCATATCACTATTGGAAAAGTGTTCACAAAATCCTAATGTAATTCAAGAAGGAAAGGCTCTGGTATCAGAAGCCACTATTGGTGATGTTGGATACACACATAAGATTATATGACGGTTGATAAATCAGTAAGCAAACATCATAGGCTATGGTGATTGAGACATTTAGTAGTATCAGTGGTACTTCCATTTAGTTTTGTTTGACTCCGGGTCTTGATTCATTTATATCTCCTTTAGTAGTGGATCGTTGTAGGCTGGTGGTAGTGAGATAGGGTCTTAGATGGGATGTAGAGGTAGCATCGGGGCTAGAATTTCCACATAATCCATGGTTAAGGAGTGTGTTCTTGATATAGGATCCTTTTGCACTAATTGATCTCCACATTTTTCCCTTGGGATCCTATGATGTGATTTTGGGTATGGATTGGTTATCAGCCCATAGGGCTAGGTTAGATTTCCATCTCAAGGTGATTGAGTGTAGAGATGACATTGGTTTAGAGAGAGTAGTTACGGGCATTCAGAGGCCCATTTTGTCCATACTATATCCGCTATGTAGCTTAAGTGGAGTATGCGGAAGGGGTGTCAGTTGTTCACCATCATGGTGAGTGATAGGATAGAGGAGTCCTTAGGACCATCCTTAGATGATTATCCTATTTTACATAGGAGTATGCCGATGTGTTCCCTAAGGATTTTCCAAGGTTACCACCTTCTCGTGAGATAGATTTCCACATTGACCTTGTACTGGAGTTGAGCCTATATCTCATGCACCTTATAGGATGACCACTCCTGAGCTTTGTGAGCTCAAGTTTACAATTAGAGGGATTATTAGAGAAGGGCCTCATTCACCCTAGTGTGTCACCATGGGGAGTGCTCTAGTTATATTTGTGAAGAAGAAGGATGGGTCCTTTGAGGTTGTGCATTGACTACAGATAGTTGAATAAGGTAACGATCAAGAATCATTACCCTCTTCCATGCATTGATGACCTATTTGATCAAATGAGAGGAGTGACTATCTTCTCTAAGATTGATCTAAAATCAGGATACCATCCAGTTGAGGATTATAGAGGTAGACATTCACAAGACAACTTTTTGCACTAGATATGGACACTATGAGTTTATGGTGGTTCCTTTTGGACTCACCAATGCCCCTGTAGTATTTATGAGTTTGATGAATGGAGTGTTTAGGACCTTCTTGGATCACTTCATTTTAGTATTTCTAGATGATATCCTTATCTACTCATGGACTCAGGAGGAGCACGAGGATCATCTTCATTAGGTTCTACAGTGCCTTACAGAGCAACATTTGTATGGAAACTTAGAGAAGTGTGCCTTTTTCCAAACAGAGGTCCAATATCTAGGGCACATTATTTTAGGGGAGGGGATTATAGTTGACCCTTCCAAGATTAGATCCATTCTTGAGTGGTCCGCACCCACCAATGTCACAGAGGTTCGCAACTTTATGGGGTTAGCAGGATACTATAGGAGGTTTATACAAGACTTCTCTCACATTGCGCACCCATTACCTCTTTACAACGTAAGGGGAAGAAGTTTGAGTGGACCAAAAGTGTGAGCAAGCCTTTAGAATGTTGAAAGAGCATCTCACTACAACTCCCATTCTTGTAGTGCTTGATCCTCATAAGGAGTTTATGGTGTGTATAGATGCCTCCTTAGCTGGTTTAGGAGGAGTATTGATGCAGGATGGTCGAGTGATTGCATTTGAATCTAGGAAGCTCAAAGACTATGAGCTTAATTATCCTACACATGATTTAGAGTTAGCAATAGTTTTTCATGCCCTTGTTAGATGGAGGCACTTCCTTTTGGGTCAAAGGTTCATTTTGAGGATAGATCATATGATTTTATGACACATCTTCACACAACCTAATTTGAATGCCCTTCAGTGGCGTTGGATGGAGCTATTGTGTGAGTATGACATGGAGGTAGTGCACATGAAGGGAAAGGAGAATGTTGTGGCCGATGCCTTGAGTCGCATGAGACACATAGTGATGGCTACTCGAGTGAGCACAAATTTACATCACAAGATTCTACAAAAACTTTCTTCTATGATAGTTGGTATATAATAGTAAGGGTAGAGATTGATTCAGGGAGACCCCTTAAGGGAAACTTTTAGGGATTACTTTGAGGAAGATGGACTTCTTAGACATAGAGGCAGGATATATGTGCCTAAGGAAGGAGGTCTACGTCAGATCATTCTAGCAGAGGCCCATCATGCACCTTACTCAACCCATCCAGGGGTTAAGAAGATGCATGCTACTTTGAGACAATTGTATTATTGGGTAGGATTATGATGAGAGATAACATGATATGTAGCTAGATGCCTAGAGTGTCAGAGAGTGAAGGCCAAACACCAACATCCGCAGCCTTCTTTACCCACATGATGTTCCTGAGTGGAAGTGGGATGTGATATCTATGGATTTCATTATGGGATTACCTACATCTACTTACCGACATGATGATGATCATGGTCATATTGAAAAATTGACTAAGGTCACTCACTTCTCTCCAAGTGAAGACCACCTACACTATTAGGGATATTACATGAGTATACTTGGATGAGATGTGAGATTGCATGGAGTTCCTAAGAAGATCATTTCAAACCATGACCCTTTGTACACTTCTAATTTTTAGACCACCTTACAAAAGGCTTTGGGTACTCAACTCAATTTCAGCACAACATATCACCCTGAGATAGATGGTTAGACTGAGAGGGTGAACCAGGTATTGGAGGACATGCTTCACATGTACATGATGGATCAATAGTCCAAATGGGAGGAATACCTCTACTTGGTGGAGTTTTCTTACAACAACAACTACCATAGTTCTATCGGTATGGCACCATTCTAGGCTCTATATGGCAGAGAATGTAGGAATCCACTTAGTTGGGATAGACTTGAGGATCGGGTTGTGATTGGACCAGCTTTGGTACAAGAGATGGAGCACAGGTAACTCTCATTTGTCAGAGGCTCCTTGAGGCACAAGATAGACAAAAGAAGTATGTAGATAATAAGAGGATTGATAGAACTTTGAGGTTGGCTCGAAGGTGTTCTTGAGAGTCAAGCCTCACAAGATCCCTATCCATTATGGAAAAGGATCTAAGCTATCTCCATGTGGTTTGTAAGACCATTTGAGATTCTTGAGCAGATTGGACCCATAGCTTATCGTCTCACATTGCCACCTAGCTTATCATGCATCCATGATGTTTTTCATGTATCTATATTGAGGAGATATGTATCAAGATCCATCTCATGTACTAGATTGGACTGCATTGTAGGTACATGAGGGAGGACATGTGATGGTAGAGCCTATACGTATCCTAGAGCATAGGACCCTAGGCCTTCATGGACGTGAGATTGATAAGGTCAGAGTATAATGGGATAGATACGATGAGAAAACAACTACATGGGAGGATGCACCCACTCTTTGAGTGTAATACCCACATCTATTTGAGTGACTTCTAGGAGGAAGTCATGTTTAAGGGGAGGGGAATGTAATGCCCACTTCCCTTAGACCCTATTTATGATATAAGTCTAGCTGATTTAGTTGGTTATCTATTTCATTTTGGACACACTTGTTAGGGTACCTTGATATTGATACCTTGATATTTGAACATATTTATATCAACATTACATGACATACTTAATTAGATGGAGTGATGGTTATATATGTGTATATATTATATGCATTGATGCTAATATTGTGATGCAAGATTATAATATTATTGTGTTATCTTGATCATGTGATTAATTTATTATTATGAAAATGTTCTAATGTTTATATTTTGAAAACATTAAATGATGGAATGCTTTGTTAACACCATTGTGCTTGAAATTCTTGTATTACAAGTAATTGTTCTAATATTGATTATTTACGATTAATATTCATGTATCTTGATTTCAATTATATTACTATAAGTAATATATGTTTGGAAATATCTTGGAAAATTTGATGTGTGTGTGTGTAGTGTGAAGCGTTGTACAAGTTATGTATATACAACACACTTGGGGACCAAGGGACCAATAGGTGAAGAATATTCGAGCTAAGACCCCTTAGCCACCTTGAACAAAAATGTTTTTGGGTTTAGAAAAGTGGCTAGATATTTTATTTTCTTGTGGTTGTTTAATTTAATTTTGATTATCCTATGTTGATGGCCCTTTTGACTATTTACCCTTCCATTTTTTATAATTTGTAATTTTATGAAATTTCTTCCCCTCCCAGTTGTCATGAATTTTTGTAGTGTAAACTTAATTAATGGGATCCCGAACCTAATGAAGATTATGGAGGGGAGGATTTTGAATTTGCATGTATTTTTGGCCAACCCTACATGCACCTAACCGTGTCCTTTATACCTAAAATGGTCATGTTATCACTATTTTTGTTCTCGAAAAAATTGATCAACCATAATCCCACATAGAAGGAACCAGAGAAATCACATTCAAATACCACAAACAAGTTACAGAGGGACTCTACAATGGATAGGTGGGGCCTGCGAAAGATCAAACGACCCCATGTAAGAAGAAATTCAAGAAACGGCTCTGTCAAGTGAACCCATGCTCCAAATCTAGTAAACAAATTGTAGGCGGTCTCTAAAATGAAAAGAAGGGACAGGGAAGGAGAAGACAATCTCAAAGAAACCAGGGGCTCAAGGGAGAAGGAATGATGAAATTTCAAAGTCTTTGGGCTCTGAAACAATTCAGAACGAGCCTAAAAAATAACTAAGTATGGAGGAGACAACTAACACTGCCAAGTGTCCAAATGAAGCACCTCCAAAGATTGAATCCAAAAGGAGAGACTCGAACAAGTTCCAAGCCCCCACAATTCCTCAGGCCCAAAGAAGGGTAGAGTCAACAACTAAAAGTCAAAAGGAAGACAAGGCGGACCTCAAAAAGAATAAGTATAAAGAGTCTCAGTAGAATCTTCCACGTGGACCCTAGGTCCAAAGAGGTAGAAAGGGTCGGAGTTGAATAGTCAAAGCAAAGACGGGGCCAATGGAAGAAGCCACGTGTCGGCCGGCGTAACTTCAAAAGTAAAATACAAGGTAGCCCTCGGGAATGCGCCTTGACCCTCCACGTGTTTGATTTCAAAAGGGGGCCGTTTTAGCAATCTGTTTTTTACCATTTCTATACGAGCCCGATTCAAATTTCGGACAAACATATCTTTTGACCCAATGCTCGAAATCTAAAAAATCTAGCACCATTGAAAAGATCTCAGCCTCGTCTATGCCATGGAAATCTGAAAATTTAATTTTGGAGAAGCTAAGTGGGTGAAAATGGAGAAACATCTTTATGTCATTAATACATGATCTATTTACTCCAACAACCGAGATCGGATTTGATCTAATCTGCCATTCCTCCTCTTTCGAGGCACCAAATGAGTAATTGTTGGCAGAACCACTGCATTTGAGGTAGATTTGTAGGAGGCATTGATGATAGTAGTTAAACTTTGAATTAGTTTTCCTACTTCTCTCTCTTTCTCCCCTCTATGCCGAATCTATAAAGGAAGGGTTGAGACTCATTGTAAAAGGTTAGATGTTTCTGTTTTGTGCCCTCCCTTCTTCTTTTGGTCACAAAAGGATTTGTGGAGCTTTTCTAACCTCTCCTTTGGATTGTAATGCAAGTTTTGCTTCTTGGCCACTGCAATATACTGTATTGACTCCTACGTAATAATATATATGTCTATGGATGTTTCTCAACCCTCTCATGTATTCGTTATTGTTTCTCCGATCTCTTATTGCAATTTGGTCATATATGCATAATGTTTGTATTGCCTTTCGTGGTCTGTGTTAAACTGCAAAATGAGGGTCTAACATTGCTTTGGTGCATCACCTTATTGGCGTAGTTTATTTTCTTGCATCTCCTCGAACCTGTATCCTTGGTAAATAGAGTAGATTTAGAAGAGATCCTCTACAATATATTTGTATGCACCTGGATAGAGGAATAGGAACCAACCTTAATCCAGAGAGCTCTCTCAACTCAAAAGGTCCCAAACTTTGAGAGATGCTCCATGTGGTGCAATCACACTGAGAGTCTCAACCCATCTAGTGTTAGGCATTCAGGGGTGCTGTGATTCTGCACTAACAGTTTTGGCATGCCCAGTGGGAGAAGAAGTATTCATTTTTTTATCGCAGCAAGATTGATGTGCACTTGTTAGAAGTTCTAGATTTTAAGAAGCTTTTAAACCGCACATCTGGTGACTCCAAAAAGGACAGAATCCACTAGTTTTAGTAGCCCCAGCTTTCCAAGTTCATGAGAAGAATACAAACAAGGTCAAGAACTAGAGAAGAGGGACAATTTTTCTATCTGCACTTGTCTCCAGACAAAAGGAGAAGGGGGAGAAGAGCCCAGAGGTCTCCATCTCCACCAAACAGAGCCTTGTTAACACCTCCTCCTAGTAGGTCATTATTTCAATCAAGAAGGGTTCTCAGGCCAATCAGGATGGCACAACCAAATACTTATGTCAATTTCACCGGCATAGAGCCCACTCACCCTTAATGCACAAAAAATCCACCCCAATGGCATCTTTAAAGAGCATTCCATATTTCAATGGAGAGAATAAGACTTCCCTGGTGACCACGTTCAAGATGTTACAAATATCTATACAATCCATGAGATCACTGAGATGGACATTACAGTCAAGTTGCTAGCCTCTTCACTCAAGGGTAAAGCTTCACAATGGTTCAGGAGTCTAACAACAGGCTCTATTCATAATTGGGACCATCTGTGTAAAGCTCTTCATGACCATTTTGGAGAAAAGGGGGATAATATATCCTTGTTGGAACAACTAACAACAATCAAGAGAGCTCTTAACGAGTAGTTGATAGATTTCAACCTCATATTTCAAAGGACATGGGACAAGATTCCAGTGGCTGTAAAGCCCACAGATGAAGGTGCCTTCTTATACTTTCTTAGAGCTCTAAATTATGATATTGCTTTAATGATTCAATCAATGGGAGGAACAACCTTTCCTACTGCACCTATAACATTTCCATAAGAGCTGAAAATTGTTTAATTCAGGCTGGCAAACTTGCTCCTAGGCCACCCATGCCTCTATATCCAGAATTAGGAAACCCAATCACCAGCCAAACACCCACATTAGCTCCTATGCCTACTCCTAGGAATCAAAGTTCAGCTGAATCCTCCACCTAATTCCATAGTACCTCAAAAGAGCTTCAAGAAGTTATGAAACAACTGTAAAACCTAGGGAATGAGTTAGTAACTATCAAGAGGCAACAAGCTCAAAGTTCTAGGCCATATTAGCCTCAGACTCAATATCAAGATAGACCCCTATATCAGCAAAATAGGCTAGCAGCTTCAAGGGCTGCAAATAAAAACCAAAGTCAAGGAAAACCTCAAGTCATTTAGGCCTTTCCGGTCATATGATCCAAACATAGCTTCAACATCAAGGTCCTTGGTCCCAGCAAAAATAATATGGCCCAAGAATATGATTGGTGTTTTCCATGCAATCAGCCACATAACCAATCAATGTGCTTCAATGGTGCACTAACCTAGGCCTTGATGGTACATACCAGTGGTGTGTCACAAGAGTCTATTCAAGAAGAAAATCAGAAGCAAGGAGTTCAACAAGAAGCATCTCCAAGTGAAACTATACTTGTTAATTGATAAGTTGATGAATTTTGTGGAATGAAGCAGTTCCCTTCTCAAAGTGTGGCTACCAATACACGGTCCAAAAAGAGAAATATTGGAGAAGGACAATCACCAAACTCAGGGAATCCTCAACCCTCCATTACTCCACAAGGTATTGGCACCCAAATTACAACTCCCAATATGCAGAGTCAATCCAAGCCACCTTCCAAATCCACCTAGGCACCGGTTGTGACAACCCATGTGTAAGAGAAAATTATACCAGGTAAGGGGCAACAAAAGGATAGCCCATTTAATATCATTGAACAAATGAAGAAGACAAATGTGAACATTTCAATGTGGGAGTCACTAGCCATTCCAAGATAGAGAGATCTGTTGCAGACTGCTATGGCCAATTGGTCAAGCTCAAACCAACCACCTAACCAACAAGAGAAAGTGCTTGCCAATGTGGCTCAACCCGAAGGAAACCATGGAGGACAACAAGGTAAGAATGAAGCCACCTCCATTTTATGTTTCATTGATCATTGGGGACAAATTGGTACATAATTACATGGTTGATTCGGGAAAGTAGCTCTGTAATGCCAAAGTAAATAGCCGATCAACTGGGTCTCCAATACGAAGTCATCTCCAAGGGGGTAGTGCAATTGGATGGGACAACAGTGACAATTGTTGGAGTCATCAAAGATTTGAGCCTCACACTACATGCCTGCCCTAATGTGATTTGTATTGCAAAATGTATCGATCATAGACTTGTCACCAAATTTTGCATTGTGTTTGTCTAGGGAATTCACTGCCAAAATTGGAGGCTATTTGTCTACTGATTTGTCACATATGCTTTTTAGAACAAGGTATGGAGCTAAGGCCACAATCGATCTCGAGCCCATTGCAGATAGACATCTTGTATTGAGTCTTATGTACCCAGCCCAATCAATGTAAATTGTTCAGCCTTTGATTTGGAGGACCTCCCAAAAACTTGTGAGATAGATACCAAGGTGGGGTGTATCCCAGACTTGACTCTCAACGAGTGGGTGAACAAGAGGCATGCTTAATGATGTCGGGAAGAGTATAGATACAAAGATGACAATGAGGTATGATAGTTATTCTTTGATGGCTCGAGAAGTAGATAATGATTTGGAGGAGGAGCTATGCTTATTTCCCCAAGGTATGAAATACTACCCAAATTTCCATTTCTAATTTTCTGTTCAAACAATGTAATGAGTATGAGGCTTTGGTCCATGGATTGCATTGGGAAAGGAAATGAGGAATCAAGAACTTACAAGTGTTTAGTGACAATGAACTAGTTGCTAATCAGGTCTGAGGACAAAATTCTGCCAAGAACGACCTATTAAAGAGTTACAAGAACTGGGTATGGGACCTCATTGAGGATTTTGAGGCATTCAACATCAGCTCCATCCCCAGGAAGAAAAATGAAGCAGCAAACAGACTGGCAAAAGTTGGGGCAACATTTGACGTTGTGGAGAGTATCAAGAATGATAAATATCAGCCCCATATCAAGTTGGTTGTAAGACTAGCTGTCCCGAGATAAAAACACAAGCTAGAAAGTCTTTGAAAATGATCAACAAATTGTCAAATTTCTACAAGAGGAAGTTGAGTTCTCCTCAGGAATCAAGATAGATTAGAGCAACAATATGGAGATCAAGTGGTACAGTTGAGGACCAACAAACTACCAAAGGGTCTTATCACTTTGGAATCGATATTCAACCCAAATGACCAATTCAAAAGAAAAGGCAAATATTCAAGTAAATGGTGAAGTTTCAAAACCTATTTTTATAGAAGAAGGCAAAACACTATAGATTGGTGGGGTAAGCACTTGATAAGAAAAATCTGAATTTTTTCAACTCTGTCAAGAATTCCCAGATGTCCTTGCCTAGACTTATAAAGATTTAAGAGGTCTTAACCCAAAGATTGTTAGGAAATAAGGGATAAAATATGTGGAATAATCCCTCACAGAATCGCAACAAAGAGAAACTAATATGCGAGAAAATATTACAGATCTCTAATAAAAGTGTAGAATAAAATAACACAACACGAGAGAGATAGTATTTAATGCGGTTCACCCAATTTGGGCTATGTCCACCAAGAATCGTTGCTTGCTCGATTTTATTACAAGCCACCACTCTCTCAAAACAATGCCTAGATCCATTTGAAGCTATGCTCAACAAACTCTACAGAATTTACACCCAAATTCAAAGTACATCTCCGCAATGCATTTTTTCTTGTATCTATCATATTCGTAAAACCATATAAATAGACAACTTCTACAAATCTGTGGGTATCAAAACCATGGGTAAGAAATTGTGGGTATCAAAACCATGGGCAAAAAACCATGGGTATCAAAACAATGGGTACGAAAAAAACATGGGCCCAAAAACAACCCATAACGGTTACCCATTACCCATGGGTTAATAAACCACCCATGAAAATTTACTTTGGGGCTTCGCCCCAAACTCCTGACTCGCCACCGGCAAGCGGGATTGCCATAAAAATACCCAAGTGTAACACATAGAAGGTGTACCAAAATCTAACATCAAAACAGGCTCCACCAACATAACAAAGATGACACAACACACACCATCGAATTGGATCCAGGAGCTAAGCCTTTCAGATAGAAGCAAAGGCTAATAAATCCCCACATTGAGCCTCTCATGAGAAAAGAATTGAACAAGCTAACCGAGGCCAGTATCATTTTTCCTATCAAGCATTTGCGTTGGGTTTCTAACTTGGTACCTGTGAGAAAGAAAAATGGATAAATCAAGCTATGTGTGGACTTTCATGATCTAAATAGAGCATCACTTAAGGATCACTACCCACTTCCATCAATGGAACAGATCCTACAAGTTGTAGCTAGTTCTAAGAGGTTCTCATTATTAGATGGGTATTCAAGTTATAACCAAATAATGGTGAAAGAAGAAGATCAATTCAAGACAAAGCCTTCACCACCAAATGGGGTACATATGCTTATAGGAAAATGCCATTTGGACTATCAAATGCTAGAGTAACATTTCAGTGAGCTATGGATATGGCATTCAAAGGCTTGATCAATAACATAGTCTTGGTGTACCTAGATGATATCATTGTCTTTTCAAAAAATGCTGCAGACCATCTCTTTCACCTTAGACATGTATTTCAGAGATGTAGAAGGTTTGGGGTGTCATTAAACCCAAAAAGTGTGTGTTCCTGGCTCATGAAGGGAAATTGTTGGGCCACATTGTCTCTAGAAAAGGGTTAGCAATTGATCCTGAAAGAGTTGAAGCTATCCAGGACACTTCCATTTCCACAACATAAAAAGTCTCTCCAAAGCTTCTTGGGGAGGATAAAATTTGTTCACAAGTTTATACCCAACTTTTCTACTCTTGTGAAGCCTTTAACAATGATGTTAAAGAAGATTCTTGCATTTAATTGGACAAAGAGGGTAAAGAGAGTTTTGAGGCCATGAAGCTCGTAATATCACGAGCTCCAACTCTTGTTAACCTGAGACTTCTCAAAAGATTTCATGTTGTATAATTTTGGAGGGTCATGCACCATCTCAACGATCTTGTTCTAGCCCAAAAATGAAGGTTGAGCAACCCTTAGTTTTCTTGATTAGAGCTTAGAAGACTACGAGGTAAAATACTCTTTCATTCAAAAACAGGTCCTCGCTGTTATTAGGAGCTTAAAGAAGTTTAGGAAATTGGTCTCAAATAACAAGAATTAACTACTAGTATCTCATGTTGGTGTCAAGGAATTCCTTTTAAATAAGGATTTGAATGAGAAGAGGGCAGGTTGGATCACCCGAGTAATGGAATATGACATTGAGATCAAGGTGACCAAACTAGTTAGAGGCAAGGACTATGTGAACAGATCACCTCCAAACATTAGGTGGATCGGTAGGTGAAAAAGAGGTTGTCCTATTTCTATAGAATGATCAAGAATAACCAGCTAATAATGCACCTGCTCCATGTTGAACCCAAGCCTCGGTGCATTACCTTCAAACAATTTTGTGTCATGTAGAATGGAACAAAACAAAGAGAAGATACTTGAGACTACAAGCTATCCCATATGTGCTTGTTGGTGGTGTCTTGTTTAAGAAGGATATCAATGGTATTCTATTAAGATGCATTGAGACAGGCCAAATTGAGAGAGTGTTGCATGAATTCCATGATGGAGAAGCAGGAGGTCACTTTTCCCCTCAAGTAACAGCTCTCAAGATCACAAAATCTAGTTATTATTGGCCTACAATGTTTAGGAACTACTATTCATGGATCAAGAAGTGCATTCTTCACAGGAAAGGAGAAGCTAGCAGCCCTACCCCTTCATCCCATTTCAGTGGAACAACCATTCATGCAATGGGGACTAGACTTCATTGGGGTGATTAACCCAAATTCAAGCCAAGGCCACAAGTGGATACTCACTGCAATAGACTATTTCACCAAGTGGACTAAAGTAGTGGCACTAAAAGAAGTAAATGAATCCAACATCTTGGATTTTTATGAAGGAATAACCACTAGGTTTGGAGTGCTTGCCACTATTATATCAGATAATGCATTGGCATTCCCTAGTACAAGGATCACTAAATGGGCAGTTAAGAATGGTGTGTATGTCAACACCTCATCAAATTATTACCCTCAAGGTAATGGCCAAGTAGATTCCACAAATAAAAACTCA
Source organism: Taxus wallichiana var. yunnanensis (assembly GCA_018340775.1). Lineage (NCBI taxonomy): Eukaryota > Viridiplantae > Streptophyta > Pinopsida > Cupressales > Taxaceae > Taxus > Taxus wallichiana. Next base: position 687,953,618 of record CM031243.1, read on the forward strand.
TTAAGGATTATTAGAAGGAATCTTGATGAAAATTAGAGGACTTCGCATACAAAGCTCAAATCAACTCTATGGGCCGATAGGATCACATCCAAAAGATCCACAGTAGCTCATCATACAAGCTTGTCTATGGAAAGGAGGCAAGATTACCCATCTCATTGGAATTACTTACTTTGGAACTCATGAAACTATTGGACATGGCTGAATTTGAACCAATGGCAATCAGGTATGTAGAGCTAATGGAGGTAGGGGAGGTAAGAGAGCATGCAATGCAGGTCATGGAGAAGGATCGTGCATTGATAAAAAAGAGTTGTGACAAGAAGGAAAGAACAAGGACCTTTCAGAAAGGGGAATTAGTCCTAAAATGGGATGTAGATCAAGAAAATCCAGGAAAACACTCCAAATTTGATGCCATCTGGAGTGGCCCTTACATGATCATATAGTGCAAGAGTAGCAATGCCTTTCAACTGGCTAAATTAGATGGCGAAGAATTGTAGATCCCAGTGAACGAGATCCATCTCAAACATTGCTACTAATTGGGAAGTTTCCACCCCGTAAATATTAGCATAGGATTTTAATTTCCCTAAGTGTGTATGCACATTGTTTTGTTATAGTGTAGTTTTGTTTCCCTAAGTGTTATGGCACATGTTCTTTATTGCTCCCAGTTTTCGGTACATAGTTCAACATGCCTCCAAGTGAACGTGTTATCCCTTTCAGTATTCATGGTAGAGAGAGACCCATAGTTGCATGTAATAGTTGATTTCAAAATAAAACAAATACAGAGCAACTAAAAAGCCATCTTCAAAATAGTCCATTCAGGGACAGATGAAAGCCCCGGGTCAAAATAATTTTCTACTCTTAAAAGCCTTGTTTCAAGATTTCTCATGAAAATTGAGAGTGCAAAAATGAGTCGAGCTCATGAATAAGAGGCAAGATCAGTATCATGCCATTATTCTTGACTCCATGCCCAATAGATGCTTCAAGGCTACGATCTCTTCATCTATTAGGCATATGTCCCGGGAGTCGCCATTTTGTTATCACTAATTTTTTTCCCTGTAAAAATTGATCAGCCATGACCCCGCATAGAAGGAACCAGAGAAATCACATTTAAATCCTGCAAATAGGTTGCAGAGGGACTCTACAATAGATAGGCGGGGCCTGTGAAAGATAAAATGACCCTGTGCAAGAAGAAATTCAAGAAACAACTCTGTTAAGTGAACCCGTGCTCCAAATCCAGTAAACAGATTGCAGGTGGGCTCTAAAATGAAAAGAAGGGTCAGTGAAGGAGAAGAAAATGTCAAAGAAACTAGGGGATCAAGGGAGAAGGAATGAAGACAGTTTGAAGTCTTTGGGCTCTAAAACAGTTATGAACGAGCCCAAAAAACAACTAAGTATGGAGGAGACAGTGGACGCTGCCAAATGTCCAAATGGCACACCTCCAAAGATTGAATCCAAAAGGAGAGACTCGAACAAGTGCTAGACCCCCACGTGTCCCAGGCCCAAAGAAGGGTAGAGTCAACAGCTAAAATTCAAATGGCGGATAGGGCAGGCCTAAAAAAAGACTAAGTATAAAGAGTCTATGGAAGCTTCCACGTGTCCCAGGTCCAAAGATGAAGACAGGGTCAGGGTTGAATAGTCAAAGCAGAGATAGGGCCAGCGGAAGAAGCCATGTGTCGGCCTGGTACAACTTCAAAAGAAAAATACAAGGTAACCCTCAGGCATGCACTAACCCTCCATGTGTTTGGTTTCAAAAGGGGGGCCCATTTTAGCAACTGTTTGCCACCATTTCTGTACGGACTTGATTTAAATTTTAGATGGACATATCTTTTGACCTAGTGCTCGAAATATGACAAATTTGGCACTGTTGAAAAGATCTCGGCATCATCTACGCCATGGAGATCTGAAACTTTAATTTTGGAGAAGCTAAGTGGGTGAAAATGGAGAAATGTCTTCGTGGCATTAATATAGGATCTATTTACTCCAACAACCAGATCAGATTTGATTTTATCCGCCGTTCCTCCTCCTTCGAGGCACCGAACGAGTAATTGCTGCAAGCACGACATATTTGGGGAAGATTTGCAGGAGCCATTGATGATAGTAGTTGAACTCTGAACTAGTTTTCCTGCTTCTCTCTCTTTCTCCTCTCTATGCCAAATCTATAAAGGAAGGGTCGGGACTCATTGTAAAAGGTTGGGCGTTTTTGTTTTATGCGCTCCCTTCTTCTTTTGGTCACGTATGATTTGTGGAGCTTTTCTAACCTCTCCTTCGGATTGTAATGCAAGTTTTTCTTCGCCACCGCAATATACTGTATTGAATCTTGAGAAATAATATATATGTCTCGTGAATGTTTCTCTCCCCTCTCATGTATTTGTTATTGTCTCTCCGATCTATTATTGCAATTGGGTCATCTATGCATAGTGTTTGTATTGCCTTTCATGGTCTCTGTGTTAAAAGAAACGAGGGTCTAACATTCCTTTAGTGTATCACCTCATTAGCTTAGTTTATTTTCTTGCATCTCCTCAACCCTATCTCCTTGGTAAATAGATTAGATTTAGAAGAGATCCTCTCGTAATATATTTATATGCACCGAACAGAGGAATAGGAACCGACCTTAATCCAGAGCTCTCTTAACTCGCAAGGTCCCACACTTTGAGAGATGTTGCATGTGGTGCAATCACACTGAGAGTCTCAACCCATCTGGTTGCAAGCATTCAGGGGTGCTATGATTCTACACTAACAGGTCACATATCCTTAACCCATCATGGGTGGAGTATTTTTGAGGGCCCATTTAAGATTTTGAACATTTTTGTCTCATTTATCATTGATTTTATTGCACTTGCTTTCACTTGTTGAAATTGATTTACTTTGATGAATGGTAGATACCTTGGGTGAGTTGGAGAAGGTACTCCTAATTGGCACCCATGTGGAGCCAACTCACGCTCCCCTTGTTTATTCTATAAATAAGATTTTTGCTTAGAATTTTGAGTTAGTTGATCCTTGTTCTATTTTGGTTTGGAGATTGCTTATGCTTGGGAAGATTTCAAAGAGAGAAGTTTGGAGCAAAGGAAGGATAGATCTATGGATTTGAGGTAGAGTTTAAATCTTTGTTTTACCTTGTTGTTATTGTCTTACATGGTGAAATTTGAGTTTTATTGATTGTATTATCTTGATTCTTTTGATCATTTTCTCCCCCTTTTTTGGATTGTCTTCTTGTTGCATTTGAATAAGCTAGATGGGTAGAGAGCTTATAGATTTGGGGTGTTGGAGGGGAGTATGTGGGGTTATTTTGGTGGCAGGAAAAGGGTTATTTCAAGCTTGTTAATGTAGTATTTTGGAACTTCATTTGGATGGAGTTTGAGGTGGATAGGGGTTGGCTTTAGTGGAGAGAAGAGGAAGTTTTGAGGGGGCATAAGGTGTAGTGGAGGTATAAGGAGGATTTGGTATCTTGGAGGTTAGAAGCCAATCCCCCTACCCATTTGGAGACAAAGGAGACTAACCCACATTTCTCCCTCTCCCACTTGGTTTGTCTGTCAAACCTTTGTTCTTGATGTAGTTGCTTACATTTATGTGTGTGGGTTATGCTTGTATGTTGGGTCTCATGGAGCAGACCATTCTCATTGGTCAAGGGGGTTGTTAGTTTGTTTATTGTTCACATGTTGGGGCTTAGGGCCATTGTGGGAGATATCCCATTCCCAATGGATTTTGGTTGGGCGGAGAATGTCGCTTGATTCCCCTTGTGTGATTTGTAGACCGCTTGAAGTTAATTTGTGGCCAATATGACAACTCTTATGGCAACTATATTCCCTTTGTTGGAGAAAATAGTCCTTGGGTAATGTTGCATTGTAATTTATGTGTCCTTAAACATAAAAATCTTAGAAAATATGAACCCTTGGTGAATTGTTAAGTGTTGTAAATTATTGGCATACAAAGTAATGGAGATGTATCTTGGACCCTAGTAGTGAGACGTAATCGAATGGATTCAAGTGTTTTGAAAATTGCAAAGTGTATCAATTTGTTATGGGAATGTTGTAAATTACAATAAGGATAAAATTGTTCTCTTAGCCATTGTTATACTCTACAAATCTGCAAATGGAAGTCTACTTGTTTTGTTACTTGCAAATGGAAGTCTACTTGTTTTGTTATTTAAATGAAAGGTTTATTTTTATCTATCTTGCTACGCTATAAATGAAAGTTTTTACTCACCGATCAGCTATTCAAAATTGGTTGTTTAGAGAAGGAATGAAACTTATAACTTGTTACCTTATCATAAATGGGAAAACAATTTCATTTAGTGTCCATAAACTTTATTATTGTTATTTCATATACAAACTTGGCTTTATTGTTTTATATTATTGTAGAAATGAAACTTTAAAATGTTGTTGGGCATCATAATGCATTGTGACACTTTGTTGTTGACATCTTTAAAATTCAACATTATTGTTTTACATTCTCAACATTCGGGAGGAAAATGAATCTCATTATGCCGAGTATCAATCGATAAAATACATCCACTTAAGGAATTATATTACCGCAATAAAATAGTTAATCGATTTTAGTATAAGCTTAGGAAAAAGTTATTATTCTAAAAATCGTTCTATGGTTGGATCATGAAATCTTATAATTTAATATTAAAAAAAAGAAATTACATGATTATATTTTTACAATAGCAATCATTTAAATTTCCACATGATTTTTAAAAAGTATCATAAAAATGTATATCGATCCATGTCAAATGATCCCCAAATTTGGTTAAATACTTTCAAAAGTCTAGTTTAGCATGGCCGGTGTGTGACCTAGATAACCCTAAGAAATGTCATTTTCCTTTGCATAAAAATACAAATATTTATATTGCTGAAACCTTAGTTAAAAATGTAAATTTAAAAATAATTGGATAGTTGTAGAAAGGGCATAAACTCTCATATTTAAATAAATGTAACATTATGGGCATCAGGCTAAACAAATCCCTTGCTTATGGCCATCCTAAGACTAGTATGATTATGAGAAAAATCTTCCCTACACACAAAAATAAATTTGTAACCATAACATTTTATTTTATCATAAATAAATAAAATACAAAAAAAAAGAGGAGGGGGTTGTTTCCCATCCTCCAACCTCTACTTTCATCTCCTCCCATCTCCCACTTACGCCACCATGGCATAGCCTCTAACATGAAAACAAAAAGAAAACATTATATATTATATATTATTATATCATATATTTTATATATTATTGTTTTATATAATACATTTAATACATGTCATATATAAGGTTAGAGTAACATTTATGATTAAAACATCTAGAAGTTATAATATTAAATTATACATAACATTGTTTTGTATAATGTAAATTGGAATTAATTATAATTATGGGGGTATAATAATTATAATGAGATAACAATGTATTAATTATACAATAGTGTCGTTACATTTAATATTTTATTATTTATAATAGTGAATTTTCTATGGTGATGTTTATATGGCTAAAAAGTAGAACACATTAGTTTGAACTTATAAGGTCATGAATTTTGGATGTTATTATAAAATTATAATATTATTAGTATATATCTTTATGTTATTATAATAATAACAACATCACATTATAATACAACTAGGGTGTTTATAATACAATATACATATTATATCATGTGATGAGATATTGTATAATGTAATTAATGAAATGAAGTAAATCTATCATAGTGTCTCTTTGGAAACATCTGATAAAATTCGAACGATACATATAAGATTATCATGGTCCATGCGGAAGTTAGTCACGCAATCATGAAACAAAAAAAAAAATTACCTTGTTTTTAGCCAAAAATTTTGGGGCGTCACACGCCGTGTCTACTGCTTCCACCCAAAACTATAAGGGCAATCCAACATGTATCCTCATGCTTCTAGCACATTCCATGATTGTCCTGTTCATTCTCTCTGCAACACCATTCTCCTATGGTGTTCTAAGAACCATCCTTTCTCTATGTATTCCATTTACTGAATAATAATCATTGAAAGCCTTGCTACAATACTCACCACCATTGTCAGATCTAAGACACTTTAACTTTGAATTTGATTCATTTTCCACAAGGGCTTTCCATATTTTAAAAGTTTCAAAAACATCAGATTTATGATTTATACAATAAACCCATACCTTTCTTGTGGCATCATTAATGAAAGTAACATAGTATTGGGATCCTCCATGAGAAGCTACCGGGCTAGTCCCCACACATATGAGTGTACAAGCTCCAATTTATGCTTCTTCTTTGTTGCCCCAACTTTGAGAAATATCACTCTCTTCTTCTTTCCAAAAATACAATGCTCACAGTAAATCAAGATCTACACGTTTCAAATATGATAACTTACCCTTTGCCTTTAAGATTTACATTCCCTTTTCACTCATATGGCTTATCCGATTATACCACATGCTTGTATCTCGAATTTGAAGAAGATAGAACAGAAAATGAATCAATAATACAAATAGATAAATACAATGATCCTACCTTCTTACCTCTTGCTACAACAGAGATCCCTTGGTAAATTTCCAAGATTCAAACTGTGAGTGTAACCATGCAATCGGGTTTCACACAATTGTCTGAAGAAATTAGATTTCTTTTAAGGCTTGGAACATGCCTCACATATTTCAATATCAATGTACTTCTATTATGAAATTTAAGATGAACTTCACCTCCACTAGTAATATTGCACGGTTCGTCATCTCCTTAATAAACATGCCCAAAATTACCCTGGACATAATTTCGAAATAACCCTTATTAGGGGTTGCATGGAAAGAAGCTCCTAAATCTAAAACCCATGACTCAATTTTACTATCCAAGGAGAGAATTAGGGCATCTTACATTACCTCTTTTGCAACAACATTTGCCTCTTTACCTTTCTCTGGTACATTCTCTTTGTTTTCCTTAAACTAACAATCCTTCTTTGCATGACCTTTCTTTCCACAATTCTAGTAGATTATACCTCTACCTCTAGATTTAGATCTACCATTCTTAGAATTTGATTTCCCATTATTCTTTCTCTTAGATCTCTCCTTCTACCTTCCTATGCTTTGTACATTCAAAACATTCCCAGATGATGATTCTCCTGTACTTTTCCTGCGTATTTATTCATTTAGGATTATACTAACCACATCATCAATCTTTAAAACATTCGTAGCAGATGCTGTATTACTAACAACCATTACCAAGTTATCCCAACTATCTGGAAAAGAGCATAATAATAAAAGTTCTTTCACTTCATCCTTAAACGGAATACTAATTGATTTTAATTAATTTACAATAGATTCGCAAATCATTCAAATGACTTGATGCGAGATCCACTTTCTTGGATCTTTAAATTAAACATTTTTTCATCAAATAAAATTTATTTGAAGCACTAGGTTTTTCATATAGATTTGCTAAAGATTTCATCAACTCTACCATAGATCTTTCTTCGGTAATATTCAAAGCCATAGATCTTTGTCGACTCAATCTTATAGATCCCAGAGCCTTTCTATCAAGAATTTTCCATTCTTTATCAGTCATCTTTACGGGTTTTGTCTTCTCATCCAACAAAGAAGTATAAATCTTTTTGATACAGATAATCTTCCACTTGCATCTTCCATAATAGATATCCATGACTATTAAATTTATCTATTCTTAATTTTCCTTCTTCTCCAATTGCTTTGCTCCCACTCAATCAAAAATCTCTTTGTGAGTAAGTCTGTCAACACACATAATCCTCAAATAAAGATACTCTGATACCAGTTGTTGGGGTTAGCACACCAGTTGTACATATATATTACTTAGATCTAAGCAAAAAATAATCAATACGAAAATAAACAAGAAGAAACAACACACAAGATTTAACGTGGTTCACCCAGTGTGGGCTACGTCCACAAAAAAACCAATTTATTATCACAGAGGAAATACAATGAAGAATTGTAATCTTCCACACCTTCTTGGATGTCTTGTACTTTCTTCTCTACAAATTTATCTTTTTCTCTCAAAAGGAAACTTCTCTCTATTCTCAATTGAATTCACCTTTCTAAACCCTAGATTTATGCTTATATATGCATCTACAATCTTAGGGAACTTTAGCTATATAATTACAACCATTATATTCACTTTACAACTAAAGATAGATCTAATTCCCGTAACTTAATTATAGTAGTCACACATAGGCAACCGATGCCGGTTAGCCTTAACCGATACCAATTATCCCTAACCGATGGTGATTCCTCCTTTCTTGACCGATACCAGTCCATGGGTGACTGACGGCAGTTCGTCAACCGACGCTGATTCATGTATTCTAGAAAGTCTACAAAATCATGTCGGTGAGGCGATTAAGCTTCACAACTCAACAATGCATACTATCGACGGGTAGCATACTATATGCGGCTGGTGCGTAGTAAACGTAAGCTACCTATTTGGAAGAAAATGTATGCTACCGACCGCTAATAAATGTATGCTAGCACAATACTACCGAGTGACAACATTGTGGTTTCTACCGTTCGGTAGAATCTTGTATACTACCAAACTGGTAGCACTAAAAATGTTTCTGAACAATGAAAATTACCTTTAAAGTAGAAAGGAAATATTCAATGGTGACCGGTCGATGATGATCTTTAAAGAAGAAAGGAATTACGAGGAATATTTGATAATCACAATTTCAATATGAAAGTGGAAGTTGGAACTATGAATAATGAATTATAAATACTTAATAGTATATATGTGTGTGTGTGTGTGTGAGGTGAATTTAGCATATTTTAATTTCGCGCTAAGGACAATTTGAATGATAACAATTAGCTGTTGGTGTAAAATCCTTGGCAAAGTGACTCATAAAATTAATTGGTACCTTAAAAATTTGGTGACCACCCTAATTCCTACTCAAAAAATTCACCAATTTCAAAATTTGAAAACTAGAATATTCATAAATTAACGAATATTCACCACTAAAATTTTCCTTGCAATCTTTCCTCTCCCATCTTACCTATTTTAGATGATTTTCTTAATGACGATGCCCTCATCAAATACATCCGGTCTTACAAGCATCTCCTCCCCACTTTCATAAAAAAGGGTTTCCCAATTCACTACACAACACCACTTACTTTGGAAAAAGTGACCCTACTAAAATAGACATAGATACCCTTGACACTATTCTAATACAACCATACATTAAGGACCAATCCACATTACTTAATGAAGAGACCATGCCATATAACCTTGGTACCATCAATGATCCCCACTTGGTTCTTTAAGTTGCATATCTTTGATATTCAAGCGGGTCCTTAAGGATCTTTTAGATATCTTTACATGGCACTATAATGACATTCTTGGCATTGAACCTTCGGTGTCCATGCACAACATTATGCTCCATGAGAGTGTTAAACCTATACAACAAAAAATTTGTAAGATGCACCCATGCGTGGCCATATTGGTCAAAGAAGAAATACAACAATGATTGGATATTAGATTTATTCTAGGTGTTGATTATCCACAATGGGTTTCAAGTAATGAAACCTAATGGCCAAATCCTGCATCGCACCAATTTCCACAACCTCAACAAATCATGTCTTGTTGACACAATTGTTGACTCCACCATTGGTCATGACATGCTTTCATTCATGGATGCTTTTTTGGGATATAATCAGATTAAAATTAACCATGCTAATGAAGAAAAGACATTTTTTACTACCCCATGGGGAAATTTTTGCTATATTTTTAGGCCTTAAGAATGTTGGATCCATCCATCAACATGACATGAATCATATATTTCATGATTATATTCATAAAATCATTGAGGATTATGTTGATGACATACTCATAAAGTCTAAGTATCGTGGTCTTTGACCATGTTTAAGATCTCCCGAACACTCTTCACATGTTTGAGGCAATATAATGTAAGGATTAACCTTAAAAATGTGTCTTTAGTGTCACTATCAGGAACCTAATAGAATACATCATATCACGATGAGGTATCAAAATTTACCCACAAAAAATATGCACTATTGTAGATATGCCTCTTCCTATAAACTTCACCAGTTATGTTCAATACAAGGAAAAATAAAGGCTAATTGTCAATTCATCACACAAATTTATGATAAAACCCAACCATTGACATGATTGATGAAACTAGATTCTAATTTTGTATGGTATGAGACATGTCGAAAGCCTTTGATTCCATTAAATATTATTTTCTCAAGCCACGAGTCTTGACACCTCCAATCTAGATCGACCGTTACTTTTATACATTTATACGCAACCTTCCATGTGTTAGGTGCATTCCTTTCTCAAGTATGATGACGTCGTTGAGAGCATGTTGTCTACTATATTAGTCACACATTGCTATCATATGAATACAATTACAGTTACATTGAGAAACTTTTCTTAGGACTCATTTTTGTCACAAACAAGCTACATCACTACATGATAAACACAAAAATTCATGTTATTACTAAATTTGACCCATTATGGTATTTGATTTCACGAATGCATTTACTAGACCATTTAGCTCGATGGGTGATGTTGTTTATTGAATTTGATCTCAAGTTCATTCCAAAAAAATTAATAAAAGGGAAAGTTATCACTAATCAGCTAGCCCCAACCCTAGTAGACAACCCTTCTCTCGGTTTACGCCAATTTTCTTGTGATGAATATACTACCTGTAACATTGACTCAAAAATATGGACTATGTATTGTGATGGTTCTCATTGGGCCACCAAAGCTGGGGTCAACATTGTTCTCATTGCACCACATGGCGAGCCCAAGCCCTTTGATTACCACTTAGGATTTTCCTACACAAATAACATTTTGAATATGAAGCACTCATACTTGGCCTATCCACAACCTGATCTCTCTAATTATGCCATCTTCAAATATTCAAATACTATCATCTCATTTTCATTCAATTTGGTGATGTTTATTAGACAAAGGAAGAGAAACTAATTCCATATAATACAGTTGTTAAGAACCTTATAGATACATTTGATTCTCACACTATTTTTATTATCCTCGCAAAGATAATAGACACGCCACTACAATAGCTAGTGCTTCCTCTCTAGTCCCACTTGACATCACAGATGACCATGTTACCTTTACTATTAAACATTTATGTCATTCTTTTATCAAATCTCACACACTCAAATCCCTACAAGTTCTTTCAGTTACACACAACACCGATAATCTTGAATAATATATCGATACCTATAAATTTCTTTACCGGTAAGCTTTACCATACAATGCATCACCATAAGAAGCACGTTAGTTACATTGTAAGACTTCAAGCTATGTTCTTATTATGGGATAATTATTTAAACTCACTTCCTATGGACATCTTTTGTGTTGACTCAGGGTTGATGACATTCCCAAGCCCTATCGCAAATCCATGACAGTGTATGTGGAGGTCACTTTAGCAGTAATGTTATGTCTCAAAATTGCCATGACAAGGATACTCTTAGCCTATCATGAAAAAGATTGTCTTAAATACACCCAAAGATGTGATCAATGTTAATGAAATAGTATTATTAACCATGAATTTACATATGAATTGTACTCTATTATATCTCCATGGCCTTTTTCTACTAGGGACTTTGACCTTGTTGGAAAATTAAATCTTGAATCAGTTAATGGACACAAATTCATTATTATTGCCACCAAAATTTCATTAAATGGGTTGAAGAAGTATCTTTACACAACACCATCAGTGAAGATAGTTTTCAATTACTAACCACACATATTATCACCCATTTTGAGGTACCATCCGCAATTGTTATAGAAATAATGGGCCATGACCTTTAAGAATAGTATGGTTAAGAAATTTTGTGCTAAGTTCAAAATAAAACATACCTTCTCTAATCCATATTACCCTCAAGGGAATGGTCAAGTTGATGCCACTAACAATACTATTATCAATATATTTCACAAAACTATGGATAAACATGATACCGTTTGGCACAATCAACTGATATATGCCATTTGGGCCTACTATACAAGTGTGTGTACTCCTACCAATGTCACCCCATTCTCTCTTGTCTAGAGTATTGAAGTTATCATACCATTATAATTAGATATCCCATCCTTATGTGTTTCACTCAAAGATATTATCAAAGATAACAAGTACCATGAATGATGCCTACATGAGCTAGAAATGCTTGATCAATAATGAATATAAGTGTTATAGAATCCTCACAAGTACTATGAATGTATCAAACAAGCATATAATCAAAAAGTCCACCCATGAGAATTCAATATTGGAAACTTGGTCCTCAAATAAAATCAAAAGAATACTAATGTGGAGGCTTCCATCAAGGGAAAATTCAAACCTAATTGGCTAGGCCCATTCATTATTATAGACAAAATTAGAAATGGTGTATACGCCTCATAACTCTTACATGGAAAACCCGTTAAAAATCCCATGAACATCATGCATCTAAAGAAATACTATACATATATGGGTCTCCTTCGTTGGACATGTATGAGTATTCATAGATCACCCTCCCTTCTACTTATAGAATAGGTTTTTATGAATATCTTTAGAGGCTCTAATGATAGGAACTACTCTAAATCCCACATTTGGAGGCATCCGACTTCCCCTCGGTTTCCCAATGACACACTTTTTTTATAGGTTCAACTTGAATATTGAGGGAGTGTCTACACACATGAATCTCACTTTACATGTGCACATTGGGGGCCACCTTTCTTTCCCACATTTGGATACATAGTCTATAAATCCTAAAAACACTAAAAACTATAGATATTTCCCCTGAGGGAATTCTTAGATCACCCTTCCTTATCTTCAGAGAATAGGTTTTCATCTATGCCCTTAGGGGGCCTAAAAATACAAAAACATTTAAATATGATAAAAATCCAAAAACATTCAAATATATACAAACATCCAAAAATATTTCATTGCTCTTTCTTGGTTGTTTTTATTGCACACTTATATTATTCATGTTACACATTACTTATCATGTTATCTTGATACATAGTATGTTATATCCTTTTTCTATACACATGTGCATTCACGTGGTACATTGATTTGAATGTAGGATACACATAGATTGTTACATGATGTAGGATGCTTGACATTACTCTTTACCAATTCTTTTACAGTAATTAGGCATCCACTTTACACTTTCTCACATACATGTGTTATTATTCCAATATTTACTACTTTACTTTCTCTTACCTCATTCACTCAATACATACATCATGTCATACTATTTATTACTCTAACATGCTAATGGGTGCTTCATGTGTAGTATTTATTTTTGCAAGTTACTTCCAAACCAAGATCATTTTCATCTTATGGCTTGTTTCTTGTTTTACATGCTTCTTTGTGCTTTCACTTATTTCAGGAAATGTCCTATGTTACTTCATTTGTTTTTTGGCCTTGAGTGCCTCAATTGTCTTGTGACATCCTGAGTGGTGTCCCATGTATGTGACATATTTTTTGTCATACTATTATATTTGTGTCCCCTTATATGTTTTTTTTTTGTTACATTTACTATAATGTTTCACTATTGCTTTTTTTATTATATTACTAAGTATGCACCATGGTATACACCATTTTCACTCCCTTATTTCCCCATGTATGAATCTTACAACACATGTGCACATCAACTTTAAGTCCTATTTTTAGGCCACACTCACATTTCTCTATCTCATGTGCCCCAAACAAGGGGGAAATCATTGGATGATATATCACCCTCACGATAATTTCAGACTAAGAAACAAAATAACAGGTACAAAATTAGACAAATAAGAGGTCCAAAAATGGATCAAAATAGACTTGGGTTAGAAAACATAAAGGGACCAAACCGTATAGAAAAGACCATAACGTTTGGATGTTATGGCCCATTCCATACACTTCCATCCCGAGGAAAATTCAATCAATTTTCTCAGTTGGTATATTTTCTCAATGACATTTATAAGTTTTACTCATTTTTAGTAAAATATACATGGTATAGTTCATATTTTTGCACACTAAGGTCATGTGTAAGTTAGCATTTCTTTGATACATTATGTCATCATTTGCAAATCAATTGGGTTCATGTCCATCTGCAATGGCACTTATCTATGGGTCTTGGGAAGTGTCGAGGTGACTATTATCCTCATAGGATTTGACTTCATTACTCATATTTTTTGGGAAGGGATGTAGAGTAACTTGAATTATCCCATATAGATTTCTCTTCACCATGTGGGGTGCATTTGCACTTCTTTCTATTCTCCTTGGCACATTCCACTTGGGAATGATCACCCCAAGTCCTTCTAACTAGCTCCAACACAAAACAAAAAATCTCCATGACAATGGTAGTGGGAGTATTATCTCCCCTCTCTCACAAAACAATCAGGTGTACACTTTCCTTTGTTTTTCTTTTCTACTTACATATTTCTATTTTCACACTAAGTTCAAAATTTTCAAGTTAAAGTTTGATTTCCTATACTATGGACATTGACTACACTTTTCTCTACAGGTACTCATCTTGGAAAAAAACACAACTGAAACAAAGAAAAATTCCTAGCACAAACATAAGGTGCTCCGAGTGAAGACAAAGTGTGTCTACACACTTAAGTAAATTTTTCCTTTAAGTACACAATTTTCAATTCCATACTTTATTTAAAGGGGAAAATTTAGACACTCATTTTAGTAATTCATGTCTTGTAATAATACAAATTATACAACACTTTTGCACTAGCCCACACTTTCTCAATTTGACCAATTATGATATCCTAGTTATATCTCACTCATTCTTGCTTTACACACAACCTATTTGTTTGTATAATGGTCATATTAATCCATCAAATTAGGCTATACTCACATATTACAATCCCAATTTTCAAATCACTCACACATGTATTTGAGGACCATAGTGCCTAGAAAGGGCCATAACGTCCATATGCTATGGGCTGACCTATTTGCTTTGGTCCCTTTTCCTCTAATGGTACTTTTCTTAATTTGAACTTCTTTTGTACTTCTAGTTAGCTTTATCTGAGTTTTCTAGATCCATAACACATATATAAGCAATTTATTCATCTCTCATTTAGGAGGGCATTCTATCTACTTGACACCTAACATTCTAATGAGAAAATACTAAGAGAAATCACAAGAAAAGCTACTCCAAGACTCCCTTGAGCTTCATATACTCTGCATACTCATTTTAGGGAAGTCATCCACTCAGATATGTAAGCACAAAAGGCACATTATCAAATTCAAGTCAAGCTAGGAAAAGGTTCAAGTACAATTACATTGTTACAAGGTCATGGTTATCAATTTGGTTGCATACATTCTATATATCACATGTTAGGTGAGAATGATGTGTGGTTTGAGCCCTCTTGAGTAGTGGTGACATCGATGGTGTATAAGGGTTCCCATAACCCAAGTAATGTTTGTTTTTGCATGAATCCTCGCACCATATAAGGTTTTAAAGATCAATTAGCTATATAATAAGCATCACATATTTTCGAAGGTCCATATTACATGCATGAATAGACCAAGAAGCAACATGCATACCCAAAAAGTTTTAGGAGATGAAAGTACAAAGGGATATGGGCATATAGAAAATGTCCACAATGGTTATACACTTTAGGCCATGTCATATGAATTGGTCTAAGTAGATTTGTAGGATATAGTTTCAAAGACGAAGCCTTTTCAGACCATTTTTATCCCTTTCCAGTCATCAAGTCACCTGCAAATCAGCACACATAGTCTAGAATATCAACTAAGTCTTCTTCTCCCTCTCATTGCTAGTACTTTGTTTCATTTTTCTATCATTATCTATCTTTTTTCATGTATTATCTTGATATTTTTGCAATTAGATTTGGAAACTAGTTGATTAGGATAATATACCATTGATTACTACCCTCTTAAATTTAACCATTTAGGTTAGGGGTCCACACTATTTTCTAGTTGGGGCCATTAACTAATGGGGTCCACTTTTTGTAAGAAGGTACACCCTCCTACCTTTTCTTCACACTACATTGGAAGTGAATTTGTGTATAAATCACTCAAGAGACTGTTTCACATTGCATGTGGGATATGTCTAAATGCTTTTAAAGACTAGTACCAAAGATCGAGTGGTGGGAATCCAAGCCACCATGTGGCATCTCTATTAAATCCCAACACTAAGTTCCACCATAAAACCACGACCGAACTCAATGCATGGAATGGTCTTCATGATCACTTTGTAAGGGAATGATTTCCTTATTTAAACATGGATTTACTTAATATCCCACCAATATGGGACTAAACTCACCAAAGGCATTAAAGGACTATCCCAAACAAACATCTTTGGGAGTAGAATCAAATCCCTCACCCCAAATTTACTATATTATGTTTTTACCAACATGGCTCGCATAAGTTTGGTAAATATAAGCAATATTTTAGTTATATTCCTTAATTTATGGCTAAAAAGCTTTCAATACAACGTTTAGTGGTGTATATAAGGGGATTTGAACACCTATTTAAGTGGTAAAAAGATAGGTCCTTCACAAAAAAACCAATGGAGGCTGAAACATTATAAAAGGCCTAAACTTGTATTTGAAAGGTAATTTTAAGCCCTTTGTAAGGAGAGAACAAGAAAGTGAATCATTTTATTGTAGGAAATAGATCAAGGCCAAAAGTTGGAATTGTAGACTTACTAGAGATAAGGAAATTATTATTCACACGTTGAAGATATTTTTTTGATATAAATATTTTACAAAAAGTGCTTTTTCATCAATAATATATTGGTTCGATAGGTTTTTCAAACCCAAAGACGTAGCCTAACAAGGATAACTCTATTATCAAGTTTGGTTTGCATTATTTATTTATTTTTATCATTTGATTTCTATTTATAAACAATTCAAAATATAATTTTAAGAATCAAGCCAATTTTTAAACGTTTTAAGGGAAATTGAGAAAAAATTATTAAGTATTTGAAAATGATGAAATCAACAAGTGAAGCACTTAAGACATATTTCGATAAAGTTTGTTATCAAAGTAGATAATTGGGGATATTTTATTTTGAATGTTAATGATGTCTAAGTCAAAGTTTGGAGAGGGATCACTTGAAGAGTATAATCCTGAGATTAGTTCAAAACGTACAAGTCAAAGTTCAACCATGGAATCTCCTAGGGAAGGTTTTGAATAGAAATGACCTTGCATAAAGATTTTATATAAATGAAGAGTATGGTGGAAGATTTATACTGAGAAAGGAATCAAAGGAGCAAAGGTAAATCTAAGGAGAAACTAATGGTAAGGGTAAAGGAGAAGAACCTCCTAAAACTCCTCCATTTACTTTAGAACCTTATAGTTCTTCTATTGATGATAAAAAGAAATTTTCTAATGTATATTCCATTTTAAAGCTTGATGTTAAGTTTGATTAACCAATTTATAATGGAGGTATTTGTTCAGATTGAAATATATTGTAGGGCTCAAACTATTGTGGATGAGGAAGTAAAAATTAAATTAGCTACTCTTCAGTTGGGTAGTAAAGTATTCATTTAGTGGGAGAGTAAGACATAAGAGGATCTCTTGAAACATGGTAACGTTATTTTTCTTGGAATTATTTTATTTTCGTATTGAAAAAGTAATTTTATCCATTGGGTTATATGCAACAAGCTATTATAGATTCGGAAAACTTAATGAAAACTAAGGATCAAAGTGTACAATATTACACTCAAGAGTTTAGAAAAAGGGCTTTGGTTTTGGGCATTCCCTTTACACTCAAGAGACTCTTTTAAAATACATTGGTGGGTTACATAGTTATTTGAGGCATACAATACTCATGTTTAATCCCACTAACCTTGATGAAGTTTTTTCTAAGCTACCCATATTGAATCAATGGGTAAGGTGACTAAATAAAACTTCACAAAGAAAACAAGTAAGAATCCTAAAAAAAAGATAAAGGAAAGGGTAAGGCAAGACATACTTCCACAATTAAGAAAGAAGATGAGAAAATTGTTAGTTCACATTGCAAAAAATAAGGACATGTAGAAGTTAAGTGTTGAAAGTTACATATGGAAATCAAGCCAAAGAAGTTTAGGAACAAGAAAAGTGATAAGAATACTACTGTAATATTATATAAAGATCTTGGATCATATTCATTTGATGATACCAAGATCACCACTATGGACTTATAAGGTTCATCTTCTTCATCTTCTATCTCTAATCCTCATACTTCTAATTCTAAATATAAGTATGTTGAAAAGAAAAGAAATGATCTTTTCCACATAAGAGTAATTTCTAAGAATTTTAAAATAGATACTCTTTTTGATAGTGGATCACAAGCTAATATTATTTCTGAATAAGTTGTTAAGAATTTGGGACTTAAGACTAAACCACATCCTAAACCATACCCTTTGGGTTGGGTATGTGATGATGCTAAATTGAGGTCACTAAAACATGCAAACTTATATTTTCAATCACCTCTAAGTTCATTAATGAGGTAGAATTAGATGTGGTTCCACTTGATATTTATGGCATTGTACTTGGAAGTCCTTATTTAATAGAAAATTAATCTTATATAGGGAAGAGAATAAATATTTGCTTGTAAAATATGGGATTGAATACATTGTAAGATCCCATTGGATAAAGGAAAATTTATCACTTGTATTTGTAGGAAAGATGAAAAGGTTTGTCAATGCAAGAAAAAAATTATACTCATGATTGAAAAATCTAAGGACAATGATAAATCCAAGGCTCTAGAAGGTTGTGATCCTAAACATAAGAATTAAATAGTTAAGATTATATCTAACTATGATGATGTGTTTCAAGAGCCACATGGTTTACCTCCTAAAAGATAAATACAACATGAGATTCATCTACAAAAAGATACACCTCTTCCTAACATTGGCATGTATAGGTTTTCCATGGTGGAGAATGAAGAAATAAAGAAGAAAGCACTAGAGTTTCTTGATAAAGGGATCATTTGAACAAACACTTCTTCATATGGTCTCGCACAATTTTTTGGTACCAAAGAAAGATAGAACTTGGTGGATGTGTGTGGATTACCAAGCATTTAACAATATAATGGTTAAAACCACTACCATCTTCCTTGTATTGATGATTTGTTAGATCAATTGAAAAAATGTTGTATATTTATCTAATTTGGAATTAAGAAGTGGTTATCACCAAGTTATAATAAGTGAAGGTGATATTTGGAAAACTAATTTGAAAACTAAGCAAGTTATTTTTGAATGGATTATTATGCCCTTTGGGATTTGTAATGCACTTGCCACCTTTATGTGGGTTATAAATGTTGTATTTTAGGACATTCATATCTGATTTTGTTATAATCTACTTAGATGTTATTTTGATCTTTACTAAAATTTGGGAAGATCATGTTGAACACATTAAGAAAGTCTTGGATACTTTGCAAAAGGAGAAATTGTACTTAAAGATGTCTAAGTGTGAATTTGGTAAAACATATTTGGTATATTTAGGCTATGTTATAGGGGATGGTAAATTGAAAATTGATCCCTCTAAAGTTGAAGTCATTATGAAATGGCCTAAGCCTAATAATGTAACTAAAGTTAGAAGATTCCTGGGGAAGTTCAATATTGGAGGAAGTTTATTGCTAAATTTTAATTTATTACATCTTCTTTGCATTCCTTGACAAGTAATAAATAGGTCTTTCAATGGGGAGGCAAGTACCAAAAACCTTTGATAGGTTGAATGAAAAGATAAACACAAACCTAGTGCTAGCACTACCGATTTACAACAACCATTCAAGATGAAACCAATATGAGTGATTATACCATGGATCTCATCTTAATGCAAAAGAGAAAACTTGTGTGTTACCATTTAGAGACCTTCACAAGTGTGGTAAGGAAATATCCTACTTATGATAAGAAGTTGCATGCTTTGGTACATAGTATGAAAAAATGGAATCATTATTTTATGGGCAAAGAGACTATAATCCACATGGATCACCAACCTTTATAATATCTCCAGTCACATTCAAATATATGAAAATCAAAGCACTTTCATTGGATTGGGTTTTTTCAACAATTCCACCTTGTGAAAAGGTACACAAAATGATGTTGTTAATATTCTTTCTAGACCTATTATTGCATCTATTCTTTTGCAACATAGTCCTTTGATGCATGAAAGCTATAAGGAACAATATGTTAGAGATGTTGATTTTAAGGATGTTTATGAAGATTTAACTCATGGTAAACAAGTGGAATAATTAGACTATCACTTACATGATGGATTACTTTATCATCTTGGTAAAATTTTCCTTCTATGCAAGACAAATTATTTCATGTGATTAGGGAATCACATACTTATTTTATTTCTAGTCATTTTAGCATTGGAAAAATAGTTACACAATTACAAAGATATTGTTATTGGCCTCAGATGTATGAAAATGTATCTAAATATGTAAAAGGTTGTATTCTTTGTGCCACAAGCAAGCCTAGTAACAAGAAGTTGGGCTTGTATACCCCACTTCCCATACCAACCCATCCATGGGAAAGTGTTTATATGGACTTTTTGGAGGCTTTCCTATGTCAAAAATAAAATACAACTATTTTATGTGGTTGTGGATAGATTTAACAAAATGTGTATATTAGTGCCTTGTAAAAAGCAGATAATAGGGAGGAGACTGCACATTTGTTCTTCAATAATGTTTGGGTTCATTTTGGTTTTCCTACATCTATTATATCTAATCAAGATTCTCAATTCATTGGGAAGTTTTGGTCAACTTTGTGGGACTTGATGGACACAAAACTTAAGAAGAGCACTTCCTTTCATCCACAAAGCGACAGGAAAATAGAAGTGGTTAGCTGAATAGTGGTACATTTACCCCAAGGATATTGTAGTAAGAATCTTAAGCTTTGAGATGAAAATTTGTGTTATGTGAAACATTCTTATAACCATTTCATACATTCTTCTACACATAAGTCCCTTTTGAGACTTGTTTTGGTTATTTTCCTAATTCCCCTTGGAATTTACTTTTGGAAATGAATTAGTGGTGGATGTACATAAAGATGCATATAAAGAAAAGAAGTTCATCCAAAATATCTAATCATTTCATCAAGTTGTCTAAGAGTATTTGGAAAATAGAAAATTCAAATATAAGGCTTGGCATGAACAACATTAGGATGATCATCAATTTTAAGTTTGGGATCAAGTTTGGCTACACATTAACAAATAATGCCTTAAAAGTGAAGGTAAAAAAATCAAGCCAATCAAGTATGGTCCATTTAAAATTTTGGAAAAAATGCCTCGTGGTTAGAATTACCTCCATATATGCAAATGTATTCCATGATAAATGTTAAAAACTTGAAACTTTATAAGCCTCTTATGATCATGGATTAGGATGAGAGTGTTAAAATTCATTTTTGATGATTTTCTCTAGAATATATTAATGAGTTGTAGGAACATTTTATTCTTGGCAAGAGGGTGAGGACTTCATGAAGGGGTGATGTGGAATACCTTCGTGTGGGTCTAAAAGGAATACATCCAAGAAAGGAAAGGTGGATATAAATTAGAAGGTGAGGGAGTTGTACCCTCACTTATTGTCAAAATAAAACCAAACTTTTGGTGATACAAAAGATTCTTAGTGGGGAGGAGTGATCTTGGAGGATCCTCACACAAATATGATCAAATATTATATAATCAAGATTAAAACATTTTCACATCAAAGACCTCATTGATAGATTTCAAATGCATTTTGAATAGTGCCAAACTGAATTTGTATGTAAAAGTTGTGGCCTGTTGAAGTTATGCTCCAATAGGAAAAAATAAATAAATTAGTTGCACAATGATGATGTGGCCCAATTAGGGCTTGACATGTGGACCAATTGGGTGTTGACACATTGAAGATTGAAATTTGACAAGTGGGTTTGTTTGGTTTTAGCCTCCAATCTTCGACGATCGAGTGTGGGGCCCATGCTATTTTTTTGGGGCTTGATCATGCACCCAAAATTGTAAGGTCTTGTCTTACTGTAACAACGTGACATGTGCCCCAATGATGATACAGGTCTCCTCGCAAGGTGTTCGGGATCTGAAAAATCTCTCCGAGTGTGCGTTAACATCCCACATGCCCCGCTTAGCCCCGCGTGCTTTATTTTTTCCTTTTCCCCTCTTTTCTTGGCCTTTTCTCTTCAGTGATGAAACCGCCGCCCTGCCTAGGCGGCGGTCTCGTGACCACCGCCCTGAACAGGGCGGCGGTCCTGTAACCACCGCCCTGCTCAGGGCGGCGGTCCTTTACGCGTTTTCTAGAAAGCTCTTTTAACACGACTCACGTAATTTCAACGTTTTACCAACTTTCTTTCACCGCCATAAGCTTGCATTTATGATTCTGGTTCCCTAGAATAGTGTTTTGCCATTGTTTATAGTTTAAGAGTTCTATTTGGTTTTTACCTTGGGTAAATGCAAATGCTATAAATAGTTGGCTTGTGCTCAAGCAAATGGCCCCTCAAAATTTGCCTCTGATTTCTCTTTGCAATAGATTTAGTTTTCCTTTTGCTTAGAATGCTTAGTTCCTTTCATTGCATGCTTAGTTAGCATTGTTTTACTGTTGGTAAGCCACATATCCATCTTGTGCAAGTAGTGTTGTTATTTCATCCAATCCATTGGAGTAGAATAGCTTAGGAAGCCATTAAAATTGTAGGTTTTGCTCCTCAAACAGGATAGTTTCAGGTTCTGGACGCTTTATGTTGCATGACTCGCAATAAATCCCGCTAGGAATTACATAAGCCAAGCTCTGTACTCTTGTGCTATCCCTATCCTACTCGCATTGTATTCAAATGTGTATTACGAGCTGCCTTTATCCCAATATCTACCTATGTTGATGCTATCATTACACGCTTTTATGGATCCACGTGAACACGAAAGGAACGAGGAGATCACACCGAGGGGACAAGATCACACACACCAGTCGGATTCACCTTATGCTCGAGAATCCGGGTTCTAGCTTTCAAAGTTCTAGTTAGAATCATATCACATAGAGTAGTTAATTGCTTTATTTGATTAATTATACTCTCGATATTGCAGGATCTTGTGGGGATTGATAGTTTCTGAGAAACTATGATTCACTCCTCACTTCTGAGGTAGGATCGAGAGTCTTGCAAATAGATTAGATAAGCTATTTTATTGTTTAGAATAGATCTACAAATTGCACAGACAGATAGCTACACTCGGTTATTTTGTTTGTTTTAAAATTATTATTTTAGTTGTCATTCTAGATATTTTAAATAGTTGCTTTCTTAAATTCGTAAAGTTCATCAGAAAACACAAAAAAATAAAGAAGTCATATATACTATAGATATACTTCACATAGTTAAATTTTATTTTACTGTAGTTCTCTTTACTTTGTTGCTTTTGTATGACAATCATGGGACCTAGAGAGCCCAGGGAATACGTATTCGAGCCAATCGTGCCTCAGCCCAATCTCATCACAGCGATAACTGATATAGATCAAAATCTTAGGATCAAGTCTTCCAAACAATGGTAAGCTTGCAACAAATCAATTCCCAGTTGAGCGGGTTAAACGTAGAAGACGACCAAGCACACACATTTTGGTCAAATCAACCAAACTATAGATTACCCTAGGCAACATTCATATGACTGTAGAAGGGTTTGAAAGAGAACAAACCTTTGGTTGTGATCCTTTGGTCCCACAGCTAGGCGCAGGAGACACTCTTCTAGATATAGATACCAGCCTAAGAATCCAAGTTGCACGAACACTGTAAGATATTATGAGAAAATCACATAGTTATTGATCCTAAATATAGAAGCTAAGAAAGCATACGATTACTGGATATTAGGGATTAGGACTTGATTTCACGCATGACCATAACAGGTCCATAACAACTAAGAATCTACGGTTGTGACCCATAAATCCCATGAGCCTAACGAATCCATAGGAGAATTAGACATAGACACTGGCCTACGCACACTAGTATTTCGGTCTACTCCACTTCCGCCTATCATCATCGAACAATTATCCTTACTAGACAAAGCAGCTAACAGAGCTAGGGAATTCTGGACTAGGCCAGAGAATCGTCCATAGAATTGGCTATATTTACCATCCACCATATGACCCTGTCCAGAGAAATACACGAAACTATCCCGGGTCATTTTCCATGTATTCCACAACCTATAGATCGAATCACGCCAGAGCTCGATATTGATTAGATCTTTTGAGCAGTCATCCTTGCTGACCGATCTATCACACCAGTTCAAGTTAGGAGGGCCTTCTTTGCCTTAGACTTGAAAATTACGCTAGTGCATATTGAAGACATTAGATTTCCTAACTAGTTTGTCTGCATCTCACACATATTCCATACCCACCGGCTGTCTCGGCACGACCTCGGGAGGTTGGGTGCGAGGAAGAGTCACTTGTAGATTCCCATGCTTGCATGTCACTTTTCCGTCGTACAAAATTGGTGAACCCAACGTGAAACTTACAATTGTTTCACCTTCTATACCTCATCAGCCTTCACATCAGCTTCACCAACAAAATTGGTGAACCCGACGTGAAACTTACAATTGTTTCACCTTCTATACCTCATCGGCCTTCACATCAACTTCACCTAAAAAATTGGTGAACCTAACGTGAAACTTACAATTGTTTCACCTTCTATACCTCATCGGCCTTCACATCAGCTTCACCAACAAAATTGGTGAACCCGACGTGAAATTCCTAATTTCTAGTTCGGAGTCATATTATTACGTGTTCTTCCAAGGTTAGTATACTTTTCATCTTTTCCGCCTCATTGGCTTTCACCATCACCTTCGCTCCTTCCCATTATTCTGCGGGTATTCATATACCCCCCGAATATGTCGGGATTCGATGCATATGGCAGACCCCTCTTGGGTCTTGAGGCATATTATGCCCAACAAAATAGACAATCATCACCCTCACTCTCAGTATGGGGTGACAACTATTCAGATAACCAATTATCAACACAAACTCCAAGGATCAGATATAGCTCATCCTTCCAAACAGAGGAGTTGGAACAACTCGCTCAAACGCAACAAACGGAGCCTTCAGGCTCAAACAATATGACGTTCACCGGAGAATCCGGTTCATCTCCTCAGGTACTACTTAGACCACAAATTAGTAGGCAATCAGACCCATACCAAAGTTTAGATGATAAACATTTGGTATATTATGCCAGGAATGAACAACACTCTCGAAGTATGTACCCACCCATAGGAGGTCTACAAACACAACCCGAGGTCTCTTTTCAAGAAAACACTTCCATCCCATTACATATAGGAAATGCCCTCGGAGAAACTTGGCAGGGCAGTGATCAGTTCATAGTGGGGTATCATAGACCTATACAACACCATGATATACAACAAATGCCACCAAGGCAGAATATCGTGACTTCACCAAATGAAGTCATTTCAACGTTGGTAGAAAAAGTGAGAGGGTTAGAACTTGCTCAAGCAAATCACCATTCTCAATTCATACAAACAGGAAGTTCCAATCCTCCACACCATCCTAGCCAAGTAGATCTCCTCACAGGAGTAGGCACGTTAGGCATGACTCCTCAGTATTCGCAACAAATGCCAACTAGACCCACCATCTCTAGCACTGTTCCTCCCGGTCTAGTACAAAACAATCCATTCATGGACAATACCCCATCATACTTAAACATGTACTCCAAATCACCACAAGGGGATATGTTCTCCTCTCCCGACATGTTTTCTCAAACACAGGTGCTCCCTTATGCCCCTACCAACGCATACGCTACGCCGTACCAACAACCCATTCCACCGCCGCTCCCTCAATAGGCACCTTCTATGGTCGAAACATATGCGATAGGGACTTACTCAGAATATTTGAAAGAGCCCTTGGATTTCACCATACGAAGCATCATGCTTCCAAGACCTCTCCCCGATTTTCCCAAATACAAAGGCGAGGGAGATCCAAACGCACATATCAAAGCTTACGCTATGGCCATTCGAGAACTACTCCCATGGGATGGGGTTGTTCTTAAAATTTGCCAAAAACTTGGAAGGTATCGCTCTCGATTGGTATTATAGAATACCTGAGGCTTCTATACATTCATTCAAACAACTCATGTCAGAGTTCATCAAGGCCTTCGACATGAACAAATTATTAAGAACAGGAATCAGGGAGTTCTTACAC
Source organism: Taxus wallichiana var. yunnanensis (assembly GCA_018340775.1). Lineage (NCBI taxonomy): Eukaryota > Viridiplantae > Streptophyta > Pinopsida > Cupressales > Taxaceae > Taxus > Taxus wallichiana. The sequence goes on from CM031243.1 coordinate 687,979,697, forward strand.
ATCAAACAAGAACACAACGAATTTGTCACCCATTTCATTCAAAGGTGGCGTACAGTTCTTTATTCTTCGGCAAGTGCTCCCAACATGGATCAAATGGAACTATGTGATTTATTCCTTCATTCTCTTTAGTAGAGAGAAGTGAAGGAAGAAGTCCAGAAGTTCCCATTAAGAACTTACGATGAAGTACTTGAGAGCGCTCTTCGAATAGATCAAGCGGCAATTGACAGTGGTTACAAAACATATGGAGCAAACGGGAGGTTAATCCCCCAACCAGAACACTACAACTTATCCTACTACCATGAACGTCAATCAAGGACCTAAAATCCTTAACAAAAATCGGGGTGTAACAACAGATGGAGTAACCGACCAGCCTAAGAAGGTAAATGTTGTCAATACTCCATCACAAATAAACAACCAACGAAACAACAACTTTACCCCAACAATCAATACAGTGGATTTTAACCATCCACAACAACAACAACAACGGCGAAATCCCATACAGGGTCCAAGCCAAAATTCAACTAGGTACCAAAACTAGAATTCAAACCAAAAACAACAAACACAAAATTTTAATAGACAATGGTTTGATCAAAATTTTGGGCCACAATACACATCAAACCAAAAAACTAGGAATTACAATCCTAATTCGTATTGTGGTTTCCACAAAATTTAGGGTCATGACACTAGAACGTGCCGTGACTATAATAAATTCATGCAACGCTTGCCAGATGAACAAAAACAACTTTTCATGGATATGTTCTTGGCAGATCCTACGTCACCAATGTCAAATACCTTTTCAGGGGCAGTTTCCCATCAAAATGCACCCCTGAAGATCTTTAATGATCCACTCCCAAATCACGATAACAAAAGGATAAATCTAACTGGGACGAACAAGGGTGTAATGACAAGAAACAATGATCATGAAGCCTCGACCTCGCTAAATCCATTAGTTGCGCCATAATTAGGAAGTCAGCCACGACCTAAGGTAGTCGGTTTAGTGGAGTTAGCTCTGAACTACCCATTGAAGCTATAACAAGGACGCGAGAGTATTTCTCTCAGCCAAGTCAAAGCCACTGTCGGAGGCGAGATGACATCCAACAAATCGTAGTAAAACCTATGGGAGCCTATGATTTGATTAATGACCTAACAAAAACCTTCTCACACATTTCATTCTTAGACTTACTAAAGAACTCTCCTGCCCACAGGGCTGCTCTTTTAGAAGCATTAGGTTTAAGTCATCTAATTAATATCACTCCACCACTGAAACACGGGTAAATCATGTGGATTTTGATGTTCATCCTCCGGGGGTGAGCGAGATAGGGATTTGAATTCATATTCGAGATAAACAAAATGCCGACAGATCTTTGAGATCGCACGCCGAGGTGATCCACCTTACATTTGCAAGTATGGGTTTATAACAACTATGTAAAGTGTGCGATGGTTGTGATGGGGGCAGTGGTTAACATAGTCCCCTTCTCTTTCCTCCTCCAAAAGTTAGGGTATGGAGAAACCAATTGTTCCCACAACTCGAAATACACTAAGGGGCTATGATAGTCTTAAAGCCACCTCGAGTTGGAACTATAATATTACCGGTCACCTTAGGACCCAAAACCATCTTGACTGAGTTTTATATTATAGATCGGGAAACTAACTATAATATGATCCTCGGCCGACCATGGATACACCGCATGAAGGCAATCCCTTCTACACTATTTCAAGAAGTAAGGTTTTTACATTTAGGAAAGGTATTCGTGGCCAAAGGTGATCCAAAACCATTTGATGTACACCTAGCTAACTTAAAGAAAAGACCAGGCATACACTCGGAGTTTGAGCTCCCAACAAACCAACTTAATAAACCTACCAACGCAAAAACAAAAGAAAAGTTAGTACCTACGATAGATCTTGAAACTATGAGCCTAGCCAAAGTAACCCCAACCCCAAAGATGAGGCTAACACTGTAGAAGCAGTATCATTAGGAACTACTGCAAAAATCATTGAATTGCTAGAAAATGATCTACCAATATTCTTACCATTCGATTCAGTAGGCATAGGGTATTCCCTAGGCATTGGCTCTCTTCCAGCAGAGGATCTCTGTATGGTGGAAGTAGAATATGCAAACACAACAGATATCCCAGCATCCATATTCCCAGTCAAATATTGGACACTCCATTATGATGGAGCTAGATGCCGTTACGGAGCGGGGGCGGGTATAATCTTTACTTCCCCTGAAGGAAAAGTCTTACCTTTTGCCTTTAAACTAAATTTCGAGTGCACAAACAATGGCGCTGAGTACGAAGCCCTCCTCCTTGGCCTCGTCTTAGCTAAGAGAATTGGTGTTGATAACATCAGAGTCTTAGGAGACTCACAATTAGTAGCAAACCAAGTCTCTGAGATATATGAAACCAAAGCCGAGCACTTACAACTTTACAAAAGAGTTGTATTAGATTTAAGCAAGGAGTTTGACTTCATATCAATTGAAGCAATCCGTGAGAGAAAAATCTTCTCACCGATTCAATAGCAACTTCAGCATCACGTTTTACTCCAAGCAATGAGTTAGAGGATACCCGTTTCATGGTATCCCTTCGTGATGAACCATTGATAAAGACAATGACGAATTCTCTTTTAAACGGAAATAAATCTACTATCCTAGACCATGCTGATAGTGATATGGCCACTTTGGATTACTTAAACACCTATGCGGCACTACATCTCTCCTATCATATGATAGATTTGTCCTTAATCCCACGTTCATCTTCCTACTTCAGAAATCCCATGATGGATCTTCCCTCACAAATGGAACCTAGCATATGCACAGTAGAAAATGGGGATGATTTGGATTTACCTCCAGCACCACCTGAGTTTGAAGAGGGTAACGCCTCTTTGATCGAAGAAACCATTGATATTAACATCGGAACGGAAGATGAACCAAGGATTTTGAAACTAGGATCCTCGTTAACCCCAGAAGAAGTAGAAATACATACTCGGATCCTCAAAGAACATCAGAAGGTGTTTGCATTTAATTATAAGGAAATGACAGGAGTTGCACCCCACATTGCGGTGCACAACCTCATCACTAAATCTGATGCAAAGCCAATTAAACAAAAATCAAGACCCATGAAACCCAAGGTAGCTCTCATGGTAAAAGAGGAGGTAATAAAACTCCTCCAAGTAGGATTCATCAAGCCAGTCGATTACTCCCAATGGGTATCTAATATCGTTCCCATTCTCAAGAAGAATGGGAAGATACACATCTGCATAGATTTTCGAGACATCAACAAAGCGTGTCCTAAAGACGACTTCCGTTGCCATCCATTGATGTCATTGTTGATGCAACAGCTGGGTTTGAACTTTTGTCTCTCATGGATGGATTCTCGGGATACAATCAAATCAAAATATTTGAACAAGATCAAGCTAAAACCACATTTATAACTCCTTGGGAACTTATTGCTATCTTTGTCATGCCATTTGGTCTCAAGAATCTTTGGTGCTATATACCAGCTGAGCTATGACATATATATTTCACGATTTAATTCATAAAATCATGGAATCCTACATAGATGACTTGTTGGCTAAGGCCAAGAAGCGTTGTGACCATCGGAAGTACTCCGCGTCATTCTCTCACGTCTGATAGAATACGGAGTCACGCTAAATCCAGAAAAATGCGTCTTTGGTGTAACGGGAGGAAGCTCCTAGGTTACATCATATCATCACGAGGATAGATGTTGATTGACCAAAATTTAGGCAGGTTGTCCTCGAAATGGTTCCACCTTCGGATGAATCGGAATCGGTCATTTCTCAAAAAGGCAGGTGCGATCCGAAGATTCATCCGGACTTAAGCTTCACCATTCATCCAATCAACAATTTACTCAAGAAAGATTATAGCATTGATTGGATTGAAGAATGCAATGAATCTTTTGATGTAGTTAAGTGTTTCCTGTTATCACCACCTACGCTAATTCCACCTAAGCTAGATCACCCGTTAATTCTATACTCACGAGCTACCGATGTCTCGCTAGCCTGCATGCTGGCTCAAGAAGATGATGACAAGAGAGAACGCGTGATTTATTTCATTAGCGAGCGTTGCTCGACTATGAAACACGTTACACACAAGCAGAACGAGAATGCCTTGCCATAGTCTTTACAACCAAATGCCTAAGACATTATATGTTAAATCAAGAAACAAGGGTCATGGTAAAAACGGACCATTTACGAACTTTCCTCACACAAGGGTCCTTGTCTAAAAAGGCTGGATGTTTTATAACCTTAATGGGAGAATTTGAATTAACGTTTGTAAATCAGAAGTCAGTTAAGGGACAAATCATTGCGGATTGGTTAGCTGATAACCCATTAGATGGAGGCGATCTAGTAGATTTAGATTTTCTAGATGAGTGCGTATACTACATCGAAACCTGACCCTCTATCTCTGAGTGTCCTTGGTACACTGATATCATTAATTATATCATGGACCATATGTATCCAGAAGGAGCTACACCACAACAAAGAAGGCGGTTACGTATTATCGTAGCTAAATACATCATTATAGAGCAAGTGCTCTATCGGAAAGCGTTCGATGGAATGCTCCTAAGATGTGTCGACACGGAAGAATCCAAGAAGATTCTCCATGAATCTCACAGTGGAATGTGTGGAGGCCACTTTGGTGGCCATGCCACCACTCGCAAAATACATCGAATGGGCTATTTCTGGCCCACTCTAGAGCACGATGCAGTAGAGTTTGTACGCAGGTGTCATAAGTGCCAAGAGTTCTCCCATGAGATCCACATGCCAGCACAAACTCTACAACCAATTGCTACTCCATGGCCCTTTTCTACATGGGGCCTAGACTTAATAGGGAAATTCTCTCCCTCGTCCACAGACGGCCATAATTTTATAATCACGGCCACCGAATATTTTACCAAATGGGTAGAGGCTATGCCTCTTACTACTGTACCTAGTTTTGTAATCGCCAAGTTCATTTTGAACCAAATCATTTGCAAGGTACGGTATCCCAAAAATCATCATCTCGATAATGGGACTTCTTTTAAGAATGAAGAGGTTCGCAAAGCTATGCAATAAATTTAAGATAAGCCATCATCTGACTTCCTTGTATTACCCTCAAGCCAACGGACAGGCTGAGCGACAAATAAAACACTAAAAGCCATTCTCCTTAAAATGGTGAAAGAAAACAAACGAGATTGGCACTTAAAGTTATATCTGGCCTTATGGGCCCACCGAACCTCAATAAGAACACCAACGGGAGTAACTCCTTTCTCGCTAGTATTCGGGGCAGAGGCAGTTCTCCCACTCGAGGTTGAAATACCTAGTCTCCGCATTTCATTACAAGGGATTCTGGATGAAGACACTTACAGAGAAGCACGTCTTTCCCAACTAGAAAGCCTAGATGAAGCTAGGTTAGATGTTTGAACATGGCACAGAGTCTATGCTGACCGGATGTGCTGGAAGTATAACAAGAAAGTCTATGAACGACATATATGAAGGTGATCTAGTTCTAAGACTAGACAGCCGGATCGACAAGAAGACCGGTGAAGGAAGGAAGTTCCGGCCTAAATGGTTGGGCCCATACCGAGTCATGAAGGACTATGGAAATGGTGCATACCTCTTATGTACGCTAGAAGGTGAGGAATTTGGTGAAATAGTCAATTCCCTACACCTCAAGCGTTTCTACGCGTAAGCAGCTAGCACTACTTATATATCTATCTACATTGCATTTTCATATAGATTAGGATCATATTGTCCACTTGTTTCGTACACAAATTGTGATCAAGGAATCTATTCTCAAAGAAATTCATTACAAACTCATGATGTTGTTGGCATAAACTTTCTAATCATACCTCTCCATTTTCATGATATCATCAAATTATCTCGGAATCATTTTATCAAATAAAGCTAGACATGACAAAGTCTTAACGGTAACCATACCAAGATCTGCAAGTTTATTCTCACTTTTGGTTTCTTCTTAGGGTAGGTGTCTTGCCTATGGTCTGTTCTAGAAGCTTCATGGTGTCACATCTATCCCATATGTATATCTCTTTGGAAATAAACACATACTGACATTTTACTCAAATAAACAAGTCAAACATTGATCAAATAGAAAATTTTAATTTTACACATTTCCTTGCCCCACCAACCTTTGGTGATGAGCTTGCGTCTCTTACTAGTGACGTAGGGTTGGGAAAGGATGGAAATGCCCTTACTCACCTATATGCTTTGCCCACGGTGATAAACCCACGCTTCTTACTAGTAGCATGGGGCAAAGTGTAGGGGGTCCTCTTGACAAATAAATGCAAAAGGTCATACACAAACAATTCAAACTTTGAAACTTTGAGTTAAAAACAAATGAATCAAATGTTCAAAAATCCCAAGAGAGTTAAAATCCTAAAAACCCAAATTTTGTCTACTATGTGGCCATCTACGGGTCTAAGTTTGGATAAACCGCAAAGCAAGTTGCATCCAAAACTATGAAGTCACTCGAGTGGAGTGGACTTGTAGTGTCCTAATTTGGTTCCGCCAAAGCTTTGTCTGTCTTTCATCACTATCATTTCACTACACCTCATAACTTGCGCCCTTCCCAACTCTTGGTGATAAGCCCTCGCATCTTACTAGTTGCGTGGAGTTGGGGGTAGGGGCAAGTTTATCTATTCATCGTACCGGTTTATTTTCATCACTTTGCCAAAACAAACATGGAGTATCCAAAATTGCTTACAGAAACTAAGGTTCAAAATCACATTATATCTACATCATCATATATCAGCATCATGAAACACAAAAGGAAAGTAAAACACTTGCATCATTTGTTCACCATTGCATATATTCTAAAAGAAGCATATAAACATACATCATAGTATAGGAAACTGGAAATAGAAAGTGAGCCATGAATACCAAGAGTTTGATCCAGAACAAAAATACATATATATAAATAATCAACGTTTATATACAATGTCATCATGCACTAAGCATGGTCAAAATGCTCAAAGAGCCCGGGATATACAAAAGAATATATAGTACAAAATCTACGAGAGCCAAGTGGCTTCTCAATCCCTATGAGACCCCTCTGAAGGTGCACGCCCATGCCTAGGACTCGGCTACGCCGGCGCTCTGAATGCACGGAGGGCTCAGGATCCGAGGGGCAGCCGCAGTCTCACCACGAGAATGGCTCCTCATCAAGCGCTCAGCCATCCTATACCCCGCTAACTCTGTGCGAAGGGTCGATACCATCCTGGCCACATGCCAGACTAGAGTGAAGACATCGGTATGTCCAGCTGCTGAAGGCTCCCCAGCATCCATGGACAGCTCTGTGCGGGTCCTCTCCATGGGGATCATCAGGGTATCAGTGCATACCCTGCGAATCAAGTCCCGCCACTCATCGGCGGTCTCTGCAAACCAAGGAGAAAAATTAGAAACCAAATAGGAGATTAGAAATCCAAGATAAAACACAAGGAGAGATAGTAACTAAAATGATCTTAAATTAAACAAACACTAGAAGGGAGAGAGGGTAACTTACTCGGATCACCAGGCCTCCAAGATGGATCTATGGGATCAGCACCGCCACGGATGCCGCTGCTCGACTGAGGGGCTACTCCTGTGGCTGGAGCAACGTAACACCCCACAACAGACTCATCCTCCCCATGGCCCAGGAGTGGCTCTCACGAAACCATAGTCACCCTCTCTACACTTTGCTCGGCCCTCTCCCTGCATGATATCCTGGGTGTCGTGCCACTCAGGATCACTATCCTCGGTCTCCTCCTCTATCTCTCCCCTCGTAAACTCCTCAAACTCGGAGTCTACCTCAATGGGGTCATCGCTGCTATGGGCAGGACCCACGGCAATCTGAAGCAAAGGTGCCTGAGGCGCACCGGCTCTCCCTCTAGCACGTACTATCCTCCCGGCTCTGATAGGAATGCCGGGGAGTAACCCTTGTCCAACCCGGCCTCTAGGCCCCCTCAGCCTCTCTCGGGTGATCGTATCTTGGCACCTTTATGGGGGGAAGCATACCCATGTATGGTAAGCCAAAAGCTGTTGAGGACACGGCAAAGGGGTGCATCTCCACTCGCCCCACTCTATCAATAAGCTGCCTGTCGTGGAGCAGGAGATCAAGGTAAGAGCCTCCTCGCCCCATATGCCTGCCATAGTCTGGTATGGTGTGGCCTCCATGTCGTAGTAGTGGTCGGGAGGCGGCTGGGCGATGAGGTGCTCGAGCTTGACATGTCTGTCCATCGGCTGCCCTCACAACTCAGGATCTGCCACACTCTCCACCCCTGCCATAAGGGATGAAATGCTCATAGACCCAACTCATGACTAGGGTCGGGTGGCTCAAGGACTGCCCCTATAAGCGGACCACCCTGTATAAGTGGGTAGGTGGTCCCAAGAATATCTGCTCCCCAGGCATATATCTGACCGTGCCCCCTCTACGTGCAATAATGGGGACCAACAGTATAGTAATGTATCTCCTCCCTTGTCCCCGATCAGTCTCGAGGCAAGGATCCCCATGATGGCCTGGCGAAGTAAGGGGATGGGCAAAGAAGGAATGGATCGAACTCTCACCCCCTTCTTCGACCCCGTGGAGATGATTGCATCTCCCATATATGTGGCCCACTGTGCAATCTGTGCCCGTGAACCCTTGTGTCTCTAGGGTGAGTCGTCTCCCGATGATCGGGACCCCCAGAATATGATAGACGTCCTCCAGTGTAATAGTCCACTCACCGCGGACCCCTAGCAATCGGAAGGTGTTCCGATCTGCATCCTAGTATGAGAACAAGTCACAAAGGATGTGACTAGATGGTGTAACGTGTGGCATGCATGAAATGCGTAGTATCCCAGCCCGCTGAAGAGTGTCCTCCTCATCCTGTGAGAGGGCATCTAGTACCCCTGGGAGCCAATCACACTCCCTCTCTCTACTCCACCGGATATACTCCTCTCTCACTGCATACACCCAAAAACACACAAAACAAAGCAAGTTAGCATCCAAGTAATACTGGAAAAATCATGAAAGCACGTAGAAATGCTAAAAATACAAACACAATCTCAAAAATGTTCCTTTTGCATTCTGTGCAAAACCACCGCCCTGAGCAGGGAGGCGGTTTTGTAACCGCCACCTTAAGGGCGGCGGTCATGTAACCACCGCCCTGGGCAGGGCGGCGGTTGTGGTCGAAAACCCACGTGGGTTTTTAAATTTAAAAGGCCTAAAAAGTGCAAAAAATGACCATTTTACCTAAAAACAAAGCCTACCCAGTAGGCGCCCCCTAGGTGGACCTTTTAACACTAACATTTTCAAAAATTACCCCCCCATGACAAAGTATTTAGCATTTCAAATTTAAGGGGGTAAAAAGGATAAACTGAAGAAAACTAACCTGTGATCTCACGGGTCGATGTTCCGCACGTGGAGGCATGATCGCTATGTCGTCATGGACATTTTGACTCTACTCACGCAAGAAACCGTCACCGTGGGTCCCAGAGCTCAAAATCAATCAAATCGACTCACACAAATGAATAGGAAAATGGGCCCACTTTCATATATATAGTGCCCTGGTTCATTTTAAATGAATTTTCACAGGTTTGGAGCACCAACGGAGGTAAGTTCCTATCCCCGCACAAATGGTACGTTCTCATTTCCCTATTATTTTAGTGTTTATTTTTCAAGCTATTGTGTCTATCTACACTTGAGTTCTCTTTTCATTTTACAGGTAGCGGGAATCTTGGACGGCGTCATTTCAACACACGGATGTATCAGGTATAACTTCTAACTTCCCATTTTGGGACCACCATACTCGGACCCACCATTTTACGCCTCTTCATGGCTAAAATGCTTCTCCGAGGGGGCAATATGTACGTACCCAAAATTGTAAGGTTGTACTGCTAGAACAACGTGACACGTGCCCCAATGATGATACAGGTCTCCTCATAAGGTGTTCGGGATCCGGAAAAGCTCTCGAGTGTGCGTTAACATCCCACATGCCCCACTTAGCCCCCGCGTGCTTTATTTTTTCCTTTTCCCCTCTTTTCTTGGCCTTTTTCTCTTGTGATGAAAAACCGCCGCAGGCGTGGTCTCGTGCCACGAGTGGCGGGCGGTGGTCCTGTCTCGCCGCCCCTGCTCGGGCGGCGGTCCTTTACGTTTTTCGAAAGCTCTTTTAACATGACTCACGTAATTTCAATGTTTTACTAGCTTTCTTTCACCGCCATAAGCTTGCATTTATGATTCTGGTTCCCTGGAATAGTGTTTTGCCATTGTTTATAGTTTAAGAGTTCTATTTGGTTTTTACCTTGGGTAAATGCAAATGCTATAAATAGTTGGCTTATGCTCAAGCAAATGGCCCCTCAAAATTTTCCTCTGATTTCTCTTTACAATAGATTTAGTTTTCCTTTTGCTTAGAATGCTTAGTTCCTTTCATTGCATGCTTAGTTAGCATTGTTTTACTGTTGGTAAGCCACATATCCATCTTGTGCAAGCAGTGTTGTTATTTCATCCAATCCATTGGAGTAGAATAGCTTAGGAAGCCATTAAAGTTGCAAGTTTTTCTCCTCAAACAGGATAGTTTCAGGTTCTGGATGCTTTATGTTGCATGACTTGCAATAAATCCCGCTAGGAATTACATAAGCCAAGCTCTGTACTCTTGCGCTATCCCTCTCCTACTCGCATTGTATTCAGTGTGTATTCTGAGCTGCCTTTATCCCAATATCTACCTATGTTGATGCTAGCATTACACGCTTTTCTGGATCCACGTGAACACGAAGGAACGAGGAGATCACACTGAGGGGACAAGATCACACACACCAGCGGATTCGCCACTGTTCTGCAGAATCCAGGTTCTAGCTTTCAAAGTTCTAGTTAGAATCATATCAAATAGAGTAGTTAATTGCTTTATTTCAGTTAATTCTACTCTCGATATTGCCAAGGAAGCTGTGGGGATTGATAGTTTATGAGAAACTATGATTCACTCCTCACTTCTGAGGTAGGATCGAGAGTCTTGCAAATAGATTAGATAAGCTATTTTATTGTTTAGAATAGATCTACAAATTACACAGACAGATAGCTACACTCGGTTATTTTGTTTGTTTTAAAATTATTATTTTAGTTGTCAATTCTAGATATTTTAAATAGCTGCTTTCTTAAATTCGTAAAGCTCATCAGAAAACACAAAAAAATAAAGAAGTCATATATACTATAGATATACTTCACATAGTTAAATTTTATTTTACTGTAGTTCTCTTTACTTTGTTGCTTTTGTATGACAATCACGGGACCTAGAGAGCCCAGGGAATACGTATTCGAGCCAATCATGCCTCAGCCCAATCTCATCATAGCGATAACTGATATAGATCAAAATATTAGGATTCAAGTCTTTCGAACAACGGTAAGCTTGCAACAAATCAATTCCCAGTTGAGCGGGTTAAACGTAGAAGATGACCAAGCACACACATTTTGGTCAAATCAACCAAACTATAGATTACCCTAGGAAACATTCATATGACTGTAGAAAGGCTTGAAAGAGAACAAACATTTGGTTGTGATCCTTTGGTCCCATAGCCAAGCGCAGGAGACACTCTTCTAGATATAGATACCAGCCTAAGAATCCAGGTTGCACGAACGCCTGTAAGATATTATGAGAAAATCACACAGTTATTGATCCTAAATATAGAAGTTGAGAAAGCATACGATTACTGGATATTAGGGATTAGGACTTGATTTCACGCATGACCATAATCAGGTCCATAACAACTAAGAATCTACGGTTGTGACCCACAAATCCCGCAGCCTAACAAATCCATAGGAGAATTAGACATAGACACTGGCCTACGCACACTAGTATTCCGGTCTACTCCACTTCCGCCTATCATCATCGAACAATTATCCTTCTTTAGACACAGCAGCCTAAAAAGCTAGGAATTGGACTAGGCTAGAGAATCGTCCATAGAATTGGCTATATTTACCATCCACCATATGACCCTGTCCAGAAGAAATACACGAAACTATCCCGGGTCATTTTCCACATATTCCACAACCTATAGATCGAATCACGCCAAAGCTCGATATTGATTAGAGCCTTCGAGCAGTCATCCTTGCTGACCGATCTATCACACCGATTCAAGTTAGGAGGGCCTTCTTTGCCTTAGACTTGCAAATTCCGCTAGTGCGTATTGAAGACATTAGATTTCCTAACTAGTTTGTCTGCATCTCACACATATTCCATACCCACCGGTTGTCTCGGCATGACCTCGGGAGGTCGGGTGCGAGGAAGAGTCACTTGTAGATTCCCATGCTCGTATGTCACTTTTTCGTAAATGCAGGGCCCATCAACTAGCGGGGTCTAATTTTTTTAAGGTGGAAGACCCTTCTACCTTTTCTTTACACTATGTTGGAAGTGAATTTGTATATAAATCACTCATGAGATTTCACGTTGCATGTGAGATATATCTCAATACATTTTAAGACTAGTGCAAAGACCAAGTGGTGGGACACAAAACCACCACATGGCATTTCCATTAAAGCCCAACACTAAGCACAACCACAACAACCATGGCTAAACTCAATACATAGAATGATCTTCATGAACACTTTGCAAGGGAATAAATTCTTTATTTAAACATGGATTTTCTTGTTATCCCACCACCAAAGTCATTGAAGGCCTATCCAAAAGCACATACGCAAGAGTAGGAATCCACCCCCTCACTCTATGTTTAATATATTTGGCCTTTTTACGAACTTAGCTACGCCTAAGCTTGGTAAATGCAAACAAGATTTTAGTTTTTTTATTTAATTTTAGGTTAAACAAGATTTAAACAAATAATTTGGTGGTGCATATGGGGGATTGGAACCCTTATTTGAATGGTAAAAATATAGAGCCTTCAATGACAAACCGATGGAGGTTGAAACAATATAAAAGGCCTAATTTTTTTCTTGAAAGACAAATTTTAAAGTCCTTTATAAGGAGAGAACAAGCAAGTGAGTGATTTTATTGCAAGAAGGATATTGAAGTCCAAAATCAAAATTGCAAACTTCCAGAGACGGGAAAAAAAAAGATAATTTTGGGAATGAAGATATTTTTTTAATGTAAATAGTGTATGAAAAGTGATTTTACATCATTAATAGATCAGTTCGAGAATTGTTTAGACTTGAGACGTAGCCCAACAAGGACAAACTCTGTTATCAATTTTGGTTTGCATTATTTCTTTTTTATCATTTTTATTTTTGTTTATAATCAGTTTAAATTCTGATTTAATTTATTAAGCCACTTTTAAAACATTTCATAGAAAATTGAGAGAATTTTAAGAATTATCCAAAAATGATGAAATCAACAAGTGAAGCACTTAAGACATATTTTAGACCACAATTTCACCTAAAAATTAATACATGATGATTATTTATCATTTTCAAGTCTCAACGTATAACAACTTCACATAAAAATTGATAACAAGTGTCGACATACCTAGCTACAACATGAACACCCTCACATTGTGGAACATATAACACAAATTACATATGCCACTAAATTAAATTAAAAATATGACAAACCATTACTTATATATATAGTTGAAATGGAGTATAGAAATCTATATGTAAAATCCTTAGGCCAGTGGAATAGGTGGGGTTGGGCAGTCCCTTATATGGAGACATATATCTACCCTTCACACACATGTATTTATGTAAATACATATATGTGTGTGTTTATATATCTATGTATATATACATACATATAGGTATATACAAACATGTATATGTATGTAGTGTATTCCACCAGTTGACAGGGGACTTAATGATTGGTGTATTGATCAGTCCAATACAGATGGAGATAGAAGCCAGTTCGACAGAGAGCTTTTGGAAGCACAGTGCACCCGGGTAAATGAAGGACGAGATGAATACACCCAAAGGTGCCCCACATGAGCGCGTGCGTGTGTACAAAAGTGCACCCGGATAAATGAAGAATGATATGAATACACCCGAAAGGTGCCCCACATGTGTGTGTGTGTGTACAGTGCACCTAGGTAAATGAAGGATGAGATGAATACACCTAAAAGGTGCCCCACATGTGTGTGTGTGTGTGTGTGTGTGTGTGTGTGTGTGTGTGTGTGTGTGTGTGTGTGTGTGTGTGTGTGTGTGTGTGTGTGTGTGTGTGTGTGTGTGTGTGTGTGACACTGCAGAATTTTTATTTGACACTTGATGATGCTAGTTTTGGATTATATCCTTTACACATGGCTTGGACACACAAATAGAGCTCAAAATGTTATCATAAGGCTTAAAATCCCACATTATAATACTTAAACACCTATAGGAAGACATTTGTTAGTAAAAACATTTATATATTATGTGTGTACTTCTAAATATGTTCAATTGATTTTTCTTCCTCATTGGACATAATTATCTAATATAGACGAGATTAGATCTTTGATCCTTTCTATGGCTCTCTTATTGTCATAATTTCGAATGGGCATCTTCTTATGAGTCGGTCATCTCCTCCCATGTAATCATTATTGAGAAATCTTACCTTTATAATATTATAAATATAAACCAAACCCAATCATTTACTCACTTAGTCACCACTTTGAAAAAATATCAAGTCTTAAGATAAAAACTTTAGAAATGTCCATAAAGTTTAAACCAAGGCAACCTTAATCTTTCCTAAATTAAGAGAACCCCCTTTACAAGTTTGAAGCATGAAAATTAGGTTAAGGGAAAATAAATACAAGTCAAGAGCATCCCAATTCAATTCAAAGAAAGCATTATCAAGTGTTTAAGGGATAAATTCTAGTTGCAAACATGCGGTTGCATTATCACAATGAAACTTTCAATATATAGAAAACTATGTGGTTTTGAATCATCTTCAAAGTGTTTCTACATAGGTGGTGCAAGGATGCCTCAACCTAAAATGTTTACTCCTTTTTATAGGCTTATACAAGGAAGTTTATTTTAAGAGAAGAAGTCCGATTTCAAAAATATGTATGTACCTTTCGGATTTCAAATCACACACAAGCAAACAAATTCAATAGTCACAAGTAGTTTTATAGTCATAGATCTATTTTCCTAATGGGATAAGTCCATGCAACTCTAGATAGGTTGTGTAGGTTGATCTTTTCCTATCGATCAATTTTGTTTGGAGGGAATATTTAACCCTACTTTTAGAGACAAATCATAAAAGAGGATTCCATCTCGCTCCACTCCAATTCACACCCAAATTAACCTAGAAAATAAAACACACTACCCTCTTTTAATTTTTATATTCAGCACATGTCTTAATTAATCTAATTGCTTAATTATATAATATATGTTCAATTTTAAATGTTAAACATGCATTTAATAATTTAAATATACACATTTTCTAAATGTTAATCGTATTATTAGAGTATTACAGTTTCATCCCATTCACTTAATTTTTAGGGTGAATCATTTGGTAATTTTTCATTGACCAAAAACAACCTCACAAACTCTTACTCACCTAGGGTTTTCTACATTGTTCATGTTTCTATTATATTCCCTTTCAACGTAGTCCTAGGATTAGTGATCAACCCATTAAACATATTCAAATCACATACATTTCTAGAAAGTGCACGGATATAATGGATACCACTTATTTAATTATTCCCATTATTCATGCGAATGTGTAAATTGATGATATTCATATGCCTTATATTGATCAAACTATGTATGAAAATAACAATGATCACAATCAATCTAAAAATTTGGTAGAATCCATCCTAGTGAACATAATGGTGTTTACCTTGAGTAAGTTTATAATTTATCTAATTTTTAAAAATTATTTCATATGCATCTTACTGATATTGATAAGGTTATTAAAATGTTTATCACCTCTAAGGCTTCCTTCCAAGTCCAACCAGTTCAATCTAAAGTGGAAGCTCCTTTGATTTATTAATCCTATATACAATACTACTACATATACAATAAGTATGGGGGAACCAAATGTTCCCCCAATATTCAATGCCTACTTAAACACATACTATGACTACATCGCCTTCTATGCACATACATGGTCCCTTCATGCCCTATCTTCTATGGTGTTCCCTAAAGAAAAAACCTCTTGATTTGCATACCAATGTGTTGCGGTTTGAGTAAGGTGTGTCTAGAGCTTTTCATGTCATGGATTCACATATCTTACTTTAAACTCCTTTAACACTTGAGGTGGAATTTTATTCATTTCCCATGATATTTTCCTCCTAAACTTGCAATCTAAATAGGAAAAGGGGATCCTAAACAACATATTTTATTTTTTCACATAATTTACCTATATTATACCTATAATGACAACCTTCTTACTAAGTTGTATACAAGAATTCTCAAGGATTACACATTATAATGTATCTACAACGTCCCTCTCTAATCAGCGAGGGCATTCAATCCATTGGTTGATCAACTCCCAACACATTTTTTAATTAATATTAGTGAAAAATTCTCTTACACACAAATGGAAAAAATCCATCAAGGATCGAATGAGCCAATTAATGACTATGTGTTGAGATACAAAACTATTCTTACTAAGATGAATAATTTACTTATGTACAATGAGATTAAAATGTAATTACATAAAACCTCTGGAATATTTTTAAGAATATGTTGTGTTTGATAATTTTTATATTTTGATGAGCTATGGCATATACTTAAAGAAAGATAACTCAATATATTGATATTGAATAATCTCAAGCATGTGCCTAATTAACCACCTATATGTGCAATACTAACTTTCAAGGAAAATCAAGCTACAAGGAAAATCTATCAAGGAAAGAACAAAGAAAAAAATATGGTCAATGTTATATCTCAACCAACTATTAAGATTCAATTACAAACCCCTCCTAAGCAATAATTCACATGATTACCATCATCATCAAGTGTTATACTTCAAAAGTTACTTGAGTGTAACCTTATATCCCTCCCTCCTCCTATGGAGGTTGTAATGAGAAAACTCATACTAAATCATTTGATTCTAATATCTATTTTGATTACCATTGGTGTATCATACATTCAACCAATTAGTGTTTCAAGCTAAAGCATGTGATACAAGATCTTATTGATAATAATTCTATCAATTTAGGTACTCATTAAGAAGTGTCTTAGTATCGGCTAAATGAGAATGTGAAACTCATGATATTTAATGATCTATTACATAGCCATAATACATAAGAAAAAAGAGAATTAAAATTTTAATCATGCATACAATGTACAACCTCATACAACTGCATATAATCATCTCATTAATGCACTTATTAGAATAATCAATAACACTTCACCTCCACAACCCATGATCACATTCAATAACATTAAAATAGTAGATGATGAATCAAATAGACATGCACTTTTATTCATTCTTGTATCAATTAAAAACCTATCCATGGTGTCATAGTATTTAATGGTTCAAGCGAAAATGTACGCACCATGACATTACTTACTATTTTGGGATATATTATGTAACACCTACAACATACTTAATGAGTTCTTACAGGGGTTTAGTAGGAATAAATAAAATGTCTGGGGCGCATGATGTTACCTCTTAAAGTAATATCAACTAATTTTACTACACCATTTTTGGTTATTCAAATTTATAATATATGTGACATGGTGTTAGGATGACATTTCCTTAAAATTATTTGGGTCATTCTATCTATCATGCATCAATGCCTCAAATACATCTATTTTAATAAATTTATTAAGGTTTC
Source organism: Taxus wallichiana var. yunnanensis (assembly GCA_018340775.1). Classification (NCBI taxonomy): domain Eukaryota; kingdom Viridiplantae; phylum Streptophyta; class Pinopsida; order Cupressales; family Taxaceae; genus Taxus; species Taxus wallichiana. The sequence goes on from CM031243.1 coordinate 687,997,370, forward strand.
AATCATATATTATGAATAATATTCGCAACCTATCACATCTACTCCTCATTATATTGAAACATATTGCGCTAACATGATCATCACACCTATGGAAAATATATCTCTTCAAGTGACACCTAATCCAGGAATAAACACTCATATATTACGTTCTCTATAACAACAAGTTATCCAAGTATAAACCTAAATCCATTTAAAAACCCTCTATATTATCTTCTCAATCAAATCACCGTGTCCTACAACATAATCTCCACTAAGTTATACACCTCCTACATTTATACAATCCTCATACCTTCTTATGTACAAGCATCCTTATACTACATTTCTTGACTCTATTTCTAGTGCATAAACACACGTCTAACACTCTTTAGCCAAGAAGAGTTTCACTACAATATTGTGACATGGGAGTGCCACTTGGATATCCACATCCCCTTGATCTAATAACTAATTATTTACTTTACATACAACAAAAATATAAAAATCAAAATATTCAAAAATCCAAAAAACAAGAATACTCACAAATTGTAAAAACTAGGATCTAAGCATGACTTAAATTACCGATTTCGTACCTATTTTTTTATCACATGATTTGGTAGATAGAATTGTTTTTCCTTATACACACCATAATTTCACATGGTATGTGAACATGATGTAGGACACACATGATCATACATGGTTTTAGATGTTTCCTTACTAGAGACACCATTCTATACACAACACACTATACAAGGTTATGTCTTTCTATGCCACTTTACAAATCTTTGTATATTCCTAACACATCATGCTCATGTTTATTGCCTACAATGTGATATTATTATATCATGATTTCGTAATTCTATGTAAACATTGTGTACTCATGTTCAAAATAAATGTGTTATTGATTGTCTCTTTTGCACATCCCTTGTCCTTTATTTTGTGTGTGGCACTCCTGTGTCCATTATTTGCATCCTCAATAGCCTTTCTTGAGTGTGGCCCTTGGATCTTGATTATTTTATCAACACCATTGTTCCCCTTGTGTGCATCCTTCTCAGCATTCTATATGACATTATGCGTGACTTTTACATAATTGAGCTTGTATATTAGTTGTGATTATTAAAATTGGTGCCATGATTCACATCATGCATCCCTTCACTTTATATCCATGATTGATATCATGCATTCCTTCAGTGTGGTAGAGTGTCTATCACATGGAAAATATATGGCTCCTTTCCACATGTGTGTATGATATACATATTGATATATTATTATACATGACATGGTACATGTTATATTTTATTTTGAGATGATTGATATACAATATATCTCCCTCACCTCAAAAGAGGGGCATCTAATGAAATTATCATACAATATAGTTTAAATATATAAATACAAGGTTATAAACATGTTACAAATATAGGTATGGGTTACAAACATATAACTAAATGATGGAAAAACCCTTCACATTTTTATAGGATCGATCGTCAATTTTATCCTCTATGGTTGATTTCATCCAATGTTATTTGGACAATCAATTTCAAAATATTATTGAACATAAAATATTTTAGGAATTAAATTAGAAACAATTGTATATAAATTAATATAGTACACTATATTTTTTACAAATGCAATGGGCATTCTTTTATTTCAACTGGTCAATCCTTATCTATAAATACAATTTGTTAATATTCTATCACACACTTTTATATTTCAAATTTCATTATTATCAATTATGGGCATCAATATATTTGGTTATTGTGAGTATGGTGGGTGCATGATTATAATTCATCCCTTTAAATCATGAAAACTTGGGACCTAGATCTATTTGTAGTGGTGTGGTTCAATTTAAATGGGTGGTATAGGTTATGTCTAGTGACACCCATCAACCTTAACACCATTCCTTGTGGACCCTTAATGGTTCCTCTTTTGAGTGGTACATTTTGTACTCCTAAAAATGAGAATGGAGTCTAATACAACTCCAACCTCATGGGACACCATTGGTTTCTATGAATTGGGGATTGATCACCCCAATTCTCCATCTTATTCAACAAATTTATTTCCTTCCAAGTGCTCCAAATAGGGGAAAGTATTCTCCAAATACTTCACCATTAAGCCTCAATATTAAAATAGAAACCATTAGTTTCCCCACACACACATATATATGTACTCCTTCCTTGACATATCTATTTTTAATTTCAAGATTATAGAGTCAAAGTTTTAGTTCCCATAATATAGACATTGATTACACTTTGGTTTTGTAGGTTTTACTTTGGAGACCTCTCAAGAACTCAAGAACTAAAGTATTTTAAAAAAGAAAAAGTGTTTCTACACAATCATGTACACATTTCCTTTAACATAGAAAATTTAATTACTAGATTAAAGGGGGAAATATAAACACCAAATTTTTTCATTTAATACTTAATGGTGTTGGTTTTGGCTTATGTCCTTTATACATGAATTTTGCACACATACAAAGATCAAATTTTCTCTCCTAAGCTATCATAAGGATCACAATCCCTAATTTTTTTACTAAAACACTTAAAAGAGAAACTTTTAGTTAAAACACTTAATATCTCTATGAGAAATTTTATATACCTTAAGATGATCTTTCCGCCTCATTGGACAAAACTTTCCATTTAGGATAGGATCAATTGGTAAATCCTATCCAAGGTCCTCTAATGATCAAAATTTCAAATGGACATATTCTTATGAGTTGGTCATATCCCTCAAGTTTTCCTTATTGTAAAATATTACCTTTAGGGTCCTATAAAAATAAATAAAAATCACTCATTTACTCACTTGGTCACCATTCGTAAAACCTAGAAACTCTCATGAGATCTTCTATAAATATACATCAAACATTAAAAAAATATTTCGTAGTCTTCCTAAATCAAGAGTAAACATTAAGTACAACCCCTATATGAGTCTAAAGTAATTGAAATTAGGTTAATGACAAGAAAAGACAAGTCAAGGGAAACCCAAGTCAGCTCAAAGTAAGCACTAATAAGTTTTCAAGGGTTAAATTCCAGCTATATACATATGGTTTCATCATCACAAGTGTACTTTCAATAGCATATAACTATATGGTTTTGAATCCTCTTCAAAGTAGTTCTACGTAGGTAGTTAAAGGGTGCCTCAACCTAAATTATTAACCCTTTTATAGGATTATTCAAGGAAGCTATGGTTTTAAGAGAAGAAGAATTATTTTGGTAAGTTCCATGCATATATTTTAGATTCTAGATCACACACAAGGAACCAAAATCAATAATTGTAAGTGGCCCTACACTCACAAATTCATTTTTATAAGAAGCACAAGTTCGTGCAACTCTAGGAAAGTTGACTTGTTGATTCTATCCTATTGGTTGATTTTGTATAAAGGTAAGGTTTAAGTTCAGTTTCATATATGAATAATATACAAAGGATTTCCAGCTTATTTCACTCTAGTTCACACATATAAAATTTGAGTGCCCAAACAATTGAGTGGTCGGGATCTTCAACTACACTCTTGAAGGCATCACGCAAGAATGTTACTAATTCAAGCATAAAAAAATTATTCAAAATGAGGATGAAGCCAAGTTATTGGCCAAGTGGAATGTTACCTTCTTCATCAACAACATCCCTGATCAAAGCATTGATAGATATCTCATTTCTTGGACACCCCCTAATCCCATATTTTAAGTTAAACTTTGATGGTGCTTCTAAGGGTAACCCTAGGAAGTCAGGGATGGTGGGTGTATTCATGGGGAGAATGGATTTTTTATAGATGCCTATGTTGGTCCTATGGGGAACAATACAATCCACTTTTCAGAAGCTTTGGCATCCCTTTAGGGGATTAGGCTAGCTAAATCTCTCAATATCAATAACATTATCATTGAGGGTGATTTAATGAATATTATCAACTGTTTGAAAGGTTCCACTAAGGCTAGTTGGTCTATTAATCATATTATTGACGAAGCCTGTCATCTTACTAATACCTTTGTTAGATGTTCCTTTATTCATACATATAGGGAATGTAACAAGTTAGTAGACTCTTTAGCTAATATAGGGGTATTAGCAAGTAACTTTAATATGTGGAGACATGGTGATAATCTTCCTCCTAATGTCCTCTCCATCATTAATACAAAGCAAAAACATCATTGTTTCCCACGTGACCGAGTTCTTGATTTTTGGTGAGATTGTGTGGGATATTGACTTCTTATTAATCTTGGAATCTGATTCTAAGTACTCATTTTTATTCTCCTTCCCTTTCTGCGAAGATATTCTAAGGGTTTTCTTCTCCTCAGAGGGCAAATGGGTGGGGAAATCATGTTGTGTGGAACCGGTGAACAATGGCCATTGGAAGGAGGATGCCAAGATCTGGGATATCCTGCGAAGGGGAGGTTTTAACAACTTAATAGAGAGAGTTTGGGGACATGAATTTCACATTTCCCAAGAATTTGTGAAGCATTGGAAGGACATAAAGCTCAGTTACAAAGAAAGGGAATTTTTTTATCACAGAGGAGTTTATTCCGCATAATGGGTCCGCATCTAAAAGGTACCAAAATTTTCAAAAAAGGTATGACAGGGTTGAAGAGGAATCAAAGTTTCTCAAACTAGGGGAGAATCTTGTTCATGTCAAGAGTGGATTTATCGATATTCCTCACAAAGCCATATGATTGGGTTAGTCTTGTATTGATGAGATATCTTACTGTGGAAGGATGTTTTAAGGTAACACCTTACTTTCATATAGTGCTCCTTTATCACTTCCACATGTGCACTTCAATTAGCTTTCCCTTTTACATTTTACACTCCTTGGAGCACTTGATTAATCTAGTTTCTCAAGGAAAGAGAGCTCAACCCCTTCATCATGTTGTAATTATTTTTGACTTGATCACTATCAACTCCAACCCCTCGGCCTCCCTCTTCTTATTCCCTCCCACCTCCTCCAACCCCACCTCTTTGACCCCTAACCGTGTTATTGCCCCCACTTCGACCGAACCCTCTGCAAGAAGAAAGCCAAGGATATTCCTAATAGGGTTCAACCCACTCCTCTTTCTCCCTTGGGTAAAGGAGAGGCCGCTCTGAGCCTCTTGCCATGGGTACCAAGAATTTGGAACCCTCAAAATCCACTTGTCGTGAATTTGAAAATTGAATTTGACCTTCATAGTGACATGATAAATTGGCTCAGAAAGGAATGCAAAGAGCTGAAAGAAAAAATCAGAGGGTGTAAAATTACAATTGAGAATGACAAAAAGGATGAAAATCTGCTTGAGGACCTCAACAAGAGGATTTATAACATTGAGAAAGAACAGGGAAATATCAAGAGAAAGCAATGTGACATCATTTCTATCCTTAAAGGCAATATTGATCTCCTCACTTCCATCTCTCAACATCTAGAGGAGAACAAGAGAAAAGAAAAATCCAAGAAGGACACTATTCAAATACATCAATAATAACTTGGACAACATCAGGTAGACTTTTTCAAGGTCGTGAAATAGTTTCACATGGGTTTCTTCTCTTCGTGGTGTTTTGGATGGCTCCTTCTTTGACTTCTGTTGTATTTTTGCTTATGTTTTGTTGGGATTTTGTTGTGGTAGAGCTACATTTTTGTTGTTTCTTCATTGTGGTCTCCATATGTTCTTGTTTTTGAGCTACTTATGTAATTCATTGTCATATCTTGGGCTTGGGGCCTCTATTTGTAATCATAATAAAAAAATTGAGTGCCCTACTCTTTTTCAAGTTCTATATTTAGCTTGTGCTTTAATTAATTTGATTAAACTATTTATTTAAAAAATAATATAAAATCATAATATGGAACTATTATCATAAAAATTAAATATATACAAAAACTATGTATACTAAATAGAATCACTACAACTGACTCTCCTCTCGGTCCTAACTTTCATTATAACTTTCTTGGGAGTGTAATCTTATTGTACCTGTCTATGGTTCATTTATTTTATGATAAAATCTAAATGTTAAACATGGATTTAAAAATATGAATATAAAACTTTCTAAATTTCAATCCTATTATTAGATTATTAGGGTTTCATACCTTCTCTTAATTTTTAGTTTAAATCATATATATGTAATTATGGAACTATTATCATAAATGCAACTTCAAATATCCTAAATATATACAAAAACTATGTATACTAAATCGCTACAATTCAACTCTCCCTCTTGGTCCAATGCATTGTTTCATTATAACTTTGTGAGAGAGTAATGTGTTTTACATGTCCTTTATGTCTTCATGGTGTTTCTCGTTTTGAGTTTACGCCAAAACTATCGAAACCCGAAATTTTTAAGTGGTTTTGCAAAATTGCCTTTATAAGAGATAATCGGGTTTTCGGGTTTTACCAACAGGACAACATGTGTTTTGAATGCTTTATGTCCAAACCCAAAAACATCAAGTAAGTCATGTCGGGTTTTGACCTTCCGATACGAACATGCCTTATCCGAAACATGTTCCATGTCGCCCTGTCTTCGATACCCAAGTCCGATTTATTCCTTCATGTCCGGTTTTGAACTTTGAAGCATCTCAAGCATCATGCTTCATGTCAATTGTTTTCCGTAACCGAAACCCAATTGCTCTAAACACCTTTGTGTCGGGTTTTGGACCTCCCAAGAATCTTGACATGGCGTTAATGCCGAGTTGTCGGGTGAGTTGGCACGTGCCAGCCGAAGTGTATTAATTGCAAATTTTCTTATATATACGTGGATTTCCACGTAATTTTTACTGGACGTATATTTTTAACTCGTGGATTTTCACGCATGCTTCTCCAACCTCGAAACCCGAAACTCACCTGTGCCCGATTGAATTGCCCATTTTCGATCTTTCCTTGCTCTGGTTGAAGGTATCTCTCTCTCCATTCTTTGTTCATGGTTTTTATGGATTGATTATGTATGGAATTCTTCCCATTTTCTTACCAGGTTTGTGGGGTTTTTATTCTTTTTCCTTTTGGGGTTGTTTTCTAAACCGGGTTTATGTTTTAGGGTTTATCTCTTTGGAATTACCACTTTGTGTTATTTCCCCAGAATTTTGTTGTAATTAAAATGTGTTTGGTATATGAATGGTAAAGAAAGAACTTGCATGTTTTAAATTCAACAAAAACCCTGTTCCCTCTTCTCGGGTTTTGAAGGGTGTTGTGCAGTATCAAAGACCCGAAGTATATCAGAAGATTTGGCATGTCGGGCTTTCCAAAATTTCCGACATCTTCAAAGTGTCGGGCTTTCCAAAGTTTCGACATCTTCAAAGTGCCGGGTTTTCTCAAGTTCGACATCCTCGGTAGCATCGGGTTTTGGATTCCCGACATTCTCCTCAATGTCTCGGACACTTCATCCATTCTTCGGCATCTCCAGTAGGTCGGGATTTTCACAGTGTGCAACATCTCCTGATCTCGAAACTCTCTTCCTTCGAAATCCTTCATGTCGGACCCTGGTCCATCACAAGAAAAGACTGAGAAGTCAGGAAGGATGAAATACAAGTTCAGAAAGGTGGAGTCTCCATCATATATCGATTGCAATTATGACATCCGAGATACAGAGCTCGGAAATATAGATATTGAGGATTTCTGGAGTAGGGTAAGGAGTTCCTCCCAAACTCCATGGATGAAATCGATAGCCGATAGCGGTTTACCTCTTGCAGCGGGTTTTCCCATGTCCGCTCAGTGCCCTGAATTCATCTTAGCCTGCGCTTCCAGTTATGACTCTGCTTCTCGTTCTGTGAGAAATCAGGCGGGAGAAGTAGTGATCAAATTGGACGGAGGTTACTTTGATGACCTCCTCAAACTGCCCAATTTTGAAGAATATGGAGAGTTAGATATCAAGTCAGCTCAGAAAGCTTGGGATAACGATCAGGAAGATTGTATCAAGCATGTAAATAAGAAGTTCCTGATCAAAGCCAAACCGGTTGTCTCCAGATTTCCAAGACTTATCCCCAGGAGTGATTTCATTCAGGAAATCAATGACATCATCACTCTGTTGAGTCGGGTTTTGGTTTACCCGAATCAAATGTTTTCCAAGGGTGGATGTATCAATTCATGATCACCATCAAGAAGAACCAGCAAGGGATTGATTGGGGCACTCTCATTAGTAATGAGATAGATTCCCAAATGACAACAGTCTTGTCCACAGGGAAGTTTTATATGTCTTCATATATCACCTATGCAGCGGCCGGGATGAGGAACTATCCCGGGTTGGATACCAAGGGAAGCAGGACGGTGAACCATGTTTATCAGTATTTCCCTCAGAGCGGAAAGGGTCCAAGACCAATTCAGAAGGGTGAATGACGCCTTCTTTTATGAAAACATCTGCAGGTTAAACCCTGAATTGAGGAAGACAAGAGTCTCAGATGAGGCCTGGGCTGAAGTTTCCAAATGGGGATGTGTCTTCTTGCAATTCAAGAAGTTCACATATCTTGGGCGTCATGTACTCGGGATCCTTTCCATCTGCCCCCGATATCTAGGGATAAAGCGATATTGATGGAATTGGTTAGGCAATTGTTGGATTTCCATAAATTCCAACAAAGTAAACATAAGGCTCTTTGTATCTTCCCAATTTCTATTGGAAGATACACTTGTTCGAAAAGTGGTGAAAGCTAAAAATGTTATCCATGAGCTTTAGGACAAGTTGAAGAAGCATATGAAGCCCCGAGATGGGTTTGACATTTGAGGAGTCCTCAGGGCGTATGGAACCCTACACCTGCACAGGCCAAGCATAGAGGACATTTGGATTGATCTGCGTGATGAGGTTGTTGTTCGTAGAAAGGATCATAGCAGATTGACACTTGCTGAGATTCAAACACTTGAGCTTGTTGATTTACCAGAAGGTACTAGTGACAATGAAAGTGTTTTGGATCTTTCCTATGATGGACTAAATGAAGATCAATATGTTTTCCCACCTATTGATTGGTCAATCAGTGAAAAAGCCTCCATTACAGATAGGTCGGCTCTGATTCTTGCACGCACCAAAGCATGGCTCTCCTCTTGGGGAATGAGTTTTAAAGATGATAAGTTTTCAAAGTTGGCTGCTTCAGAGGCGGGGCCCTCCAAAAAGGAAAAGGACAAAAAATCTTCTAGGGGCCTATAAAGGTCAAGTTTGTCAAAAAGAGGAAAGAAAGAGAAATCTCTTCAATTATTTCTCCAGTTGAAATGGTGGATGTGCCAGAATCACCAACACCACCAGAAATAGGAGAAATTACTTTGGAAGAAGAAGGAAGCCAGCCTCTGGTTTCATCATTTGTTGATTGCCCAACTGAAGAAGGGACCTTATCTCTTGCATCCCAGGCTTTGGAGTCTGAATCTGCGCCTCCTCCCTCACAACCACTCCTACCTCCTCATTCTCCATCAACTTCTTCAATAATGGCCAGTATTTTCTCTGGACTTTCACCCCTCTCTGCTGGGACCCAAGTGATCACCAACATGCCCCCTCTGTGCCTCTTTTTATCGGATCTACTACCACATTGGTAACTATTCCCCCTTCACTAGTAGAATCTTCTCCCCTTGAGAGTATGATACCAGCTTCTACAACATTGGCAACTTCCTCTGATACACCACAATGGCTACTCGAGCAAACTCGAGGAAGAGGAAGGTGATTGTACCCATACCAGCCTTTGATTTCAGCTCACTCAAGGCTTCTACTGCTAAATCAGCCAAGAAACCTAAAACAGTTTCAAGGGTTTTGGTGGACGCTTCAGGGGATAAGTTGCGAGAGATCGCCACTCCGCATGTGACAAAACTAAAGAGGACATAAAGCCTCGATTATCGAGATAACGGGGTGGCTCTAGGAAGAGTGACAGCGATAGAAGGGGCGCAACAAGATGCGCGGGATGCCATAAACGTGTTGTCTGAGAAGTTGAAAGAAATAAAAGACAGAGAGATGAGCTTAAAGGAAAAGTGGCGCGGTTGGTGAGGTTTTGCTTAAACTCTCAAAACCCCTTGAATCCATACCATCTTCTTCTGTCCCTGTCGGATTCGATTTCTCATCAGTACCTACAATTGAGAAGATTGCTAAAAAAGGAAGGGTGGTCGATGAATGGATCCAAAGGCTGCTCCAACAGGGGAAGGAAGTGATTCAAGACGTTGTGAAAGTTCATCAATCTTTGGGGACATTCAGAAGGATGGAGAGAAGATGGACGATGATTTCTCTCAAGAAATTGGACATCTTGATTTGACTTATGAAGCTCTCTAGGTATTAAAGCAAATACCATCACATCTCTTGGTAGAAGAAGGCGTCATCCCACATGCGGATAAGCATTTCCAGCTGACTAAAGCCATTAGGTTCAGGGTGAAGATTCTCAACGAAGCCTGCGGTAAGTTGAGAGAATCAAGGGATAAATTGATTGATGGAAAAAGTGATCGGAAGAAGAGTTGCTGAAGATTTTCCCAAATGTGTCGGTTGGAAACTCGGGTATCCTATCATGAGATGATCTTTTCAAACAAGTCAAGAGTCATTGGCATGAACCAATGCATGGATTTGGTATTGAGATCATTGATCGGTTTGTAAGAATTGAACATTCTTTGGAGGCCTTAAGAAAGCTCAAGCAAAAGATTGAAAAAGCTTCGGCGGTCTTTAGTGATACCCATGAAACCTATGAAATTTTGAATGATCATTCCACTTGCCTTTGATGAAAATGAAATGAAATGCAAGGCATAATTGAAAGTTCAAGAATTTGGAACAAGCAGAGTCTCAGGTGGAGGAAGAGAAAGATGAAGGAGCGAAAGATGATGATTTGATTAATTCTTGATGTTTCATGTCATTTCAATCTTGAAATCGACATGTCTTTTTCATTTTGTTTCGTCACATAGGAAGCAAATTTTGACTTGGTCTCTGCGTGAGAGTCAAGCAAAATAGAACTCTTTTAAAGAACACTATTTTCTAGGATTTATCCTATTTTCTCTCGATCCTTTTATTATAAATAAGGGATGCTTATGAATTCAAAAGGTCGAGATTTTTTAATATTCGAGCTATTGGAAAGAAGAAAAACTTTGTGTTTTCGTTTCAATCATTTTGAAGAATAGGAGTTGATATTATTTTTGCAAACTTTGTGTTGTGGGATATATCTTTCTTAAGACATTGTTCTTACGTTCATAATCTTAAGCTATTCTTTGTTTAGCATCTTAGTGTTTCTAATCATTTCAGACATTATATTTATGATCTAAAGCTCGTATGATTATTTCATGCTCTGTGTTTACTCGAAAGAAAATACGTTTCTCTCATTTCCTTTCCATTGTGTTTCTTTCATTGTAATAGTTTCTAACCCAGTTCATTTACTGAAAGCAATACCTTTGAATCGTGTGAATGTGGATTTTGGGATTCTATCTCAACCCCGATATTTAGATTAGTGTGAATCTTTATATATTGTTTTTCTTTGTGTTTTAGATTAGTAATAAGCGGGCAGCCTCACTGTCTTTGAGGAGGATTTAATCCCATATACTATGGTTGAACCTCATATTTTGGATTGACAAAATATCCAACCAACGATTTTGGCGACTCACTGGGAATATGGATTAATAGTATAAAGCTTATCCTCTTGGTGTCTAGCGACTCCGTATTTGCCTTATTTTCAACAAGATCTCTTTCCCAATTCAAGCTGGCTGGAAAGATCTTCACTCGGTCCCGCCGAGCCCAAGGTGAAATTGACCCACTCTTTGAGTTGCTACAACAACACAATTTCAGCTTTTTCCCCAATAGCATTTTTTCTAACCGAACCAGAAGTTCTTCGCTGTTTGGAGAAACCGGATCCCATGGAACGGAAGCATCTGCGCAACTTGTCATGCACTACATTACTCTTATCTCGATACTCGGATCCCTATACGCACTCTTTTCGAGAGAAGGATGGCGGTCTGACACTTTGTGCCTTGGGGCGCAGTTATTGGTCCTCTTTCTTTAACTCCACCATTGCACGAGTTACCACATGGATCACGTAAAAACATTCCCAAATTCAATGGGGATGGGAAGCAGCATCCTGATGAACACGTTGCATCTTTCTTTGTAGCGTGCGGTGTCCTTGGAGTAGCTCACGAAGATGTTTCTGTTTGACTTTTTGTTGAAACATTGCATGGTGCAGCAGCTGAATGGTTTTATCATCTTCCGAATGCGTGCATCACAAATTGGGCTACCATGCGGACCAAGTTCGAAGCACGTTTCAAACCAGCCGAAGATTCTCATGCCTTGTTAGCTCAACTTACTCATATGAAGAAGGAATCTCATGAACCCATGCGGGACTTCGTGGCAAAGTTTAATAAACTGATTCGAAAGATTCCAGAGATAGCTGTTCCAACTCTGGAAAATCGAAATGCTTCTTCATTAATGCTCGGCCTCGATGTGAGCTTTTTATTAAGAAGGTTGGTTATCAGATTTGCATTATTGCTCGAGTCAAACAATTTATTGAAATAGAAGATGATCTTATTTTGGCTGGAAGAATCAAGAAAGACATACCCAAACTCAAAAATCAAGGTTCTTCTCAAGGTAATATTGATCCTATGTTTCAAAAAATGGCTAATGATTTGATCGCTTTAAAAAAGCAAATGTCTCAGCAGGTGAACAATGTTCCGTATCGGGATATCCCTAGACGGAATTTCAATAACAACAATGGTGCGCTTGCAAGGGATAGGCCGCGATTAACTCCTGCTCAACCGAGGCTAGCAATTGAAGCTCCTCCCATCAATGCAGCAGTAGAAATAGTTGAAGAAGACGAAGAACCAGAAGAACAAGATTCTTTGGAGGCTTTTGAAGCTTCAGGATATGCCGATGAGTCTTATGACGATTCGGCTGGCGACTCCAGCATTGGGTATTTGGAATACGATGAAGATGAATGTGCACCAGATGGTCAGTCATTTGCTGTCTTCACTTGATCCAAATCTCAGAATCCAGAAAACCTCTTGAAAACACTAAGGAGAAGAATAAGGAACCTCCCATAGCCATAGTTAAGAGAGGTACTCCTATTTCAGCACAAACTGAAAGAGAGGTCACCAAAAAGGCAACTTCTCCTTATTCTCTTTCTCCTAAGATCAGTGCCTCAACACAAGCGCATGTGATTAGAACTGAGCCTACCATCACCCCTTATTATACTACTTTTGACATTGTTGATCATGCAAAGAGAACCAAAATCCAAATGTCGGAAGCAGAATACCTTGATCAAATCTGAGCAGTTTGAAAAACTTGCCAAATTCATTAGAAGTAAAGTGGCTGTTCCATCACCTTCAAAATGTCTCCTTCTAAATCCTACTCAATCCCCATCTCAGAACAATATGACCTCTGCTTCTTCTTCGGGAAATATTGAACCATTTTATTTGTCTTTACTTATAAATGGGTTTAAACTCAACAATTGCATCATCGACTCAGGGGCCTCGATAATGTTATGCCTGCAAAAGTAGCCCATGCCCTTGGGCTTACTTTGACTAAGTCATATGGACGGTGTTACTCTATGGAAACCAAACAAGTTCCTTTGATTGGTCAAATCAAAGATGCATAATTTGCATTTGTTGCTTTCCCAGAAAAGAGAGTGAAAATGACCATTCTAGTTGCTGACATCCCTGCAGCTTACGGTATCCTCTTGGGTAGGGGTTTTTGTAAAGACGTCGGAGGAGAGATTAATATGGATTGGACCAAAGCTAAGATCCCAGTCAATGGGGTTCATCAGGTTCTCCATCCTGAACCGCAGGCGAGGTATTTGGTAACTAAATCAGATGATCCTAAAGCTCAAATTCATTTTGAAGATGCTAGCTTTGGAAATTATTTCATGACTTCAGAGATACCCACTGTAGATGTCGAGGAAGAAGATCCTAATGCTATTTGGACCCTCGAATTTGATGGTAGCTGCTCAACCACCGGATCAGGTCTGGTGTTGTTCTTATATCTCCTAATTCGAGATTTTCCCATCAGCTTACAAGTTGCAATTTGATAATACTAACAACACGGCTAAATATGAAGCCTGTTATTAGGATTAGAAATGGCCAGACAGAAGGGAATTTGAAATCTCAAGGTTCAGGGGGATGCGGAGCTGATTGTCAACCAGGTCAGGGGAATCTATCAGGTGAAAAATGATCACTTGAGACATTACAGGAACAAAGTTTGGGATAGTATAGAATGCTTTGATGCATTTTCTATTAAGGCAGTTTTGAGAGATTATAATGACAAGGCTGATTCTTTGGCCGTGTCTGCATCCCTCCTTCTTCCTCATCCTCAGTTCAAGCAAGATACGTACACTATTGAGATTGTGTACCGTCCCAGTATCCCAGATAATGCGACTCACTGGCAAGTGTTCAATGATGATCAACAGGTGTTGGCTTTTCTAGAAAAGGCTGACAATTTCAGTGAGTTATACTTTGAAGGTTCGGAATCAGCCTTCCGTGAAACTATCTCAGATCCATATCAAGAGGTTGATGGTGAGTTTATCCAGCTTAAAGGCAACAAGATACCAAAAGGTTTGGTTTCTCTGGAGGGTTTGTTTGACAAGCATGATCGTTTTATTCAAAACAAAAGGCAAGTTGAAGGAGCTTCTTCTTCGGAGGTAGATCAAATCAATCTAGGTTCATCTGATCAACCTCGGATGGTGAATATTGGGAAATGTTGTTCCCTGAGAGAAAGCAAGATTAACTTCATACGAAGAGATACATGGATGTGTTAGCATGGTCTTATGCAGATTTAAAATCCTTGAGCCCAAAGAGGCGTACAACACAAAGTATCCCTTTGAAGCCTGATGTGAAGCCGTACAAACAAAAGCAAAGACATTACAATCCCAAGATCTCAGGAACCATCCTTGTAGAAATCCAGAAGATGTTAGATGCTAGGATTATTTTTCCAATCCATCACTCCACTTGGATTGCTAACATCGTCCCTGTCAGGAAGAAGAATGGTGAAATCCGAATCTGTGTTGACTTCCGGAACCTGAATCAGTCCTCACTGAAGGATAACTATCCCTTGCCTATCATGGATCAGGTATTACAAACTGTTACTGGATCAGAAATGCTATCCATGCTCGATGGATTTTCAGGATATAATCAAGTTGAGGTAACTACGGAGGATCAACACAAGATGGCCTTCACAACCCCATGGGGTACCTTTGCTTACAGGAGGATGCCTTTTGGCTTGATCAATGCCTGGAGCCACTTTTCGAGAGAGCTATGGACTTGGCATTCGAGAGACGATGGGCGAATCATAGTTGTGTATTTAGATGACTTGACCGTTTTCTCTAAAAAATGGAGTGATCATTATGATCATTTAGAGCAAGTACTTTTGAGATGCAGGCATCATGGGATTTCATTAAATCCCAAGAAGTCCATGTTTGGAGTGATGGAAGGAAAGCTTTTGGGTCATATTGTGACTAAAGAAGGAACCAAAATTGACCCAGAAAGGGTAAAGGCCATTCAGAGCCTTACCCTACCCACAAGTAAAATTGGAGTTCATTCTTTCTTCGGAAAGGTTAACTTCCTAAGAAGGTTCGTACCTGATTTTGCTGATAAAACTAAGGATATCCTTGGGATGATGAAAGGAAAAATTCCATTTCGATGGAATACATAAGGGAAGCTTGCGTTTGATGAGATCAAAAGGGCAGTTGCTTGCGCTCCTATCCTAGTATGTCCAGACTTAAAAAAAGATTTCATCATGTACAGCTACGCCTCTGCTCACACGGTGTCGACCATCGATGCGGGAGAATGGGGAAGGCATTGAAGCTCCCATCACATTTATGAGCTGCCCATTGAAGGAACATGAATTAAAGATGTCACAAATTGAAAAGCATGCTTATGCGGTGGAGTGAGTGGTGAAACATTTCAGGTACTATGTGTTGAATTCCCATACCCTCGTTCTCGTTCCCGACACTGCCGTTAAATCCATCTTGACTCAACAAGAGCTAGGGAGTCAATGAGGTACTTGGATAGCTAAAGTTCAGAGTACGACTTGGACATCAGACCTACCAAGTTGGTACGAGGAAGGGGCTTGTGCCAATTGATTGCGAGAAAATCATCTTTGAGCGAGTGTGAAAAGACTCAAGATACTTCTTCAGAGCTGCCCATGGTGCTTTTTGTGAGTACAACTGATGAATGGTACACGGATATTGCTTTCTTTCTAACTTATGGTGAATGCCCCCCGCATTTAAGCCATAAGGAGAAGAGGACAGTCAAGTTGAGATCTGTAAAATACCTTTTGTGGAATAACGGAATATACAAGAAAGGTATTGATGGTGTTTTCCTGCGTTGTGTTGATAAATCACAACAGGTAAAGTTGTTAGAGTCCTTCCATAGCCTAGCATGCGGAGGACATTTTTCATCCTCTGTAACAACTTATAAGATCCTACGGGCTAGGTACTATTGGCCTACTCTCTTTCGGGATTCAGCAGAGTGGGTGTCCAAGTGTGAAGCTTGTCAACATTTCGTTGGTCGTCCCAAGTTAGCAGCTCTTCCCCTAAAGCCCGTAGTGATCGAAGAACCTTTTCACCAGTGGGGAATTGATTTCATTGGAACATTGAATCCTACCTCCAGTGCCGGACATAATTACGTGCTGACTGCTATAGACTATTTTACCAAGTGGGTGGAAGCCGCACCAATCAAGCAAGCAACCTCTGAAGCTGTTTGCAAGTTCCTTAAAGAAAATATAATTGTCAGATTCGGTGTGCCTCACAAGATTGTAGCTGATAATGCCTCTAATTTCTCGTCGCATGAGATGACAGAATTTTTCTATGGATTCGGCATCACTTTGGCTCACTCATCTGATTATTATCCCCAAGGCAATGGGCAAGCTGAGTCCAGCAACAAGAACCTGGTTACCATAATTAGAAAACTAGTAGATGAAAACCAGAGGACATGGCACAAAGCATTGTATGACGCGTTGTGGGCTGATCGGATTACCCCAAAGTGAGCTATAGGAATGTCTCCTTTCCAAGTACTGTATGGGATTGATGCTGAGATTCCTATCTCAGTAGAATTGCCAGCCTTACAGTTGGCAAAAGCAGTTGAAGATGCGGCTTTTCAAAATTCTATTGAGAAGAGGGTTATGTACCTAGCCAGGCTAGAAGAGGAACGAAGCAAGGTGGTTGATCGCATCGCAGATCATCAGAGCAGAGTGAAGAAATTTTTGACAAGAAATCAAAGTAGCGTAATTTCAGATTGGAGACCTGGTGTTGCTTTGGGATAAGAGGAGGGAGCAGAAAGGAATGCACGGGAAGTTCGATTCTTTGTGGAAAGGACCTTTCAAGATCCATGAGCTGAATGGTGAAAATAGTTTCCTTCTATCATATCTGGATGGAGGGTTACTCCCTTTTCCTTTTAGCGGACAACATCTAAAGTTGTTCCATCACTAATGCAAGATGTTCTCTTGCATTGTACATACTTTACTTTTTGTTGTGTGTTTGCTTTTGGTTTTCTTTCTTTCTTTGTTTTGTTTTGTTTTGGTTTTCTTCTTTTCAGACTCCATAGCCCAATGGATAAGACCAGAGATTCTGAGTTCTCTTCCTTTGGTATCACAAAGAAAGTCCCAGATTTGGAGCAATTTGTTATCTCGCTTTTAGTTTACGCCAAAACTATCAGATAACCCTACGAAATTTTTAAGTTGGTTTTGCAAAATTACCTTTATAAGAGATAATCGGGTTTTGGGTTTTACTGACGGGACAACATGTGTTTTGAATGCTTTATGTCTTGTGTTCCCCGAAACCCAAAACCCGCTTCAAGTAAGTCATGTCGGGTTTTCGGACCTTCGTCGCATCGGAACATGCCTTATTCAAAACATGTTCCGTGTCACCTGTCTTCCGATACCCGAAGTCCGATTTAGTCCTTCATGTCGGGTTTTGAACTTTGAAGCATCTAAGCATCATGCTTCATGTCAATTGTTTTCCGCAACCCGAAACCCGAATTGCTCTAAACACCTTTGTGTCGGGTTTTCGGACCTCCCGAGCATGCTGACATGGCATTAATGCCGAGTTGTCGGGTGAGTTGGCACGTGCCAGCCGAAGTGTATTAATTGCAAATTTTCTTATATATATGCGGATTTCCACGTCATTTTTACCGGACGTATTTTTAACTCGTGGATTTTCGCACATGCTTCTCCAACCTCGAAACCCGAAACTCACCTGTGCCCGATTGAATTGCCCATTTTTGATCTTTCCTTGCTCTGGTTGAAGGTATCTCTCTCTCCATTCTTTGTTCATGGTTTTTATGGATTGATTATGTATGGAATTCTTCCCATTTTCTTACCAGGTTTGTGGGGTTTTTATTCTTTTTCCTTTTGGGGTTGTTTTCTAAACCGGGTTTATGTTTTAGGGTTTATCTCTTTGGAATTACCACTTTGTGTTATTTCCCCAGAATTTTGTTGTAATTAAAATGTGTTTGGTATATGAATGGTAAAGAAATAACTTGCATGTTTTAAATTCAACAAAAACCCTGTTCCCTCTTCTCAGGTTTTGAAGGGTGCTGTGCAGTATCAAAGACCGAAGTATATCAGAAGATTTGGCATGTCGGGCTTTCCAAAATCTCGACATCTTCAAAGTGCCGGGCTTTCCAAAGTTTTCGACATCTTCAAAGTGCCGGGTTTTCTCAAGTCTCGACATCCTCAGCGCATCGGGTTTTCTGGATTCCCCGACATCCTCCTCAGTGTGTTGGACTCTTCCATTCTTTCGGCATCTCCAGTAGGTCGGGATTTTCACAATGTGCAACATCTCCTAATCTCCGAAACTCTCTTCCTTCGAAATCCTTCATGTCGGACCCTAGTCCATCGCAAGAAAAGACTGAGAAGTCAGGAAGGATGAAATACAAGTTTAGAAAGGTGGAGTCTCCATCATATATCGATTGCAATTATGACATCCGAGATACAGAGCTCAGAAATATAGATATTGAGGATTTCTAGAGTAGGGTAAGGAGTTCCTCCCAAACTCCATGGATGAAATCGATAGCCGATAGTGGTTTACCTCTTGCAGCGGGTTTTCCCATGTCCGCTCAGTGCCCTGAATTCATCTTAGCCTGCACTTCCAGTTATGACTCGCTTCTCTGCGGAGAAATCGTGCAAGAGAAGTAGTGATCAAATTGGACGGAGGTTACTTTGATGACCTCCTCAAACTACCCAATTTTGAAGAATATGGAGAGTTAGATATCAAGTCAGCTCAGAAAGCTTGGGATAACGATCAGGAAGATTGTATCAAGCATGTAAATAAGAAGTTCCTGATCAAAGCCAAACCGGCTGTCTCCAGATTTCCAAGACTTATCCCCAGGAGTGATTTCATTCAGGAAATCAATGACATCATCACTCTGTTGAGTCGGGTTTTGGTTTACCCAATCAAATGTTTTCCAAGGGTGGATGTATCAATTCATGATCACCATCAAGAAGAACCAAAGAAGGGATTGATTGGGGCACTCTCATTAGTAATGAGATAGATTCCCAAATGACAAATCTTGTCCATTGTGGAAGTTTTATATGTCTTCATATATCACCTATGCATCATTTCTTAGCCGAGATGAGGAACTATCCCGGGTTGGATACCAAGGGAAACAGGACGGTGAACCATGTTTATCAGTATTTCCCTCAACTGAGAAGGAAAGGGTCTCAAGACCAATTCAGAAGGGTGAATGATGCCTTCTTTTATGAAAACATCTGCAGGTTAAACCCTGAATTGAGGAAGACAAGAGTCTCAGATGAGGCCTGGGCTGAAGTTTCCAAATGGGGTTGTGTCTTCTTACAATTCAAGAAGTTCACATATCTTCGGGCAGTCATGTACTCAGGGGATCCTTTCCATCTGCCCCAATATCCAGGGGATAAACTGATATTGATGGAATTGGTTAGGCAACTGTTGGATTTCCATAAATTCCAATAAAGTAAACATAAGGTGTTGTATCCTTCCCAATTTCTATTGGAAGATACACTTTTTAAATGATGGTGAAAGCTAAAAATGTTATCCATGAGCTTCAGGACAAGTCAAGAAGCATATGAAGCCCCGAGACGGGTTTGACATTCGAGGAGTCCTCGGGGCATATGGAACCCTCGCACCCGCATGAGACCAAGCATAGAGGACATCGGATTGATCTCGCGTGATGAGGTTGTTGTTCGTAGAAAGGATCATAGCAGAGATCGACACTTCTTTGAGATTCAAACACTTGAGCTTGCTGATTTACCGAAGGTACTAGTGACAATGAAAATGTTTTGGATCTTTCCTATGATGGACTAAATGAAGATCAATATGTTTTCCCATCTATTGATTGGTCAATCGGTGAAAAAACTGTTAGGAAATATATCTTAGTTCTCCATTTGTATGTATGGGTGAATAATAATTACATGTGTAATTATTATCATGGTAAATTAGTGAAAGTACATTTACTATGTAAATGTAAATAGTAAATGTAAAATATGGTTAGTATGTGGTAAGTTAGTAAGTTAGAATAATAAAACAATTAGTATTGTTTTATTATTATATTGGTGAGAGGTTGAAACCATATGGGTGTATGGTTGTACATGAAGACAAATGTTGTTGTAAGGATTGTTATTTTACATCTCCTATATAATGGAGTGTAATGAAATAGTGAATATATAATAAAAATATAATATAGAGTTGTTGATTTCAATTATTGTCTGTGTAGCTATTTCATGGATTCTTTGTATTAGATCAGAGTAATTTCTATATTTGGTATCGAGCGCCAATGGTCATGTCCCTATGAACAATGAGAGTCTTAAGAAGATTGCTGTATGTAAATTCATTTTATACATATTGGTGAAGTTTCACATTTTGCGAGATCAAAATTCGTGGTCCACTATGTGTGCATCTATATTATCAAATCAAATATTCTGCAGACATTTGCATTTATAGGATCCATCAATCACGTGTTTCCATTATAGCAGGTCTACCATCTGTGTTGCACATGCCCGCCTGTTTCCATCTACTGCGTATGAGACTCTGCCTTCCCTGCAAATATCAAGGCATTCAACTATATAATTGGTTATTGCATGCACATGGAGTTTTGGTGATTGGTTCTGATTTCTTTTCTTTTTACACATATGTTGATGAGTTCTTGTGAGGTCCAGCTCCCCTGATCACCATCCATCTCTCTATTGGCTCAACGAGTAATCCAAAATAAACTTTTGCAGTTCAGGCATGAAGAACAACCCCAAATTCAAGTAACACTCAGTCATGAACAGATTTTAGGTTAGGTGGTGAAATCAAATCTTGTTGGTACCATTGCAGAGATATTGAAAGCACCTTTCCAACGCATTTTTCGGTTTATAAAACGGAGCTCTGGGTGTCAAATTATCAGCAAATCATTTTGTCACTTCAATGAAGCCCGTGAGTTTTTGCAGCCATTTGTGATTGGCTAATTTTTTAATTTTTAGCAAAGACTATAGTTTGAAAAATTTAATTTTACTATAGTTTTTGTTTAATAATTGCATTTTAAGGGCAATTATTACGTTTTTTAGCCAAATTAATATTTTTCTGACACCATTTTTCTGGGCCTTTGATATTTTTGGAATCCTCATTTCCTCCCGATTCCAACAAGTAGTCACATGATTAATTTTCTCGTCATTTTGAGAAAATATTTAATCATTGTGTCAATTTTATTTAAATTAGGCCATTTTACGGGAAATTGTATCCTCAATAACTTTTGCACGGTATCTCGAAATTGAGCTGCCGTTTTTGCAAAAGTGCTTATTTTTTCATTCCCATCACATTAGTTCTAATTTTGTTGAAAAATTCTAAGTTTGGAAAATATTCACTTTTTGTAGTCCTTTTTTGAGCCTTGTTGAGTCATAAATGCCAAAAATAATTTTTTTTGTAAATGACGCATTATCGCTGGAACGCGACGTCTAATTTTGGGGGGTGATTATTGAGCTTCATGTCCATATTCCGCTGAGTTAGCAGCATCATGAAACCGGAGGCAGGAGGCATCGGAGGTTGGAGGTCATTCAGCGACCTCTCGTCAGTCGCCAACGACGGGGCCGCACAAATGGTTTGGTGACATTTTTGTGGTGTATTTGCTTTCATCTTGTGTCGTGTGATTCTTAACATAGTTCCGATGATCGTTGTTCCCTGTTTGCAGTGTTCATGATTGAATAAGTGGAAATTTCATATTGAGGGGGGGAACATGGTTTCAATGTTCCATTTCCAGTATGTCAGTTTTTTCTATGTATGTACGAGCAACATATTTCAGTAGAATTTCCTATGTTATTCCCCTGCAGTAATATATTGATGAGGGCTGATAATAGTACTTGGCACATGATGATGTGGTTGTAGGTAAACCACTTGAAAACCTTCATTTGTGGTTTGTGGTAAACTAACCGCAAAACCACCATTCTTGGTTGTTGGTAATCCATTCACAAAACCATCACTTTGTGGTTTGTGGTAAACCAATGCAAAACCACCATTCTCGGTTTGTGGTCAACCGTTTGCAAAACCATCCCTGAGGTTTGTGATCATCCTGTGAAAATCACCAGATCATGAGCAAGTGCAAGTACAAAGACAAGTTTTCCCCATGTTCGCACTAAGAGGGGGAATGTTAGGAAATATATCTTAGTGCTCCATTTGTATGTACGGGTGAATAATAATTACATGTGTAATTATTATTATGGTAAATTAGTGAAAGTACATTTACTATGTAAATGTAAATAGTAAATGTAAAATGTGGTTAGTATGTGGTAAGTTAGTAAGTTAGAATAATAAAACAATTAGTATTGTTTTATTATTATATTGGTGAGAGGTTGAAACCATATGGGTGTATGGTTGTACATGAAGACAAATGTTGTTGTAAGGATTGTTATTTTACATCTCCTATATAATGGAGTGTAATGAAATAGTGAATATATAATAAAAATATAATATAGAGTTGTTAATTTCAATTATTGTCTGTGTAGCTATTTCATGGATTCTTTGTATTAGATCAGAGTAATTTCTACAAAAGCCTCCATTACAGATAGGTCGGCTCTAATTCTTGCACACACCAAAGCATGGCTCTCCTCTTGGGGAATGAGTTTTAAAGATGATAAGTTTTCAAAGTTGGCTACTTCAGAGGTGGGGCCCTCCAAAAAGGAAAAGGACAAAAATCTTCTAGGGGCCTATAAAGGTCAAGTTTGTCAAAAAGAGGAAAGAAAGAGAAATCTCTTCAATTATTTCTCCAGTTGAAACGGTGGATGTGCCAAAATCACCAACACCACCAGAAATAGGAGAAATTACTTTGGAAGAAGAAGGAAGCCAGCCTCTAGTTTCATCATTTGTTGATTGCCCAACTGAAGGGACCTTATCTCTTACATCCCAGGCTTTGGAGTCTGAATCTGCGCCTCCTCCCTCACAACCACTCCTACCTCCTCATTCTCCATCAACTTCTTCAATAATGGCCAGTATTTTCTCTGGACTTTCACCCCTCTCTGTTGGGACCCAAGTGATCACCAACATGCCCCCTCCTGTGCCTCTTTTTATCGGATCTACTACCACATTGGTAACTATTCCCCCTTCACTAGTAGAATCTTCTCCTTCGAGAGTATGATACCAGCCTTCTACAACATTGGCAACTTCCTCTCGATACACCAAAATGGCTACTCGAGCAAACTCGAGGAAGAGGAAGGTGATTGTACCCATACCACCTTTGATTTCAGCTCACTCAAGGCTTCTATCTAAATCAGCCAAGAAACCTAAAACAGTTTCAAGGGTTTTGGTGGACGCTTCAGGGGATAAGTTTGTAGAGATCGCCACTCCCGCGACTGACAAAACTAAAGAGGACATAACAGCCTCTGATTATCAGATAACCAGGGTGGCTCTAGGAAGAGTGACAGCAGAAGGGGCACAACAAGATGCGCGGGATGCCACAAACGTGTTGTGCCAGAAGTTGAAAGAAACAAAAGACAACAGAGATGAGCTTAAAGGAAAAGTGGAGCAGTTGACTGAGGTTTTGCTTAAACTCTCAAAACCCCTTGAATCCATACCATCTTCTTTTGTCCCTGTCGGATTCGATTTCTCATCAGTACCTACAATTGAGAAGATTGCTAAAAAAGGAAGGGTGGTCGATGAATGGATCCAAAGGCTGCTCCAACAGGGGAAGGAAGTGATTCAAGACGTTGTGAAAGTTCATCAATCTTTGGGGGACATTCAGAAGGATGGAGAGAAGATGGATGATGATTTCTCTCAAGAAATTGGACATCTTGATTTGACTTTTGAAGCTCTCCAGGTATTAAAGCAAATACCATCACATCTCTTGGTAGAAGAAGGCATCATCCCACATGCGGATAAGCATTTCCAGCTAACTAAAGCCATCAGGTTTAGGGTGAAGATTCTCAACGAAGCCTACGGTAAGTTGAGAGAATCAAGGGATAAATTGATTGATGGAAAAAGTGATCTGGAAGAAGAGTTGCTGAAGATTTGTCCAAAGGTGTCAGTTGGAAACTCAGGTATCCTATCGGCAGATGATCTTTTCAAACAAGTCCAAGAGTTTGTTCAGCATGAACCAACGCATGGATTTGGTATTGAGATCATTGATCGGTTTGTAAGAATTGAACATTCTTTAGAGGCCTTAAGAAAGCTCAAAGAAAAGATTGAAAAATCTTCCCAATGCGGTGCTAGTGATACCCATGAAACCTGCGAAATTTTGAATGATCATTCCACTGCACCTGACAAAAACGAAATGCAAGGCATAATTCGAAAGTTCCAAGAATTTTGGAACAAACAGGCTCAGCTGGAGGAAGAGAAAGATGAAGGAGCGAAAGATGATGATTCAGATTAATTCTTGATGTTTCATGTCATTTCAATCTCGAAATCGACATGTCTTTTTCATTTCTGTTTCGTCACATAGGAAGCAAATTTTGACTTGGTCTCCTGCGTGAGAGTCAAGCAAAATAGAACTCTTTTTAAAGAACACTATTTTCTAGGATTTATCCTATTTTCTCTCGATCCCTTTTATTATAAATAAGGGATGCTTATGCATTCCAAAAGGTCGAGATTTTTGTAATATTCGGAGCTATTGGAAAGAAGAAAAACTTTGTGTTTTCGTTCAATCATTTTGAAGAATAGGAGTTGATATTATTTCGCAAACTTTGTGTTGTGGGATATATCTTTCTTAAGACATTGTTCTTACGTTCATGATCTTAAGCTATTCTTTGTGTAGCATCTTAGTGTTTCTAATCATCTCAGACATTATATTTATGATCTAAATCTCGTATGATTATTTCATGCTCTGCGTTTACTCGAAAGAAAATACATTTCTCTCATTTCCTTTCCATTGTGCTTCTTTCATTGTAATAGTTTCTAACCCAGTTCATTTACGAAAGCAATACCTTTGAATCGTGTGAATGCGGATTTTGGGATTCTATCCCAACCCCCAATGGTTAGATTAGTGTGAATACTGTATATATTGTTTTTGTTGTGTTTTAGATTAGTAATAAGTAGGCAGCCTCACCTATCTTTGAGGAGGGATTTAATCCCATATACTGTGGTTGAACCTCATATTTTGGATTGACAAAATATCCAACCAACAGGTTCGTGGGTAGGGAAAGGTCATGTGAAAATAATTCACGTGTATAATGTGAACGTGAATTAAATAAATGGGCCTATATGTCCCATGTAAAATGTAATCTTTAATTATTGACATAATTATCCCAACAAAAACCCTCTTTTCATCTACATGAAAATACGCTTCTTTGTTTATATTTAAGGCATGATCTATGTTATAGTGTTCTTTTATTTAAAATCTCAAATTAGATTTTCGTGAAAAATATGTTTTCATAATGTATTTCCAACTTAAATTATCCTTTTGATAGTATAATACCTTTTGACGCTTCAAACTCTTCATTATTTGAACCAACATACAACTGTCGGGATAATGTTTGCAAAGAAGTTGTTCCGCCCTTTTTGTCTCCAATATATTCTCAAATATAGCAATAATTTCACCTATGAGGAGATCAATAATATCTCTAAGGTGTCATTTAATTATTTCATTGTTTTTACTCGGGGTTGAAATGAATTATTTCGAAAAAAATTATGATTATTTTCCACAAATTCAACATTATTATGTGCCTTAAGGTCATCAACATATAGGGAAAGTCCATGAAATATAAATTCCCTTCCAATTATCTATACCAACATTGTGAACTCTTTATGAATGTCCACATTTTGGAACCATCTAAGTTACAAAATTCCTTACATTACTTGGTGGAATGGTATGAAAACCCTTCATATATGTGTTAGAAAACACTAGATTTTCATTCTAAAACATAAAAATGAAAACCATTGAACACACACTTATGAAAATATCATTATGATAGAATAGAAAAATAATAATAGGTGCAACTATTTATGAATTTCCAATCAAATAATTACCAATCCCACTTCACTTGATTTTTCCTCTCCTCTTTCTTCTTCGCTTTAGGTAATTGGACCTTATCTTTTGTTCCAATGTGGGAAGAATTATCCCACATTTAAAACAAATAGAAAAACTACCTATAAAATAGGTAACCAATAAATACCATTTCATACAATTATTGAACTAATCCATTTTATAAAGTGAATAATAAGCTCATAAAATGAAGAACTGGGGCAATATGTAGTCACATTCGACTTCTTTTTCTTCTCCCATTTTCTTTATTATTCTCAACCATACCATTATTATCATCTTTGTTAACAAAATACAACTACTTACACACAAAAATAGGGGCATAGAGATCCAAAAATACCCTTAAATAAATGATTCAAAAATAAGGCTAATTGAAAATAAATAAACAATGAATTTCATTTAGTACAATAATTCAATAATATATAAATGAATAAGGTAGGAAAATATACAATCACTTTTGACTTCTTTTTCTTCTTTCCTTTCATTTCTTCTTTTCAGGAAAACTACCATTATCTCGCTATTACACAAAATAAACATAATTACTTAAAAATACAAAAGACAAGACTAACTTAATTAAAAAACAAGACTAGTCGAAAATTAGGATGAAAGAATAAAATTACCTTCAAAACCCTTCTTCTCCTCTTACCATTCTCATTTTCAATTAACGTGTGATCTCTTTCCTAATAAGTTCAATACTTCATGTGTAAGCACAAACTTTCAATATATTGATAAAAAATGTTTTCATAGTGTATTTCCAACTTAAATTATCCTTTTGATAGTATAATACCTTTTGACACTTCAAACTCTTCATTATTTGAACCAACATACAACCTGTCGGGATAATGTTTGCAAAGAAGTTGTTCCGCCCTTTTTGTCTCCAATATATTCCCAAATATAGCAATAATTTCACCTATGATGAGATCAATAATATCTCTAAGGTGTCATTTAATTATTTCATTGTTTTTACTCGTGGTTGAAATGAATTATTTTGAAAATTTGTTATGATTATTTTCCACAAATTCAACATTATTATGTGCCTTAAGGTCATCAACATGTAGTGGAATGTCCATGAAATATAAATTCCCTTCCAATTATCTATACACACATTGTTAACTCTTTATGAATGTCCACATTTTGGAACCATCTAAATTACAAAATTCCTTACATTACTTGGTGGAATGGTATGAAAACCCTTCATATATGTGTTAGAAAACACTAGATTTTCATTCTAAAACATAAAAAATGAAAACCATGAACACACACTTATGAAAATATCATTATGATAGAATAGAAAAATAATAATAGGTGCAACTATTTACAAATTTCCAATCAAGTAATTACCAATCCCACTTCACTTGATTTTTTCCTCTCCTCTTTCTTCTTCGTTTTAGGTAATTGGACCTTATCTTTTGTTCCAATGTGGGAAGAATTATCCCACATTTAAAACAAATAGAAAAACTACCTATAAAATAGGTAACCAATAAATACCATTTCATACAATTATTGAATTAATCCATTTTATAAAGTCTGAATAATAAGCTCATAAAATGAAGAACTGGGCAATATGTAGTCACATTCGAGTTCTTTTTCTTCTCCCATTTTCTTTCTTATTCTCAACCATACCATTATTATCATGCTATTAACAAAATACAACTACTCACACAAAAAAATAGGGGCATAGAGATCCAAAAATACCCTTAAATAAATTATTCAAAAACAAGGCTAATTGAAAATAAATAAACAATGAATTTCATTTAGTACAACAATTCAATAATATATAAATGAATAAGGTAGGAAAATATACAATCACTTTTGACTTCTTTTTTCTTCTTTCCTTTCATTTCTTCTTTTTAGGAAAACTACCCTTGTCTCGCTATTACACAAAATAAACACAATTACTTAAAAATACAAAAGACAAGACTAACTTAATTAAAAAACAAGACTAGTCGAAAATTAGAGATGAAAGAATAAAATTACCTTCAACACCCTTCTTCTCCTCTTTCCATTCTCATTTTCAGTTAACGTGTGATCTCTTTCTAACAAGTTCAATACTTCATGTGTAAGCATAAACTTTCAATATATTGATAAAAATGAATATAATAAAAGACATAAAATGTATTTCTTACTTCCATAAATGCCCTTCTCCCTAGTACTTGTCACCTTTTCTTTCTATTTTCTTTGGAATTGTCAATCCTTTTTTCTTCCTCTATGATTTCCAACCCTTATTTTCTCATTTTTAAGCCATAAACATGTTCTTTCTTCTCTAGCTTAAGTTTATTTTGATTTTGCATCTCATACACACGTTGTTCCAAATTTCAATCCACAATTTTCATTTCTTTATAAGATACATTTTTACTTGATAGTCTATAATAGGAGGTAACCTATGAATTTTACAAAGGTTTTAACTAAATTTTGTTTAGACAAAAATACCTTATTACCTTCATATAATGCGCACCATTGAGGTGTAATACAAAAAAATGGTCCTTACCACCAAATTCTTGAAAGAGGTTGTAAGCATCTTCATCATTCTCAAAAATTTTCTACAAACATAAAATAATCAAATTAGATATGAATTTATTAAAAATAAACATTTAAGTACATGTCATATGTATACATATGTGAATATAAATTAAAAACGTATAAAATAATTATCCGTATATACTATAGTTGCACATAACTCTTGTGGGAAACTTGTAGCAGCTTTTATTCTACACCATCCACTTCTTCTCATGAAACGTCATATTCTACATTATAATCTAGATGGGAGATGATTATCATTTCATATGTAAAGTAAAATAAAAAAAGATCAAAATGATCATTTATACCAATTTAAAAATTTCTCAAACCCTACATATTACTTGTCTTTATGACATGTGGATGATCACAAAAACATGGTACATAACTTGGTCATGTTGAATTATTATTCTCTTTCTACAAGTGGTAGTAGTGCATCTCTCCTCAATATTATTTCTAACCTAAAAATAAATGCAATAATTACAATATCAAACTGAAATTGAGTGAATTAATATAATAATGCTTTAAAAACATGAAATAATACCCATTTTATGAATAAATATTATCATTATCAACTTACAAAAAATATTAAAATAAAAAATATGGTTGAATAAAAATGGTAGAACAAAGGAATTTTAATAATTGAAAACAATTGTTATAACAAAATATCAACAATTGAATAAAAACACAACAATATAAGAAATGAATAAAAACCAAATAATATAAAAAATATAAAATCAAAACTAGGTTAATCTAATTGAGATATTACAATCAAATATGTATAATAATTTTAGAATAATAAATATAATTAAATACAAATAAACAATCCTATAATTATGTCATAAGATAATATTTGATCAATGTAACTTTCAAAATTAGAATACAAGTAATTAGGGTTAGGTTTTAGTAGGAAGTCACCATTTTGTATGGTCTAGAGATGTGACAATGATATGAAATTAGGCGAATAAGTTTGTGTAGAGTGTTAAAAAGATGCATGTAAACTCGAGAACTTGAAAATTTGTGTTGATAAGTTTTCCCACTTTGGACAAGTTATGCAGGTGATTTTTTCCTAGGGCATTCAATTTTGTCCTTTACTATTGTGACTTGTAGATAAATTCTAAAGCACCTATTATGAATACATATCTGGATATGGGATTTGCATTTGAAATCACGCAATCACAATCTTGCGCCTATAAATGGATTCTTCTTGTGTCTCTATGTGTGTGACCTAAAAGGGGTTAGTACAAATGAGCTAAACTGATCTAACACATCCCCTTTACAGATGAGTGTTTCTTTCATTGAACTACTTTAAAATGGTATCGATCATATAATTATCCCTCTTATTAGAAGTGTGAGGATGTGCATAAATTATGTAAATGTAAACTATCTAACAAGCCCTTCAACATTTGGCAATGCAATTTGATCGCAATCTCAACACATGCGAGTCATCTAGGGAAGTAAAAGGATAGTTTATTCATATGTGTACTTAGTTGTAATGTGCTATAAGGATTAAATTCTTAATGATTGGGCCTAAAATTACTTCTTAGAGTGTGTTTCAATAAGATATTTAGTGTGCATGCGTTTATATAGGTGACTTGTGTGATTGATTTACTACACAACTGAACCTAAGCCAACTAAAGTACCATGTGCATTTAAAAATGTGTGCATTGAAATTATAATGGGTAGGCTCATCATCTTCAAATATATTTGTCTACCAAAATTTTCCTCTAATGGAAAGCCCATCAAGGATAAGGATGGAACCTAATAAGATACATGAGGTGAATAACTAAGTGTCTAAGGATGTGTTATGTGTAAGGTGCATTAGTTCCAAAGGTGCTAAATTGAAGATCAAGTCATGGTCTAGTGGGATTAGGATGTGGATATTGAGCATGATGCCTTTATATTTAGCCAATAAATATATAAATGGGATGACATTGAGATAAATTATAAATGATTATTTCGAGTGCTTTAGGACCAAATTTTATGTACTATGATTACCCCCACTTTAATCTAGTAATGAATTTTATAGATTAAAATAAAAATATATGAGATAATACAAATCATCTCTTTGGGTATTGTGTATGCAATATTGAGAAAGTGTTTCCCCACACCATGCATTTGAACCTACAAATCACATGCTAAGAGAGTGTATCAATTTATGATAGAAATGCCTATAAAAATCAGCAATCTAAAAAATTTACACTTGATTCGCCCCCAATGCACTTGTATAAGGTGTACATGGGTTATATATATGAAAATTAAACATTTGAGATCGCTACTATCCATTGGTAGCATTTGATCCTACTAATTTCTACTTGTAGAATTTGATCCTACTAGTTTCCATTTATAACATTTGGGCTTGCTAGTTTTGATTTGTAGCATTTGAGCCTATTGGCTACCATCTATATCATTTAGACCAATTAGTTTCCATAAATAGTATTTGATCCTACTAATTTCCATCTGTAGCATTTGAGCTTACTAGTTTCCAATTTTTATAGGATGTTGATATATATATATATATATATATATATATATATATATATATATATATATATATATATAATACCACCGTATGTCACCTTTTGAGATGAGGGATGTTACAAAGGATAACTTAGCTCAAAAGAGAAAGTGTTACATGTACAAAGCATATAACCAAGGCATTGATGATATGGACCATCTATAACATAAAAATAAACATGGTGATTTAAATAATTTGTATTAGATATATAAATTTATAATAAGTAGTAGATGTCATCTCATGGTTAGGCATATCATAAGCATATCCAATAACCTATAAAATTTCATAGATAAGGGTGTAACAATGAAGGTAGAGTAGTGTGAAAGTAAAATAACGACTTGATTCCTAATGAATCAATTGGTATATATGACATTAGATAACACCACATAACATAATACATCCACCATAAATCATATATAACCATAAATACATGACAACATGACCAATGTTAATAATTATTAGTCGTGGTGTTAAAAATGTATCAATCATGGTTCCATGGGAAATTTGTAACCAACATGTTAAGAGATATGTAAAAAGAAATGTGTCATGAGCATAAGATAAATTGAATTATGTTCCAAAGAATGTGGTATGAGGAATATTTTGATAAGAAATGTGTTATGATCATGAGTTAGATTAAAATATATGTCAATTAATGTGTTGTGATAAATATATGTCTAAGCAATGTGTTATGAGCATGATATTGATTGAAATTTGTGCTACCCAAGTTTATAAGAGAAAATATGTAGCATGAAATGTGTCATAAACATGATATAGATAAAAATATGTGTCAACTAATTTTTGTGAGAAAGTATATGTAATAAGCAATGTACTTCTGAAAAATGTGTGTCTAAACAAAGTTCTTCGAATCAATAAGTGTCGCAAGTAATATGTCATAGGAAATAAGTTTATATCTATAGATGTTGTTAATTTATTTAGGAAATAATATGGGTGGTAGGAACTGTTTATAATCAAGCATAAAGTAGCTAAGTAGAGATCACTCAACATATAGAGAAAATAATGACATGTGAGAAAACAATGCATGGAACATACAATGGCATAATGAAAACTTAGAATAAAACATACAAGTGTATATAGAAAATAAAGTGTAGAGAATTTAATTTCATATAGTAGAGAGAACATAGAGAATATAAAAATATAGAAACAAATAGAGCATAGAGCATATAAGATCATAGAAGTAAACATAAGCATATTGCATACAAGAGCATAGGGAATACAAGATCGAGAGAATATAAACAAACATAACATGGATCATATAAGAGCATAGAAAAAAACATGAGCATAAATCATAAAATATCATACAACATTGTAGAGTGTTGAGAAGATAAGATAACATAACATACAAGAGAATAAAACATACAAATCTAAGAGCACACAAGATCATAAATAAGTAACGATAATAGAGCATATAACATATAAGAGCATAAAACAATTATGAGAAATGAGCATAGAAAATACAAAAGCATAGATCATACAATAATATGGAAGCAAACCAAATTATATAACATATATGAGCATAAAATAAAATAAGAGTGTAAAAACATACATGAATTATATAATGTGTAGCTAAGAGATAAGTAATGGATGAAGCAATGTGAAATAGCCAAAAATAGGAGCCAGGCCAATAATAGTAAAAAAATAATAGTGTAAAAGACGGAAGTACTATAACTATATGAAAAATAACAAATAATTATGGATCATGTAAATTCAATATCTAGAAATAAATAATTTGATGATTAAATGAAACAAAATAAAATATGTTTTGTAATATATAAAAGGGTGTAAGATTGGTAGTATTAGCATTGTATCTCTAAAGGACTAGTGTGTAAGGATATGATCTATATAATATTAGTAATTAGGATTATTCCAATATTAGTATGCCCTCAATGTGGTGGGTATCCCCAAGGTATAGGTTTGTAATAAGCCACACAGGTGAAAATGATATAATCAAATTTAGGTTTAGTATGTAAGTTTCCTAGAGGATAAGGGTTAAAAAAACATAAAGTATACGAATGATGTCCATGGATTAATTTATCTTAACCATATTATGTTTACTATGAATATCAATTTCCCAAGGATGTAAGGTATGTAGATTGTACAAGGATGTAACATATGTAAGATACTATATTATTTTTATTTATTTTTCCATAAAAGAATGATAAATGTGCCATCTTGAATTTGTGATAATGAACTTGAGGTGTAGACTATTAGCAATAGAAGAGATGAGATGGGGTCATGTGTGGTATTTATTATCTCAACAACTAAATTGAACCCCTAAAATATATTTCATCATTAGGTTGTTCCTAGTAATGGACTAGGGACGAATGTAAAATGATCGATATTTGTGTTAAGAGAAAATTCCATTGATGGAAAAATAGGATAAGTATATGTGTCTAAAATAAGATATTTATAAATAATGTATGTGTATGTTAGACACATAGAATGTCAATTGAATGGGTGTATGGAGGACTTTTATTTTGTATAGTTATGACTCGATATTGTGTGATAACCTCAGGATGGTCTTCATCCGACAATTCATTCACTTTGGGTTCATAGCCCCATTTTTGTATTGTGTGGAGTCTATAGGGTGTATTTTTAGTCACAAAATCACGCACTGTAGACACTATTTAGTCCCGGTCTCATACTACTATTTAGTAGGGTTTTGAGTGAAAAAGTACTAATTAACCCCCATCTTTTGGCCATCTTACTTTATTTCTTTTGTCATTCTCGACCTCTTGCACCCGCATGCCCAGTCATATTTTGTCATTTTGTGTTATTTTAGCTTTGATTGGGGTGCCCAGGCTAGTACTGGGGTGCCCATGGGTGCCCTGGTCCTACCAAGGGCGCCTCGATCCTTTTTAAACTTTCCTGCCACTTTTTGGGCACTTTTTAGCCATTTTAGCTTCTTATCTTTTTGGTGGTCATCCATTTTGGGTTAATTACAAAATTAGATCAAGAGAACCCTATAAATATAAAGTTATAAGACCATAATGAGGGACCAAGCACTAGTCACTACTATCATCCACCTAGAGTTGCATCCATCTAAGGCATTTGGATATCATTTTCATTCACTTAGCTCCATCACAAGAGACAAGGTTGGTTCATTTGCATCACACAAGCATAGGAGGGAATTTTATTCTATTCCATCCACCATTCTATTACATTTTCTACACGTAGTTATAGCTCATTACTTTCACAAAGTGTGACTAACACAAAAGCACCTAGGGCATGATTGCACACACTTGCACATAAAACTACATCGGGTCTGAGATGTAGTGTAACACTCAGTTAGTAAGTCTGTCATTATGGCAGATGAGGTCAATATGACCCCTTCATTTGCATTTTATTTTTAGGGGTTGATGCTTATTTTGGGGTCTTGCAGGTCTTCTCTCCATCTTGGATTATTAGTGACACTCGGTGCAAGAAAAATATGATGTGACAAACAATGAGGGTTTCAGACCACTTACGTAACTTGCAAAACTCGGTTCAAAAATTTTACGCGGACCAAGTCACCCAATCTACAAACTAGGGTGTCCACAGTGCCCTAGTCCCTCTTTAGGTGCTTTAGTCCACCCGGATATATTTAATCCTTCTTCTTGAGCCTCGGCATATTCGTTTGCTTGCTTCTTTTTCTCCGGTCACTTTTACGACACGGTCTCACAAGTTAAATAAATTAGCTAAGTCACTTCCATACTTCTCTTGCATATTAGGGTTTCTATTTTCATTATATTAGTTGTTTGGGTCATTTTCCATAGTCATTTACTGTATTTACATGTTGTTCTAGATTAGATTAACTACTATTATTCCACATTTAGTTAATCGTATCATGTATGTGACCTCTTAGGATATGTATTCAATACATTTTTCATGGTATTCTACCATTATCCCTATGTGCTTTAACGAAATTTGTGCGATAATGAGAGTGTGTTTTAATGGTGCACATATAACAAAAATGAGTCAAAAAGGGTTTCAAAGATCAATTTTCTCGTAAATTTGATATAGTCTTTATAACCCTCTAGTCATATAGATATATGCCATAAAAATGAGGATGTATAAGTGCTTTGTAATATAATGTCGTTCACCCAAATATAATGTCAAAACTAGCTTAATCTAATTAAAGTGTATTATAATTCCATAACAATAAATACATAAAATTTCCCATATAATTAAACCATAAAATATTCGATCAACACAACTTGTTAAAGTATAATGCGAGCAATTATGGTTTGGGTTTAGAAGGAACTCACCATTTTTGAGGTCTATATATGACAATGATATTAAATGATGTGAACATGTTTTTCATAGGGTTAAAAAGATGTCTATAAATTTCTGTAACCTAGATATTATCGTTGTATAGGTTCATCCACTTGGATAGGTTTTTATGGAAAATTCATCCTAGGGCACATAATTATATCCTATGGTATTATTATGTTGGAGCTCAAAATTGCACCCTACCCCGAGTCATAGACAACCCAGGATTTTGAGGCAACATGGGACTATCTCCAAGTTGTGGGATTTGCACTGAGATAGACCTCGAAGAAGGTCAGCTCCTCTACCTAATCCTACTGTTAAAATTACTCTTACAACTGAAATATAATATAACTAATCCTAATATAAACATTCCAAGGGACCAAGGTTAGAAGGATTTGTATAAGGGAAATCCTAAGCTAAAAGGGTGGTGATAACACCAAGAAAAATGGGTTGATAGTTCTCCACAAGGGGAAGGAAAGAGAGAACACATGGAAGAGAAGGCATACAAATGTGTCATGCATAATAATCTGTAACATCTTTGGCAAACTTATAGCTTTCTCCTCCTTACACTGCAAGCGTTGATATGTGATTTGTCCTAAGAAGGTGTATTATTTTGACTATTGGAAATCATGCTTGCAAAGGGATAAATTATTTCCATTCATGGATTCATTTTGCTATGTTGTTGTTGCTTGGAAGTAAAATTATTCTTCCTTGGGCTCTGTAAAAGTTGTGAACTGAATTTTGTTTGCATACTTATTTCCATTAACAACAAAACCTTGGATCAATTCCTTTGATCCAAGGTATGATTCAATTTCTGACTTGTGCAGTTTGTTAAGTTGACATTCTGGAATGAAAGGTATTAAGAGAAATAAGTCTTTGTATGTTTTACAATTTTTCGGACCCTTCTTTTGAGGTCCTAGTTTTACATTTTTTTGAAATATGAAATTGGATCTTCTAGTTAATTTCTTATGACCTGGTAGGCGTAAGAAGAAAAAAACTTACTTCAGACTATTAAGGTAAATCCTTAATCCTAGATCTTTAAGATCAGTCCTAGCTGGATTCTAACCTAAGGTAAACTAGACCTACCTTAGATATGTTTCTAACTAATCCTGTTGCATCCTAATCTAAGTTGTATGTTTTACAAGTGTGGGATTTGGAGATAACCTAAGGTAATGATAGGTCAATCTCTAACCTATTACCTAATACTAAACTACTATGGGGTATGGCTTATCCTATGATGGAAAAATTACCTAAGGCAATGTTTAATGACCTAAGGTAAATAACTTTTAACTAGCCTAAGGTCGGATCCTAAACTAATGTTTATCTAACCTAAACTAATGTAAGGTGAAAGGGGACCTAAGGGGTTGCATGGAAAATTGGAGGTGGTGGTGATGGTTTCAATGACATTTAAGTGATTTGATTTGAATTTAAAAATGCGGTACTACTAGTTTTGGTAGAGGCATGGAAATTAGATGGAATGCCTAGCTAGCATTGTCACTAAAGATAGAGATGCATGCTTTAGTTAAGTTTGAGTTTGCCAGTTTTAGATGGAAATGGCATGGAGATTTAGGTAGGAAAGTGGAATTCAATGGCATTAATGACCATTGGTTTTGGTGAGCAAACCGCCTAGGAAACCATGCAAGTAGAATTCTTGGAGGTTGTTTGGTCTTTCATCCATTTTGATTTTTGCTTTGCATGGGGATATCTAGTTCTTTGAACCAGTAGTTTTGTTTGCAATCTATTTCTATTTTTGGCTCCTTTGGACTATTTTTGATCCAATGGAGGTATAAGAGGCATATGAGAAAGAATTTTTGGGTTGTTGACTTCATTTGGAGAAGGAATTGTGGAGGCTCACTGGAAATATTCTTCGAATCAATAGAAGCACTATCAGGCATGATAGGCTCTATCCATTAAGTTGTTCTACTTTTCTCTAAACGTATTCATTAAAACAACTTTGCTCTTGTGATCAATGGGTTTTTACTTTATGATGAATACCTTGCTTCTTGCTTGAAATATCTCTGTATTTTTCTGGTAATGAGTCTTTGTTAGATAATATGGAATATGGGTCATTTCCTATTTAAGTTAATAGTGATTTGTACCTTGATATTTGAGTTATGTCAATCTATTGAACCCTTTGTCTGCTAAAAAGGGTTTATGGAAATATGTTGTTGCTTTAAGACTTGGAACTGGGTTTGTCTGTTATGGTAGATTGAAGGTAAGAAAAGTGTCCTTCTCTATCGCATCTTTGATTGGTTGAAGTATTGTTACTTCTGATTGGAACTGTATATATATGGATGCTTGTATTCAATGTTGTGTGAACTAGAATTCATATGGAAAACAGTAATGAATGAGTGACTTCTTCTTGAACTTTACTATATAAACTTTCATTCTTTTCAAACCTGGTATTTCAATGGAAGTTGGACTGATAATGGGTGTTTGGATTTTCTGTATTTGTGGATTCAAACTCATGTGGAAACAAGAATGAATGATTTATTTATTCTCTTACCCCTTTCAGTTAAAACTTAGTTGTTCGAATCTTGTTCCTTTATGGAAACTATGTGGTAATGGTTTCTTGGATACTTAGATCTTGGAATTATCTTG
The DNA here is from genome assembly GCA_018340775.1 of Taxus wallichiana var. yunnanensis. Lineage (NCBI taxonomy): Eukaryota > Viridiplantae > Streptophyta > Pinopsida > Cupressales > Taxaceae > Taxus > Taxus wallichiana. Next base: position 688,035,512 of record CM031243.1, read on the forward strand.
TTGAATATAATAGTGTGTGAAGTTCCTCTTTCTGAACTTTAAATCTTGTTGGGTTTTTCCTTAAATCTTTGGAAGACCGAACTAAAATTTGGGTAGATGAGGTTCTATTATATTTAAGGAATTTTCGAATTGATTTGGTCTGAGATAATATTTAGTTCTATTCACATTAGCTCTTTCCGAGCTTGCAAGATGTTGATCTCGCTGCTCTTTTACACTTTCATGTTAGGTAATGATTGTTTAGTCTTACTTATTCTTAATCTGGGTAAACCTCTTAAGCTAACTTGCTAGTGTAAGTCTGTTGAAACCTTATTGTTGTGGTTTCGTGAGGATTTATTGAATGTATATTTGGATTTTTGGTTGACATATGTGACCAAGAACTAACCAATTGGTTCATTATGAAGGGTTTTCTATACTTCAATTTCTATGATCTTTGAGTATGTTGAAGAATTAGAATGTCTTGTCGACTTAGTAGATGCGTGCAATTTAGCCTGTCCATAGAAATATAATGGAAGGAATTATAATCATCTCTGTAGTTGATTTGTACACCAGTAGCTAAGTCATGTCGTCATTCTTATCGCTCATTCTCTGAAATCAAACCTAGATTCTGATCAAACTTTTGTTGATTGGGAAAGACTTAGGGAGAATGTTATTTCATGTAAGTAGTTTAGCAAATTCTTGTTAATTCATCTCCTTATTGATGTGGATAATGTTCTAACTATTCTGTTTTTACTTCCGCTAAGAGAACCTTATTTTGGAACCTGACCAACAGGATGCAGTCGTATAATTCAATTTATTAACTTCTAGTGCGTATTTCCTATGTTTAAAAAGAATCCAAGGTATTGTGATGGGGTCTATACCGGTCCTTTTATGACCTCCTTTACTTGAGATAGAATGTTGGAATACTAACCTAAATTTAATATGATTGATTGACTCCTTGCTCTTGTATTCTCTAAGGTAAGTTCATCATTGTCTCCTTTGGAAACAGTAGGAATTTGTGTGTCACATTCTCTTTTTCTGAGTTGTGAATTGGTATTCGAGTTTAACCGAATTGGAAGGGAAGTTCTAACTTGTTTGATCCCAATTCGTCCTTCCTTCTTATGTGTAAATATTGTCATAGATTTAATAGGTTTAGTTGTATTACTTTCATGAATGCATTTGAGTAGTCATGCTATTTCTTACTTATCCACTTGACTGGTATTAAAGGAATCTATTTTTGTAATAGTTGATTAATGTGAAATGTTATTTATTGAGTGAATACTTTCCTATTTCTAATGTGTGGCCTAACTTGAGAACTTAGGCTATATCTTGGACTTGGAATTAGGATATAGCATCTGAAATGGAAATCTCTTATTCTTATGTTGTAGATGATTCATCCTAAAGCCTTTCATGAAGCTGGAAGTAGCTTGGCTGTAGATGCCTTTTTATGAAATTTTGTAATATTGATTTTGATTGTAGTTGTTTCTTAAACTAACTATATTTTGGAAAAATAATGGAGTTAGTTTCTGTATTTCTAATTCAGATAGAATTATATCAAAAATAATTAGTACGTGCCTTTATTGAAAGGAGATAAGTAAATTGGGTGAAACATTACTTATCTGATATAATGTTGTAGAGTTATAATTATATCATGATCTTTTCTTAGTGATTATTTCAGATTGATCAATTATTTTTCTTTTCGGTTGTTGTTAATTATGATTTATTTATTTTCTTGGCCTTACTGTTTCATAAAAGTAGAGTTGATTTTATGAAACAATTATTTGAAAGCACATTGTTTTAATGCTTAGTGCTTATCATGCTCAATTCAATGAACTGACCCGTGCTAGAAATTTTTGTAGATGGACTTCCTAAGTAATAGAGGAAGGCAATAACTTATATGATGTATTGGTTGCTTAAAGTTTGGATCTTTTATAGGAAATTTGATTCATTATTGAAATGTATTGAAAGAAGAAAAGTTGTATTCTTTAAAGATCTTGATGCTATTTGACATGAGATATGTCTAAAATGCATGGTCTTGTAAAATATGTATTTTACCATGACGAATTTAAGAAGATTGAGAATTACTTATACTTGTTATGTCATTTTCATTGTGTATTATATGAAGGGAATTTGTAATTTTAATTACATTGTTTTTGGTCTTATCGAATGGATCCTTATTTCTGTTGTAACTAAATAGGTTGAATGTATGGGAATTAGTTACAATATCCCTTATTTGAATGCAACTTTTTAAGTTGGCATGCATCGATGTTCTTTTATCTAATCATGCATGGTTTATTGGAAAAAAAAAGAGATAATAGAAGTATAACTTAACTACCATGACTCGTGTAATGGAAAAGGGTATAACAAACCCTATCACTTAACTAGAAAAAGGAAGGTTCACTCCCTCTAGAGTATTACCTTGATAGGTTTCAAAACATATTTTTGGTATATGAGACCATTAATCAATTAGAATTCATCTCAATGAAGTCTACTATAATGGAACCGGTTTTGGATCTTAAACTAGGCTATGAATGGTTGAGTTATATTAAATAAATCTTATGATGGATGTTGTTTCTATTTTCAAATAACTGCACGTTAAGCAAAAATTTAATGAACATAGAAGTAATCATAAGTTTATGAAGTTCTATATTACATTAACTTCTCTATTAAGGATGACAAACTTAAGCGTTGTTGTAAGTAGGGTCCAAGAGAGCCACTTTGTAATTTTAATATTAATTAAGAAATAAATGGGTATAAATAACCACTTCTTGAGGTGTGTACATCAAGATGGGTAGTTCTGTCAGATGTTGGCACACACCAAATGCGGGATCGTACCTTTGTGAAGACTAGGGTCTTCACAGGATACACTGTTTCAGATTGACATGTTGCAACACCCCTCGGCATTGGTTCATCTAGATCTACTCAAATCTAGACTTGAACTTAGTTTCTCTCTAGGTCAGATTAGGGATATGATTTAGCATAGGAAGTGACTCACAATGACTTAGGGTAACTAGGCACATTCAATCGACTTAGGTTAATTGAGTATGTCTATATACCCTAGGTCATCACGAGTGGTTCCCTATACCAAATTATGTCACTAACTTGGGTTAGGGTCAAACCTTGAACAAGTGAACTGACAGAAGTCAGTAAAGACCATTCTAGATAACAGAGGAGTGGGGTGAAGGATGTATTCCATTAGACAAGTATGCCATCTAGGAATAGTAACATGAACAGTATGTTGGAAATCTTTGGCCAAAGTAGGAAGCTACTGGTTGCGTTGTCCTATGTCACCTAGTTTAAGAAATGAGATTTTAGATGAATATTAGTAACAAATATTCAGATAGGTTTCTTAAACATAACACTCATATACCCAAAATAGGGTAATAAAACCAAGTATACTTAGTATACATTCATTATTCAATACTTTAAGTTAACATGAGAGATTGGTTAGAAACTGAGTCATGAAATGAGAGATCGGTAGTTCACCGAGTCATTTACAACTGCATACGGTTATCTGTTATGAGATTGATTGACATGGAACATGTGTTCTAAATTATGACTATTTAGAATAGAGAACATTATGTATATAATTTTTCCCCTTATTTATAAAGTTTTAAAATGGGAATGTTACAATAACCATGTAGATTAAACTTTCCCACACATTGAAAACATGGAAAAGCTGGAGCCTACAAGTATGAAATACACACAACATGCAAAAAAATGAACAGAGAGGAAAGATACAATAAAATGAGAAAAGGGAAGACAAATGTGCCATAAAGCCTAATTTTATTACTTGAAATATGCACAGACCATTACATTCTGGTAGAAGGTGAGAATACATTGCAGAGACTAAGTTAGAGGTCTAAAGTTTTTGGGAATTCAGCCACAATTTTGGCATGGTGCCATTACAACAAAGAGATCTCTTTACAAATGAGAGAGTTTTACATTATGTATAGAATGGGATTCCAACCATTGATAACATGCATTAATTACCTAAAAAGAGGTATGGCTGACCTTACTAATTATTTTTCCAATGGTACCTTGCTTGTAGGAGAAGACATGAGCACCTTACCTCATTAAACTAGTCGTTAAGCTACCATGTATTGTGTTCTTTAATGCTCGACCTATCATTGTTACTCTATTAGTGGTCGATGGCGTCATAATTTGGTGATGGTCGGTAGCATTTTTTTCGGTACCGACCGGTTGTAACATGCTCTGGTACCTATTAGTAGCATTGTTCTTCCATACATTCCTATTGTTACCCGGTTGCATCAATCTCTTGGTGATGTAGGGTAACACTAATTTTGATGTTGGGCGGTAACATCTATACCTCGACACCAACAACACCTCCTTGACCAACGCATTCATGACCGAACCATTACCCGCCTCGTTCACTAGCCGGTAGCATCCTTTTGATGTCACCGATAACATGATTTTTTACCTATGGGTAGCATCCATACATAATACCGATGCCTAGCACTATACCACATTGCTTATCAACCCGCCCACCGGTTCTCCTTTTTCTACTAATTGGTAGCATCAATACGATGCTACTAGATTACATTTTGTTTATCCGTGACTCGAATCTCCACAATATACTATTTTCTTGATCCTTCACCAAGACCCCATAAAACTACCTAAGACCATATTTTGTAAGTTGTCCAATTTCACAAGGGGGTTAAAAATTGGACAGTAGTTTTGATGACCTCTAATGGAAATATGCCTACTAGATTGAAGAATCTAGTAGCCTTTAAGCATCCATTGGGCATGGAGTCATCCCAATTTTCCACTGTGAAGCCTTTTAAAAACAGAATGTGCATCAACAACAAGGGCACAAAAATTATGTACAAACATGAAAATCATACATGTCCCAAGTGGGAACATGTAGAGTGTGTATCATCACTTCTTTTTTTGGAAAGAAACCTACACTACCCTACTCTAACCAAAGAAACGAGAAGCTAAAAAAATCCTGAAACATGAAGGGAGAAATAACTTCCCTTTCTTATAAATTGAGACCATGTATTTGATTTGACATTGGACATGGTATTTAATAAGAGTAAAAACTACCCTAAAGCTGGTTTTCCACCCTTCTTCTCAAAGTATCAACAAAAAACAAAATGAATACCTCTTTTAATTTTTCTGTATTTAGATCTAGGAGGCATTGTTGCCGACCTTTGGTGCATTGAAGTTCATTCTCATGCTCTAAAATGAGCATGACTAGTTACAACTTTGTTTTTGGCTCCAAATTGGCCAAATATCTTATTGGGCATGGGGCCTTTGGAACCGATGGGTTGATCCTTATGATTTGCCCATTATTTTGAAGCTTAACCCCATGAATGGGGTCATCCCTGAACTTTTATGAAGGTGGTGGATGTTTGTAAGCTGATCCGAACTCTTCTCTGCTTACTCTAAAAACAATTTTTCCTCCTTTAAAAGTGCATCCTCTAAGTCTAATTGAATCTCTTTTGAAGTATATGTCCTCCTTTGTTCACTTTTCATAATTTCATCTTCCTAATCAGAGTCATACCATTCTTCAATGGTTCTACAATCATCATACATGATAATATTGGTTGGAGATGATAGATATGGGAGGGACCGATAATTCATTATTTGGTCGAGACATAAATTTTTGAGAGGGAGAGGGAGGAATGGGAGGAATGATGGAAGATAAATGAAGGTGAGATGGAAGGGAAGAAGAAGGGGAAAGGGAAACCTCAAGAGAAGCAAGGTCAAAAGCTAGGAACATGGAAAACGGGTTGAGATGGTGTAGGTTGGAAAGGAGAAATGGGAGGGCTTTGTGATAGTAGTGAGGGATTTCCCCATTGATAGGGTTCCTCACAACCATATTGATAAGCCTCCAATTTCTCATACTATTCTTCAATTTGAGGGGAAAACTCAACCATAAAAGATAGCTTCTACTGAGGGCTGAATTAGTTGTAGGGCTACCTAAATCCAACTTTAGCTACCTTTATTACACATGTAACCTTGATCGCACCATGTTTTCCTCCATTTCTTGAATCTTCCTCTGAAAATCAACATCCTCTATAGAATTACCACCATCACATGCATAACCCTGTTCCTGACAAACATCATGGTTAACGGAATAAACATAAGGATCAGTGGGCTTTGAGTAATATGCATATTCATCATGATAAGGATGATAAAAATGATATGGAGGAGGATTTTGAAAATATGGGGATGGAGGGAACTGGTATTACTGTTGTAAATGAGAATTCTAGCTAAGGAATGAATTCATTCTTGCACAACTTCATGAAAGAGGAAAATGAAGAGATGGAAAGAAAGGAAATGGATGAAATAATGAAGGGAAAGGTCTGTAAATGAGATAATGGGTTGTTAAAATCATTGGAGTCACAATATTTGTTGCAAACATACCTCTAAAGGATGAATATCATCAAGAATACATCAATCCTATTGGTATGAAGTTATAAAGTGATTTAAAATTTGTCTCAATGGGCTTGCTAAAACCGTTGGAGCTCAAAAGTGCACCCCTTCCCGAGTGATAAAAAACACAGGATTTTGAGGCAACATGGGATTATCTCCAAGTTGTGGGACTTGCGCCTAAGATAGACCTCCAAAGAAGGCCGAATTCTCTACCTAATCCTACTACTAAAACTACTCCTATAGCTGAAAGCAAATCTAACTAATCCTAATCTAAACATTCCAAGGAATCAGGGTTAGAAGGAGATGTATATGGAAAATCCTAAGCTAAAAGGGTGGTGATAGCACCAGAAAAATGGGTTAATCACTCTCCACAAGGGGAAGGAAAGAGAGAAAACATGAGAGAGAGGGTAGACATATGTGCCACAGATAAGAACCATACAGCCGAACTTTCCCATGCATTGACAACATAGAAAATGTGAACTGCAAGTAGGAAATACACACAACATGCAAAAATGAACAGAGAGGCAAGATACAATAAAATGAGAAAAGGGAAGACATATGTGCCAAAAGCCTGATTTTATTGCTTGAAATATGTAAAAACCATTACATTCGACGAGAAGGCAAGAATACATTCGAGATACCAAGTAAGAGGTCTGAAACGCGTGGGAAGTTGACCACCATTTTGGCATGGTGTCGTTATGAAAAAGAAATATTTTTACAAATGAGAGTTTTACATGCATTAATTCCTTAAAAAGTGGTATGAGTGACCTTACTAATTCACTTCCCAATGGTACCTTTCTTATAGGAGAAGACATGAGGACCATACCTCATTAAATTGGTCGTTGAGCTACCTTATACTTGTGTTCTTTAATGCCCGACCTGTCATTGTTGTTCCTATTAGAATTCGGTGGCATCATAACATGGTGATGGTCGGTAGCATGTTTTTCTAGTGTTGAACAGTTGCAACATGCTTTGGTACCTTTCGCTAGCATTGTTTCTTCCATATGTTACTATTGTCGACTATTGGATCAGTCTCTTAGTGATGGCCAATAGCACTAATTTTGATGTCGATTGATAGCATCCATACCTCTAACACCAACAACACCATATCGACTAGTGCGGTCATGACTCGACCATTACCTACCCTGCTCACTGCGGTAACATCCTTTTTACGTCACCTAGTAGCATGAATTTTGCACCGGCTAGTAGTAGCCATACATGCTACCGACACTTAGCACTATACCGTCTTACTCAAATCGCCAACCCAACCCATTGGTTCTCCTTGCTATCTTTGTCTATTAGCATCCATACATGCTACCAGCCGGTAGCATGTAGGCATGCTTCTAGTTGGTAACATCAATACGATGTTATCAAATTACATTTGGTTTATCTCGTGACCCGAATCTCCACAATACACTATTTTCTTCAGCTCCTTCACCAAGACCCCATTAAACTACCTAAGTCCATATTTTGCAAGTTGTCTAATTTTGCACAAGGGTGTAAAATTGGACAAAATTGCCTATGACTAAATTCGAGAATCATATGTGAATGTGTCTCTATATTTGGGATGTGATTCGAAATCATGTGATTGTACTTTTATACATGTAAATGAATGCTTCTTGTGTTGAAACCATCTCTCCTTGTATGACCTAAAATGGGGTTAGTCCGACTACCTCACCACATCCCCATGATAACGAAGCATTTCCTACATATAACTACCTAACAAATTCCTTGGGATCATGTAGTTATCCCTCCCGATATGTGTGTGAGGATATGCTTAAAAGTGTGAATGGAAAAGCTCTAGTAAGACATTAAATTCTTGAAATGAACTTTGCCTTTAATATTGGTGCATGAGAGTGATCTAGGAAGTAAAAATATAGTTTATTTATATATGTATATTTTTGTAATATTCTCTAAGGAATTGATGCTTTAATTACTAAGCTTTAAAAAATTAGATTTTTTTTTAATAAGATATCCCTAGATTACCCTAATATCTTATGGCGCACATGTTTATATAAATGACTATTGCAAATTATTTCCCACTCAATAAACCTTAAGTTGACTAAGGTAACTTGTTCATTTGTAAATGTGGTATTACATTAGTATAATAGATAGGTTCATTGACATTAAACATATTCTTTGGATGAACATATCCTCAAACGATGAGCTCATCTAGGCTTAGGATGAAACCTAATCGAGACACAAGACTAATAGTTAAGAGCATGAATATGTGTTTTGTGTAAGGTGTTCATGACCTAGTGAACTTAGAGTTCGGTGATTGAGCATGATGTCTTTATATTTATTCTATATATGTACGAATAGGATAAGGATTAGATAATTCCAAATTATTATTTTTAGGTGCCTCGGGACTAAATTGTAAAAACTACACAAAGTATAAATAAAAGTTCATCTTTTTGATAGATGATAATAGATATCCTTCTCATTCCTTTATTTTTGATTCACTTTGAGGAGGAACTCAATCCATATTGACGTAGGTATGGCATGAGCCCTGATCTTCATATTATCATTATTATATTATCTTCCAAATAGTGAACGAGTTAAAATTTGGCATTAGCCTCATATTATGATATAAATATAGGGAAACAACCACAATTCTATATATTCTAAATGAATGTAAATCAGATCTTTTAATGATAAAAAGAATTGAGAATAGCCATTCAAGAACATATAAATAATAATCAAATATTATTACTCAAAATAGTAAAAACTTTTCATATTTACAAAGAATATTACTAAATATAAAAAGACTCACCAAGGAGTATAAGTTTAATAGTCACGACCACATTACCACCAAGTGCTATGAATAAGAATCCAAGAGTAGATATAAAACATGTGTAAAAATAAAGTAGTGAACTTTAGGTAGTCTGTAGTACTAAGTAATATGATATATTTGTTTATAAAATTTATTACAACATAATGTGCATATATCAAGAATAATTTCCATTGGTCTAATTCAATCCATTAACATTCAAATTGCATTAAAATTACCTTCTCAAATTCATAAAATCTTATAGTGTTCAATTATGTTTAAGTATTCTTGTTGCAATAACATAATAGATAAGTGGAAAAGTGTATTGTGGTGGTGATGAGATAATAATCTTCTTGAATATTTTAGTTGGTTTTATATGCAAAATAGCCCTCTTTAGGTACTAAAAATATATGCTTAACGGGAGTGGAAAGATGCATGTCATCTTATTCAAAATTGTAAGTAGAAATTATTGAATTTAAAAAGTAATATAGGGTGATTCCATTTACTTCTATATTAAAAATTTATGTTATCATAGTTTTAATTGTAAGTGACACAATGGTTATACTTATCAAAAGCCCAAAAACATCTTATGGAAATGCCTTTGCGATGTTGTTTTTTTAGCATTATGTAATGTGATATTTGGCATTGTATTTGGAATGCCACTACAATATAGTCCAAAGAAATATGTCACTCATGTCAAATAAGGAGCACAAATTTCTTGAGAAATGAGATTTCCTTGATGATAAAGCACTCAACTTGTCTTTATTCACATAAGTAGGATATTAAAAAAGTTCCCAACACAATTTTTTTAATCATCAAAATGTTTCTTGAATATTCGTATACATTTCATTAAAATAAATTATAAAAATTCCTATAGCTAATATACCACTTATTCCATTGTCATTAGCAACTAATCCCACCTTTGCATCAAATATAGCTCTATCTTATATATTTAAATTATTCATTTGTGATGATCTACAAAATCTATAACACAACTAACCACTTCTCTAGTGTGAAATTCAATAGGCTATACCAAGTATTCAATTTTAAAAATATTTGATAAGTGTTTTTGTCTAATTTTCTCAGGCATGAAATAAAAAGCTACAATAGATTTGATATCAAAATTTTAGATGAAAACTAGTATCCATAGATGAATAAAACTGATTGAATTCAATTTCATATACGATTGATTCATGCAAGCACTATGGGAAAGAATGAGGGAAGTGACATGAATTTTCCCAAGGAAAAGGTAAAGAATGTAATGATGATTAAATGGAAGCCAATCAATTCAACCATATATTGGAGGATTCCAAGTGGAATACAATTGAAAAAAATAAATCATTGCAATCAAAATAAACAAATTTATAATGAAGCAAACTAAATTAAGGAGTATAGCTTCATATTTCCACATCACATGTATTTTTCTTATATATTATCCTTTACTACTTTGGTATCTTCCCAAAAAAACTTCAAATCCACTTTAGGGTTTTAGGGGTTTGATTATTTAAACCCTAAACCATCAATCCCCTAAAACCCCAAAGAGGGCATTTTTCATAAAACACCAACCAACATATAAAAATTTCCTTGAATATTATCCCTAAGATGAAACCCCTATTTAAAGTTTCATGGTCTAAATTATATACCATTAAAATCTTGAAACATTAAAGAGGGGATTTGTACATATGAAGTTAAGTAACATGTGGTACAATGATTTGTATTAATGTTCTACCATCACGATACACTTCTCTTTTAGCATCAAATATTACAACCAATTTGATGCAGGGCATCTAGTCCATGTATTTATGGCTAGTAACATGCAATTTTGGATTGTAGTCACTAAATTTTGGTTTGAAGACTTATTTAGGTCATTTGTAGTCATTTAGGTGTGTTAGGTTGTAGTTAGTCCTTCACAATTTCAAATTTTGCATTTCCCTCCAAAATGTGCAAGTTTGAATTGTGAGGCCATTTTGGATTTGTCTTGGAGTGATAATGTTTTCTATGGGTTATTCAAGATTTTCATGCATGTAAAATTGACCTATGGAGGTCTAGGAATCATGAGTTGTGTATTAGGAGTTAGAGTTTTGGAATACTAGCTAAGAAGTCTAATGTTACACCAATTGTTAGCCATATGATCAAGAGGATTTGAAAGTTTCATTCGGTTAGAAACCATCTCTTGAGGTATAAAACACCTCCATGTAACTGATTTTTGCATCACTCGAATGGTCAAGTATGTAATTAAGGAGAACTCCAAGATTTGAAGGGAGAAGTAGTTTAGTTTGCAAATTACGTGGTCTAGAAAAAATATCCATGTGATGCTTTAATGAGTTGCATATCTTAGGATTCAAAGGATGAACCTTGTTGATGATGGAATTATAATATTGGTAAGGATCTTAAACTTGTATCCTTATTAGTTTCATGGATGATTTTGTTTAATCTTAATTACTTCTTGAGAAGCATGTGACAATGAATTCTAACGCATACAGTCAAAATTAAAAATCAAAGGAACAATTTGCTAAGTGATATATTCAAACTAAAGGAGTGTGTGGGAGACTTATTATGATAATTTTTCCTTAGTTTACCTTCATAAAGATTTACAGTAATAGTTACTGAAACGTATCATGTTTGGGAACCCTTGAGAACTTAAGGAACCATATCCCAAGAGGTAAGGTAAGAAGGAAATTGAAAGTTGTTGAAAAATGTGAGAGTATAGTGATCTTCACTAGTAATTTGAGGCTCAAAAAGTCTTGAGGGATCATGGTAAACCTACAAGTATTAGTAAGGAAGCTTGAAAAGGATTTAAGTCATGTGGTCGGGTTTAAAGGCCTCTTGTCTATTTAAGGGTTTATATTGAGGTTTAGAAGCATTTAGTTGTAGGAATCTCTTGAAATTATTTCAAACCATAAAGAATTGGATAAATCATCTTAAGAAAATGTAAAAACCCATGTAATTGGAATCTTGATTAAAGTAAGTGCAAATTAGAAGGAATTTGTATCAGTCTTGTAACTCTTGATTCAAGAAGCAGAGAAAGTTGATTATTTTCCTAAATTGCTAAAATTTGACAAGAGAAGTTCTACTTTTAAGACTCTTAGATGGAGGAAGGGTATATAAACCTCAGAAAAATATTTCAGACTTTGAAATTAAGGCTTAGTTATTTTGTTACAAAATTAATCGTTATGGGTCCAATGTAGAAACCCTTTTAGAGTTTGTGGGAGTTTCATGATTGGAGGCTTTGCACATATCTTTAGAACCTAAAAACTTGTAGTAGTCATCCCAAATAATTCCCCAAACATAATTAAAAGGATTTAGAACAAATGAATATCATAGTCTCTAGGAAAAGATGACAGTTCTTTGTGAAATCGTAAATATACAATGAAGACCCAATCTTAAATCGAACAAGAGAAATTTCTAGCAATTTTCCTTAAGAAAAGTGCCTTGCATTTTAGAAAACGTGGGGAATTTATAAATGGGTATCTAAAGAAATTTTTAGTTTGTAAAAATATGCATTAATTCAAAAGTTAGAAGAGAATAATAGTGTGAGAAGAGCTGGTAAGAGTTTGAGTTAGTCAGGGAGGTGTTAGTGAAGGAAAGGGGGTCTAAGAAAGGAATTGGCTTGTGAAACTTACCACACACCTCAACAAGGATAAAGGGTAGCTAAATATCATTCCATTTTGTCTGGGTTACTCTGGTTTAATCTATCCATGAACTCACCTAGAGCATTGACATTAAGAAACTTTAAGGGCAATTTGTAGCAAAATTGATCATTTTGTTGATTCCTTTCAAGTATGAATCCAATTTGATGGCAAATTAAGCATTTGTTAAGATCTAGAGATAGGTTTTTAAGGGTTACAAGAATAAATTTGCAATTTGTGATCAGATTTGACTAATGAGGCATTTTAGCCTAAGTAAGTGAGTTCTTGACTGGAAAAGTCTTATTTTTCCGAGTTTTGATCTAACTTTATTGTGTGAGTGGTGGATGAATGATCTAGCTCAATCATAATTTGAAACAAAAATAGAATTTAGAGGTAGTCAATAGCTCATGGAAATCCCTTACCAAAGAACCATTGGGTTCTTGTTCATTGGTGAATTTATTTTGTCACCATGAATTGTATGTGAGAACCCTACAAAATCGTTACATATGCTAAGTCATTGAAACATTGGCTCTTAAACTTTACAATTGGATTCCTAAATGAAATATGGGGAAACGAATATATGATTAATTTTCCATTCAACCTAAAGATGATTTCTTGTCTTGAATTTTTTTCTAGTTGAAATAAAAATGAAATTGATTTGGTTGTGAGTTGTGGCTATATTTTGAAAAATAATAAATAATTTGACTTAGTGGGCCACCTTGAGAAATTATTTTAATTATCAGTCCATGTTGGAGAATGACAACATGACCAAATTTGGGTTTTTTCAATTGAATAAGGTGAGGAGATACATACCAATTAAATGTGGATGCAACATAAGGATGGACATTGTTTGAGAAAAGGTTTTAAGGGTTTACTTATCAACTTTGATGAGTTATTAAGCCATGTTATTGGTCATCTTGAAACCTACCGAGAAGATACACTAAGTGAGTTCTAAGTGTCAATTTCCATGAATTAACACCTTTATAAATGTCGCCATGCCCATGATATTACAACCATTCAATATTAGAGTTATAATCATTATCATCATGCTCATGATATTCTAACAATTCAATCTTGGAGTTACTAAAATAATAAAATATGTTATAGATCATTTGTTTACATTGAATTTAATAAAACTAAAGAAATCAAAATTTGCAATCATGAAAGCTAATTAGATGACTATTACAAGAAGTGGTTGTATATCCAAGCTAATATTATGTCAGCCTATTGGAAAAAGTATACCTTAAAATTTTCTTAAGGTTGTGTACATTAAATTAGATCTAAAAAAGTAATCTAGTCTCCACTCATACTTTAACTCTTGCTCATCATGATAATACAACAAACCATACATGATATCGAAAGACATACTTATGGTAAATAATATATTAAATTTTTTCTCATCAACATCAATTTAAACATTCCTTTGTTTTTTTTTCAATTTTATTAAAATAACTATGAAAAATACATGACTAAGAAGTTAGTCTTGTTTGGGTTCTTCACAAACCTTTTTATGTTTATTCCTTGTAATTGGATCCAAAACTTGTTAGTGCTTTTGTATTCATCCCCTTCCTTTTCCCCCTCTTTTATTAAAAATTTCCCTACATATTTGTAAATTTGACAAGTTAAAAATAATTTATAAACTCAGGTAAGCTCCATCTTATACCATGTTGATCCAAGGTTAAACAAAAATAAAAGGATTCATACATCGGTAGTTCATTACTACTACAAAATATATCATGGTAGATTCGATATGGTAGAGAAGTTCTATTTTAGTGCAACCCATGGGAAGGTCACCTTCCTTTTGTCAATTGTCAATTTTATACATATTCAATACATATTAAGGATTAATAATTGAATGAGTATGTGCTTATTGGACCTGAAAATACAAATATCTCGCTTTTTTAGGAAAATGAATTCATCAATATATTAACATAATTAATTAATTTAGTAAACTAGATCTAAACTAAGAGAGGAATTATCTATCAAAAAGATACTCTATAATGAGGATTTGGAAAAAACATATATATGATCACACAAGGGATGAAAAATATACAATCAAGTTGGATTATGATAAACTGACATTTTGAACCCTAGTAAATAATATGTTCTTTGTGAAAATAAAGGATTAGCTTTTGGCATCAGAGCTAAAATCTAAATATCATAATATTTTTTTGTGTGTGTACACACAAATACATATACAAATAAATATGTATTCATACACACATGCATGCATGCATGTATATATGTATGTATGTATGTATGTATGTATGTATGTATGTATGTATGTATGCATGTATGAATTTATATATGTATGTATGTATATATGTATGTGTATGTATGTATGTATATATGTATGAATGCATACTATAAGAACATCGAGTTACTCTTCTCAAATGAAATGGTATTTTGAAACCATCAATAATGGATACATGGTGTAATATGCAAAGTATAATTTTGACATAATATAACATATTAGGGAATATGAATAATTCATAACCAATACAAGGAAGCCCTAAACAATCATAAATTATTAAAATATGAATATTGAAAAGAACACACTTTAGAATATGAAAACTACAATAAGTGTTAGAGGGAGGGACCAAAATACACCAAAACATTGTGTGAAACAATGGTTAGACTGTGTGCAAAAATATACCAAAGGTGTCAGGAAGGTGCCTAGAAACTTTCAAGACCTAGAATTTTACTTGGATGGGTTCATAGTTACTTGGAGAATATTAACAATTAACTTCTCTGGAGGGCATGTGTGCTTACTCTTTATTTCAAGGTTTTTGTAGTCATTTTATTTACCCTCAATACTAACCCCAAGTGTGTCATCCTATCACCCAACAGGTGTTGAGCCCTCACTCGAGGCACGCGCAGGCATCGAGCCCCTCCTTTATGTGAGAATTGTGAGAAGGTTTTTCCATTAGTGGAGGATGAATTGCAGAATGAGAAGTACATTTACTTAGTTAAAATAAAAGTGGAAGGGACAACTTACATATCCACACATTAATGCATTATAGAAACTTAATAACAATGTAATAAGCATAATAAACCAGATCTGAGCTATGGTAGTCATATAACATGAGGGTTTACACCCTTAAGAATGATATGCATAATATATATATATATATATATATATATATATATATATATATATATTCATTTAGAATAGTTCTGGTAGCCACATTACAATCAAAAGAGGTCATCACAGACCATACATGTTAAATGACAGAGACCCAAATCCTACAGATATTCCCTTGTATATGAGACCCTAGCTATGCCCTTCCATTTTAACCCCTATTACAGATCCTAGTGCCATATAGAGGATTATGACATCCCTCAAAACCCTTAGCACTAAGTGCTCTAAACCCTAGCATTCTTGTAACATGTTGTTACTCAAAGATCTCACTTTCGTGCATTCTCTATGTCTATCTCTCTTGCTTCTCTTCTCTTTCTCTCCTCCTTGTATATCTTTATCTTTAGCCGGAGCATTTCTCTTTATAGGATCAACACCTACCGTCATGCCTTCTCTTTTGAATAGATCACATTCCAAGTGTCAATGTGGTCCTCCATTGGTTAATGCTTATCCCTTTACAAACCCTCCACTCTCTATAATGATGTCTCCTGGGAATATTCCATACGTAGAATATCCTTTTCTTGACCTCCAAGGTTCCAGGATGGCATCTTATCCACTCATCATGCCTAGTCGGGTCCTCGTGTTTTTCCTCAAGTGTCTTCAAAATGATAAATATGGCTAAGTCCTTTAAACCCATGTTTCGCCTTTCCTCACGTGCTCGGTTTCACTTAAAACCTTCTTAAACCCCTTTGTCCCATGCGCTTTCCTCTAAGTGCCTTCCTCTTGATCCTACACGCATGCACCCTTTGGTACTTAGCCAATATTTCAAGGCCCAACATCACCCCACATTAAGTGTGTTCTCCATCCTTGGAAACATCCTACTTCTTCAAAGAATAAAGAATAGTGGGACCTGGAAAAATTGAATGAAGAATGAAAGAATTTTTAGTGTTGTAGGAGGAGTGGGAATCCTTCCATCTTGTTTCCTCAATATTTTCCCACGCTTCCACCTCACCCGCGGCTACTAAAGTAGGTCACCCACTAGAGTATTCACCTCCTCAAAATTCAATTCATCTCCCTTAGCATTCAATGTATCTACAATATCCTCTACCCTGCTGGCTAAGGTCGTCAAACGTGTCCATTATGCGAGTGGATTGGGGAGACAACTCCTTAAGCTGATTCTTAATCGAACCCCATAAGGATTCAGTTGCTTCCATCTTCTTCTCAAGCTTGGATAGGATTTTATAGTGCTCTTCCCTATTTCCTTTATTCTTCTCTTGAAACTCCTTCAGATCCGCCTCATGCATAGTAAATAGTATGCTTACTACCCCGTCTCTATCACCAAAATTATCATACACGCCTCATCCATTTCCATGGTGGTCTTCATAGTGAAAATAAGCTCAAAATACTAAGTAACTATCTCCCTGATCTTTAGTTTTTCTTCCTCCTTCTGGTGTGCCAATGCCTCTTTTGTTGATTCCAATGTGATCGGCCACCTCTCCATGGTGAGGATGCAGGTCAAGTCTTCCAAGCATTGCATGGTCGACTCGTATTTTTTCTCAAGCGGGTCCAGGTCTGGGTGCTTCAAGATTATGACATATGAAATAGTCTCTATATTCTTATGGATCTCTCACACCTTTTCCTTTTCCTCCCTTAATTCATGCCTTAATTGTGCACTGATCAGATCCTCTTGCTTTAGCTCCTTGTCATTTTCAATGATCTCTTCATTTTTCTTTTCAATCTCTTCTTCCAGGACCCTTACTCTATCATTTCTCCCAAAGAGCCTCGCCTCAACCTCTACCAACACCTTGTTGAGTGCATTACAAAATTTCTCATCTGATAGTTGTTGAGAATTCACAGAGGGTTTACTCCCTTGGTATCTAGTATCTTCATCAATGCCTCACGGTTGACCTCAAATTCGGGCTCATCAACATGGGACTCAAAATCCCAAGACAACATCTTCCTTGTGCATGGGTACACACCCTCTTCTTTGAATGAAGGCTATACAAGGAGTTGGTATGAAGGGACGATACTTTGGAAATGTGCGTGTAGTACCTTATTTGGATCATTGATGTAGGTCATCCCTTATTCTGCATGCTACATTTGATTCTTTACTCCTTTGCACACTACCTTTAGGAAGCTTACCACTAGGATGGGATCTCTACCCATGCTTCCATACTCCTTTTCTACACTTTCATTTTCCTCCACCTCCTTGAGCACTTCTTCGGTGTTGTGCTCCACCTCTTGTTCCACCAAGTCTTTTATTATGCCTGCTACCTCCCTTTCTACGACATCTTCTATCTACTCCTTGGTTAGGCTTGGAGTCCTTTGATCCTTCGTGTTGACTTCCTCACTTTCTCCCTTTCCGTGAGCGCCTCCTTCATCCTCATCCTTCTCTTCATTTCCATCCTCCTTTGAGTCATGTACCTACACAATATGGTCATGAGCCTCATTGCACTCGTCATCATCCTTTTCACCCTTGTTGGCCTCCATGCTCTCCATTTCTTCTAAGTCTACCTTTTCTGTTACTTTCTACTTCTTCCTAACTAGTGATTTCAGTATAAGAGACTCTTCTTTGTCTTCTTCGAGTAGAGGTGATTCCTTCCTTGCTGGTGAATCTTCTTTCACATGGGATCCTCCTACTCTAGTGCCTCTTCCTTAGGTGTCTTTTCTTTCTCTTCTACGGGGATTTCTTCCTCCATGTATAGGTGCTCGGTTTTGCACTCGACTCCTACGCGCCTATAGATTATGCTATCTGTATACTTGGTGCATTTTTCTCAAGTTCTTCCTCTCTCTCCCTTTTCCTTGGCATGACCTTCTTCCTTAAGGTGGGGTCTTCTAGGATAGATATTTCATTCTCCACGTAAGTGCCCTTCTTATACTTTGGCCTTATACATAGGTATACCCTTGTTGTGGTTCTCCTAGCAATAAGCAATGTTACTGGATTCATAATATGCACATCATGGGAGATATACTTCTCCACATAGGTGTGCTTCTTTGGATATATCAAAGTCGTACGCAACTCATGGTAATATTGGTCTACAATGCTGAGGTCAAACCTTAACTTCTTTTCCTCCTTGAATCTATTGACCCTAACTTGGAAGTATTGTGTTGTGAAGGAGAATGGAAATTCACACCAGGGACCCTTGACACCATCTGCTAGATTAAATCAACCAATGCAAAAATGTTGGTACATGGAGAATTCGGCCTTGCCTTGCAGTAAAATAGGTAACTACTCAGGTATTCTCCACTCTGTGTTGAATGCATCATGCATCCACTTATACCATTTTTCTAGGTGCACCTTATGGGTGGTCGTTATGGTGTCATAATTATACTTATCAAATATTTTGGTAGGTGAAGGGTTCTCATATGAGCATTCCCACACAAAATTTTTTGGCCCATCGGGCACTCCAATATCTGAAAATATGATGGTAAGGAGGACATTACCAAACATGATCTTCTCTCCATCATGCGCAACACCGATGATTTCTTATGCTATGAACACTGAGAGGTTATAGATCATCCCCTACGAGATCTTCTGGAAAATGTTCAACCAAGCCATGTTGATTTACATCCATCTCTCCTGCCCATTTAGTTTTGCGGCCAAACACGTGACCATCCTCAATACGGGGTTGGAAATAGTAGAGATGTCGAAGTACTACGACCCCTTCTTATGGTCATAGGCTTCAACAGTTTTCTTGATGTCCTCCTTGTCTGCCTAAGTCATCATCGAATGAATCTCCCTCGCAGGTAAAACTAGTAAGCTTAGAGATCAGTTGGGGAATTATCTACATTTTGTGTCCTGCAAAGTAGAAATGATCTTCATGTACACATGACATTAACTCTTTATTATGATCACTTAGGTTTTCCAAAATAGGGCAACTCATAGAGTTGTAACAACCTGACCTTCTCCATCTTCACCTGTACTTCATAATTATAGATATGCATTCCATCTAATGTCTTTTTTTCCATAGGGCAAACTAGTTCTAATGCCATCTCATCCTCCGTGGTGCTCATTCGATGGTTGTATTCACTTATGAACATATTTCTAACATGAGAAACCCATTCCTTTCTAAGCAATATGTTGTCTGGGTATTACATCTTCGAGTACCATTCTTCGTTGAAGTTGGTGGAAACAACTTGTTTCCATTTTCCCTTGCCCTTCTTTGGTGAAATGGTGGTTACTTTCCTTGGTGCCATTTCTCTTGTCAAGTTACTAAAAGTCCTTTATCCCGATCTTGGCTTTTCTTAGTTCTGCGGTTCTACTTTTACGTCAAAAATCCCTTCAATATTGTTCCCTAGTTGTGGAACCCTAACCTAGAAAAACCCTTCCTTCCATAAGACAACGTATTCACTTGTAGGATTCAAAAAATCCTACAACCCTCTCCCTCATGCTCGTGTACTATTTTTCCACCCTGGTTCACTGATCAACCTAGCTATGCACTCAGATCTTCACAACCCTCTTTCACACAACTTTTCTCAAGGATTCCCTAGTTCGCAAGAGCTCTTCGATATCAAAAATGCAAGGTAACAATAATGTACCTCGACCTTCTACTTATAGTTTTTGCTTCTTTTCCGCAATAAATGCAATGCCACCTACCATCGTACCTTTGTAATAAAGGTGAATTTTTATTCTTAAGCTAACCTTTAGCGCTTTTACCCCCGCGCCCAATCCTGCGTGAAAATCCCTATAACCTTTTGGCTCGCAAAAATACTTACTAAACGAAGATCCTTTCGCATGCACTTACAGTGCCGAAGGCACTTCTTTTGTCCTTACCCGATTTTTAACATTGCCTACCTCATGTTGTTCTTGTGCTTCTCACCCTTGTATGTGGTTTTTGTAAAGCCTTCTTGACACCAAAACTCCTTAGGTTCACCTTTTCTACGCATGCTCTTTCAAACTATGATATTTTCTTCCTTCAACCCTAGCCATTGAAACACGACTTCTACTATTTGTCGCATTACTCCACCCCATACAACAATCGATGCACGGTCCTCTATGCATAGAATTTTTTTGAAAATAATAAGTGGCTACCAAGTGCACAACGTGTAAAAACAAATGAAAAGGGAACAGCAACAAGAAGGGGAAACACAAAGAAAGGAAAGCATTAAGGGAAATCCTAGGCTAAATGGCAATATTGCCTTATTTATGCATACAAGGAAGACTTATTTATAGTATGGATTCAGCCTACTCCCATTGAAATGGTCTGGTAACCTCATCCCATCTAGTGTTTGTAATTGGAAAATTCTTGAATCATGTATATAGAATAAATTGTACTCGCCCATCCGATAGATTTTGAATTTCTCAGGGTGGCGCATAAATTTGGAGTCATAAAGAAAGATCATCTGCCCAACCTAAAATTGTTTGTTTTTAATATGTCTATCATGCCATGCCTTTTGCCTGGCTTTTTCTATTTTTTGACTCCAGTGAGCAATAACCCACCTTTCATCTAACTGCATTAACTTATCAATCCTCTCCTCAAGCACTTGTTCATCAGCTAATCCTTGTGCACACACTATATGCACTGATGGTAATATGAATTCAATTGGTAACACCGCTTCCGCACCAAACACCAATTGAAAAGGTGTGGTCTTGTTCGAGTCTTTTATAAGTAATCCGGTATGACCATAATAAAACAAAAACTTCTTCCCACATCATAAATCTTGGTTAACGTGTGATTCATAATTTTGTTAAATGCCTCAGTAGTTCCATTATCTTGTGGGTGATATGGGGTAGTCTTGTGGTGGGCTACCATGAATTCTACCAACAAGATTATGACTGTCTCATTCAAGAAATGGGTACCCCTATCACTTGTTAAACTTAGTGGACATCCATATCTACTAATTATATTTTCCCATAAGAACCTAGCCATTGTTTCCATTGTGAAATCTCTTGTAGGAGCTACTTTTCCCACCACGTAAGATAATATGTGTATGTAATGATATATCGTGATCTAGTCCTTCACACAATAGGTGAAATTGGTCCTACAAAATCAATGGCCCACTTCTCAAATGGTTTTGCACTAGTTAATAGTCTCGAGGGCATTTCATCTTTTCTTCCTAGTTCGCCAAGGCACTGGGAATGGTCTGAACCTTGCAAAACTTAATACATTCCTTGTAAACCATTTCCCACCAAAAACATGCTAAAAGGATCCTACACATGGTTGCATTCCCTGCATAGTGTCCTATTGCAATCCCACCACATACTTCCTCCATGATTGCAATGCATTCATGTTCTAACACACACCGGCGTACAACCTCATCATGACCTAGCTTGTATAAGTCTGCACTAATCAACATGTAGAGCACGATGCATATTGCAAGCTGTTTTCTTTCCAGAGTCTTCATTCCCTCCGATGCTGACTGTTTTGAGTAACATGGATATATCTTCCAAGTTAGAGGGCATGCGCTGCAATCTAAACAGTTGTACATCCGGCATTGTATCCTCAATGCTCTGTGCATCCTCCCCGAGTCAATCCTTAATAAGTGGTCAATTTCTAAATTACTCTTTCTCGGTTTCACAACAAATGTAAAATTGAACTCTTGAAATAACGAGACCCACCGACATATGTGCCCTTGTAAAATTATCTTGTTTACCAAGTACTTTAATTCCATGTGGTCAGTGTAGAAGATAAAGGGCATTGCCAACAAATACTACCTAAATTTTTGTAGCGCGTAGATCATGGAAAATGCTTCATGCTCAGTAGTAGTATAGTTATGCTTTGTTGGTGTTAAATTCCTACTAGTAAAACACAAGGGGTTGTCAAAAATTCCTTCTCCAGGTTATGCTAAAACTACCCCAATCACCATCCCCGAAGCATCAACATGTACATGGAATGGCTTGTCCCAAGAATGAAAGCGTAATATGGGCGTAGTGATAAGCTTATCCTTCAATGTATCAAACTCCATCTATTGTATCTCTCCCAAAGTGAGATGCACTTTTTTTTAGTAACTTTTCCAATCGCACAACAATCTTGACATACTCCTTAATAAATTTACGGTAATACCTCGTATGCTCAAGGAATCAAGACACCGCACTCTTGCTTTGGTAGGTTCCCCAATTCCATAATAATGGAAACTTTGGTGGGATCCACCAACAAGCCTTCCTTACATATGATATGCCCCAACAGGGTTCCAAATGGAGTTGTGAAGAGATGTTTCTTGATGTTGAGGGATATGCGCAACTACGACATCTATCAAACATCAACTACAAATTATCACAATGATCCCTCACTAATCCATATACCATCTAATCGTAAAGGTAGACTGAAGGAACTTATGGATAAAATCCTGAAATGCCTAGACCACTATACATGAAAACACAATAGGTGCATTCTTTAGTCCAAATGGCATGACCATGTAGGAAAATCTTCCCAATTTAGTGGAGAAAGTTGTCTTTTCTTTATCCTCCTTTGCAATTCTAACTTGATGATACCCTGAGAATCCATTCGTGAAGGAATAGATCTCGTGCCCAGCTACTCCCTCCAGGATTTCTTCGGTGAAAGGGGTGGGAAAGGGATCAATGACACATACCACATTCAAATCTTTGTAATCAACACAGATCCTTATCCTCCCATCCTTTTTAATGTTAATAACCATCGGGTTGGTGATTCACTATTCAAAATATGAAGGAGGTCATTGTCAACTCTTGCTAATTTTTGTTTGACGATGCATCTCTCGAGTGGATTTAGCATGATTGCGTGCAACCTTATAAAGTGGAGTACAACTTATGCACCCATAAAGAAGGTGGAAAGGTTTTTGTGCCTTTCATCTAGGACCTCTCACATTTATGGACATGATAGTCTTGTATGATAGTGGGTGTATTGCTCTGGGAAAACCTAATAGAGAACGTGATTCTTAATTTGTGCCACTCTAAAAGGCTATCGCGATGTGTCTCCCACTAATGCGTTGCGGTCCCGAGAAATTTATAGTTGATCATCCTTCTTCTTTCGATCTCACTTTTCCACTGGGTCTCCATTTCTTGTAAGAAAACATTAGGGTTGGCTCCTCCAAAATAGCTTGGCAACTTCTTTCCTCCTAGGTGCTTGATCGAGCATCTTTTTATTACTCTTATGTGAGCCTCTCAATTGTCACCCAATTAACTCATAAGTCCCATGCACCCAATTGTCGCATGTTACACTAGTGGTATCACTCATAGATTGAGCATCTTTGAATTGAATAACTCCTTCTATAGGATTAATCACCTCATGGTCCCTAATAGAGCACACATAGATCCTGTCAAGAACTTATTCTCCCAAGGGCTTAGTATAGGGTGTTGACTTCCCATCACCAAGGGATGATTACCCATTCTTCCTTGTTCTCAAATATTATGTACCCTTTATTGAACCATAGGTCAACATTGTTCTTATAACACCAAGGGCGCCCAAGTAATGCTAAAAAGTTATCCTCCTTAGATAGTGCCAAGACTTCAAAATCCCTAGTGAATTTCTCCCCTAGGATGGTGATAGTAGCATCCTTCAAGACACCAATGGGCATCGCCTTTGTTTCATTGGCCATATATAACACATTTAAAGATGGCTATAATGGGGGCCTTCTCATTTGGTTCCAAGTGTCCAAGGTGATAACATTGACTTCCTTACTGTGTGAATCGGAATATTATTTAGGAGCCACCCATCCACAACCAAATTTAAGGTAATCTCCTTATCATAGTCGAGGCTATAGGGAGGAAGGTTAGCATGTAGAACCTACCTCTCGCACTTTGCTCCAGTGTTTGGTAATTTTTCCCATAACCATTCCCCTAGCAAAGGAATGATATTCTCCCGCCTTAGAATTTTACGTAGTTCCCGACCTCATCGATATCATTTTGCAGAGCCTCAACACTCTTCCATTGTTCTAAATGCCTTGACTACTCCTTTAGGCACTAGATTTCTCCTTGTAGGCTTTGAATTACATTCATGGTCTCTTGATACACCTCTTTCTGATGAGTAGGGTCCAGATACTTACCATACACCACCATTTCTCTTGTAATTAGTGGTTTCTACCTTTGTGTCTCCCTGGCATGTGCAGCTTCAGCTCATGTAGTCACTAGTATAGGCTCTAGTTCTGACTCACAGGCCACCCTTGGCATCCATTGCGAGTCAGCCTTATTTATGCTTATCATTCCGATGCATTTTTCCTTTCAAAGTGTTCTTTGGCTCATATGTTCAAATAGCTCTAGGCATGCCTCATAATTTTGTTTCTTCCCACACCAACAACATTGTAATAGATCAAGGAATTCATGCTTATAGTGCTCGTGGATCTACAGTTGTAACAATTTCCACATGGGAACTCACTTCTTCCTCCTCCACAGTTTCCATGACCACGAAATCATCCTCAGAAACCTCTTCCATGCCCTCCATCCGCACACCCTTCATAGTGATGAACATCATCCTTGGAATTATTTGCGAGGATGGTTTGGTGCACACCAATATCAATGACATCATGTATCTAGTCAATCAATCTACAATCCTTAGTGTCATGAGTAGTAGAGGTGAAAATCTTGTAATAGCAAGACACATTCTTATGGATCGCATGGTGCAGTAGTGGACACCTACTTGCATCATCATCTCCATGGAAAATATCACATTCCACTGTAATGGTGTGTACTGATCTTCAAGGACAACTTTCCTTTATATGCACCTCTACCTCATAATCTATGCACCATAGGACACTGTGAGTCTCATGCACCGAGTTTGCAAATAGCTTCTCCAACTGATTTTTCATTGCAGTAATTTGAGCTTCAAGAAAAGGGCTAGCACCGGTATCCACACTTCCTAACAACCTTAGCGCATGGGTCTTTAAAATTTTTATGTGACAAGACTCTCCTGAAAGGTGTTATTAGTCCTCCAACAAACCACTGAGCATGTTGAGAAGGATGAATATCATAAGACAACTTTGATAAGAGATTCTTAAAACACATGTCATACTCCCGCACACTCTTTGCCATACTTTATTGAATCTCCTTCAGCACGCTAATTTTCTTCTATTCAAACTCAGGGATATGAAATTTAGATAAGAAGGCATTACGTAGTGTGATCTAATCTACCACTATCTGGTGGGGGTGATACTTTCGGTACCAACTATATGTGCGTGTCCTTGCAACGTTATTGCAAATTGGTGTGCCTTTCATTCTAGGGTAGTGATCCTCTTCACATGCCATAACAACTCACACTTGTGTACAATCTCGTAAAATCCTCAATGCCTTTATAGTAGTCTGGTAGATGCAAAGACATTTCAAAAAATAATTGTTGAGGTGGTTGAAGCCCATGTCCACCTGATCCAAAACCTTGATTCCCTCCGGTATTACGTCCACCACCAGATCCACTAGATCTATCAGCGCCTACTCCCCCTGATCCACCAGATCCTCCAGATCTGTCAGGTCCACTAGCTCCTATTCCACCAGATCCACCTCTCGTAGGTGGTAAAGGCCCTAAAGTGGTTGCGCCTAGTGTCCCCACTATCATGCCAAACTACGTGCCAACAATATGTGATATTACACCGCTACTAGATGTGTGTCCCGCATCGCTTCTAGACATGATACCCAAACATTATGTACCCATACTTTTCTGAAAATGTCGTTCCGCACAATATACCTCCAAACACAGAAATGATAGTGCAGCCATAGATGTGCCAAATGAAAAGTTATACCTCCTAGGTGTTGATCAATTACTTCCACCAATATTGACTGGGTTAGTAATACTTATCTCTGGATTTGGAAAACTAAGCACTAGGGGTTGGTCACCAAGTGGAATTAGATTCACACAGATGACTCTCCTTTCTCGAAGTAACATGCTCTCATCGAAGTTGAAGGGGTCTCTCTCCTGTGCTTGCCAAGATGGGGTAACATACACTGTTCAGGCTCCATGTCCTTTGCGTGAACCTCAATTTGTTTCGGCAATGTATGCCTCCATAAATCCATCACTCTTGCAACTTCACGTTGTCTACCTAAATCCCTTTCATGAGCTTCATTATACTCGAGTCATCTCTCTTCACTCTCCTGCTCAACCGTAAGGTTAACCATCTTCCTCCACCCTAACTTACTCACCCAATGCTCAGAAGAAGCTTAGATGACCATAGGAAGTGCTTCCAGACTCAGTGTAATTATAAATATCTTTATAGCTAAGGGGATAACACACAAAAATGATCACGTAGGCTCCCTTAAGAACTCAAACTCAAGTAACCTCCGGAAAAGAATACGTAGAAATGGCATATTCTAGGGTATAAATGGTCAACACTCTTTTCCACCAATGATCAAAAACATGTGTCCAAGTCATGTCAACATCCTATAGCCTCTAATATTCATCTTGGGTCCACACACGAGATCTATAGTACCAACTTGATCTAGATGCATATGCTGAAATCCATTCATACAACTCCACTAGAAAGTAGCAAAAGAAGGTCTCATATAGCTCATGATACAGGTGCTCTCCTACTTATTTATGTGCATCAAAATTAGGTCCATTACTAAATCTCTAAGAAAACTCATCCTCTGTGCTCTTAACCATGCTTTGACACATTGTCCAATGTCAAGCATTTTGTTATCACACACCATTCTCACAAGAGCTTCGAAAAGAGGTCCCGATAATGGAACCAAGATGTAATCATTTTATTTACCCTCAATACTACTTTCTAACCCCAAGCGCACCAGCCTATCACCCAACAGGTTTGGATGCTCACTCGAGGCACATGCGGTTGCCAAGCCCCTCTTTTATGTGAGCATTGTGAGAAGGTTTTTCCATTAGTGGAGGATGAATTATAGAATGAGAATTGTATTTACGTAGTGAAAAGAAAAGTGGGAGGGAAAACTTCTAGATACACACATTAATGTATTACAAAAACTTAATAACAATGTAATAAGCATAATAAACCATATATGAGCCATGGTAGTCATATAACATGAGGGTTTACACCCTTAAGCATGATATGCATAACAAAACCATATATATATATATATATATATATATATATATATATATATTCATTTAGAATAGTTATAGTAGCCACATTACAATCAAAAGAGGTCATCACAAACATACATGTTAAATGAAAGAGACCCAACTCCTACAAATATTCCCTTGTATGAGACCCTAGCTATACCCTTCCATTTTAACCCTTGTTACAGATCCTAGTGCCATACAGAGGCTTATGACATCCCTCACAACCCTTAGCACTAAGTGCTCTAAACCCTAGCTATTGGTCGGTTAAAATTTGGAACTTAGCGAAGGAAATACAGAAGGTTCACGTAAGAGAGTAGAGCACATTCAAAGGTGTGGAAGTATCGGAAGGAATCATGTGCGTAGAACAGAAACAGGTTTGGGACTTAGCCGTTTTCATGATGATGAGCTATTTTTGGAGATAGCGTGTCGAGCACACAAACCGGTTAGATACTTACGCGACACGCCTTGGATATTTTTGGATGATCGGCTATGAAGCACTTTGCACAAATATAGGTTGAGAATAGATCTACTACTGTCAGTTAACTAAAAGTAGTCTATTGTTAGCGCACTTACATGTGTGGCTATTTTTTTACTAGTGCATGGCTAATAATAGCATGAGACCTATTTTGGGATTAGATAAGCAGTGAAGGGAAAGTATCCACCCTTATAAATATGAAGTGAACTATATAGCATGACGAGAGGTATCGAGCTAAGCTATTATGAGGTTATGCTGCAAATCGATGCACACATGAGCATATATTATTATATTGTAAGGAAGCTTCACGTATTATTATGAATTTAATATAATGGAGATTATGGACTGAATCATGGTGTCATCATGGATATAGTTCAATGTTTCATGCTTGAATTCATCGTGGTTATATTTTAAGTCTGTTATTCTCTAGATCTAGATCTCAACATGCACTATATAATGATATATTAGTCATAAATTTGAATGCTTTAAGTTTTCATCATGCTAACATCATGTAACAAAAACCCTAAAGAAGGTCCTAACACCTTTCCATGCTTCGTGTGAGCACTTGGTCTAGGATGAGTGATGTGCCAACACGCCTGGGATTTTACTGGTGAATTCTAGGTTGCATCATTGGTTTCATTTCCAGGACCTCTTTTTCAGTTGTTTTCAAGATGGTTCGTGATGAAGACATATCGGTTGACCCTAGCAAGTGTTGAGGAGTGGATACACAATCTAGAAGAAGAATACACACGGAGGTTCAAAATTGGATA
Source organism: Taxus wallichiana var. yunnanensis (assembly GCA_018340775.1). Classification (NCBI taxonomy): domain Eukaryota; kingdom Viridiplantae; phylum Streptophyta; class Pinopsida; order Cupressales; family Taxaceae; genus Taxus; species Taxus wallichiana. Next base: position 688,064,546 of record CM031243.1, read on the forward strand.
TGAGTTTAATGCATGTGCATGGGTGGAACATAATCTGTATGATAGTTTGTATGAGAGCTTCTTTGCTATTTTTTTAGTAGAATTGTACAAGTGGCTGGTTGTTTATGTGTCTAAATGGAATTGGAGGTATCACACACTTGTCTGGATGTAGGAAGAATTTCAGGCCCTTGATGACACCGATCGATTTGGAATCGCACTATAGATACGTCATTACATGGTGTTTTGAACAATTATATCTTGGAGTACTCAATTTCCACTTATTCGTGCCTAGAGGTAGCTGAATTCTATTTTTTACGATATCCCAAAGGAACTTACCTGTAGGGAATTCCAATGGCGATCAAGATCTTGATGGTAAATTTGAATTTGGAGAGCAAACCGATGGCTAGCTAAACCCCACCACACGCGGGGTAGGAGCGGAGTTTGGTAAAAGATGGAAGACCTAGCGAGAAGAAAGGAAGAGAGAGTAAACGTGGCTTAAGTATAATGAGGCACGTGAAAGGGCGATAGAGAAGAAATGGGAGGTTGCAGAGAAAAGGGTGTTGTGGAGAAAGATAGTTCGGGAAGGAGTTGAAGTTCACGTAAAAGACATGGAACCCGAGCCTCAGGAACTCCCCCATTTGGGAAAGCATGATAGGGAACCCTCCTCAACCTCACATAGAAGTACCCCGTGAGAAATGTCTTGGGATGTGGGCACGTATTTGAATCCACCGATAACCTTGCCCTTGCACTTGGTTTTAAAGCATCTAGTATAATAAAATGATGAAAGCTAATTCATGTAGTGGGAGAGAAGGAGTGAGTCTTATAAGAGGCACAATGATGGAAGCACAAATGACTTCATTGTTATATGGGAGTACCTTTTCAGTGTATCATCTACACAAAATTCAAGCGTGTAGATTTTTGGACTATCTTTAGGGAGTAGTAACACTCGCAGACTATTGGGGCATAGTTCAAGTATTATAGTTGGGACACGGGGAATTAAATATTCTAGTCGACCCTAGTTACAAGTTTGGGATTAGGAGGTATACGTGGCTCTAGATCGGTGGATCCGTAATTACGGAGGTAAAGGAAACACAAGAGTTTCGGATCGGGTGGGCAAGGTCTCGCACAAACAAGTAGAATATTTACATGGAGATGTCTCTTCATCTTCTAGAGTATAGAGGCATAAAATATGCTATTGGATATGTACACATGTGTGAAATAATGTGGCGTGAAAAAGGAATCACGGCTTCGAGCATAGGGAAAGTCAATTTGCTACTATGTTGTAAGGCACACACACATCGGTATAGAAAGTCTAACCTTGATTAGACTTGCGTAGACTATACAACTTTAAAAGATGCTTTCCTTAAAGAGTTTCACATCCCTGAGTTCAAGTAGAAGAGTATAAGTGCACTCAAGGATATTAAGTAAGGAACTACTTGAAAGTGTAGAGAGTATGATGCTCACTTCAAAAGGTTGTTATCTAAGCTTTCTTATGATATTCATGCAAGCCAGCATGCACAATGGTTTTGGGATGTCTAATTACACCTTTTAGGAGGGAAATATCACATAAAACACACACTCGATCCACGTGAAGCACTTGGAGTAGCTTTACGTCTTTGAGGCAGCGATTGGAAGTATAGACACTAGGGTGAGCCCGTTTTAGAAGCATAGATCTCAGATATGGTAAAATAGTTGGAGAAACTATCAAAAAATTCAGCACATTAGACACCCACAGGAATGGGTGCATAGATTGTGAAGTGGAAGATCACATAAAGGATAGTTGTCCTTGTAGATCAGTGCACTCATTGTTGTTGGATTGTGAGATTTTCCATTTAAACCATGATGCTAGCCATTGCCAACAACTATAATGCACAATAAGGAAGAACGTTTCATGCTACTGTAAAATCTGTAGGTCCACGACTCATGACACAGAAGACTGTCGATTGATTGTTCATATTCAGGATGCTATAGATATTTGTGTACAAAAATAGGAGTTTCAGATAACTTTAAAGGAAAGAATGAGTGTCAAGATCGGGATCACAATCAGGTGTGCTATGATCAAAATGAAGGACGTTTTGAAGGCGGTCATGGCAGAGGTCGAGGATACTATGGTGGATTTGGAGGACGAGGCCATGGTGGTGGAAGAAGTGAGTTCCCTCGTGGAACATGTTATACATGTGGATCTCCTGACCACTACAAACATGAATGTCCTCAGAATGTTACATGTTATTTCTATGGAAATAATCATAGTTATGAGGAATGCCCAAACTTGTATGAGCATCTTAGCAAGCAACATAAACAAGAAAACAAAGGCACATGGATGGTTAGGATACAACGTGCTATGGAAAATTAGTGGATGCCTAAGTTGGAAGTAGAGTCTGAGGCATTGCAAGTAAATATCATGACCCACACCGAGGCACAAGACGCACTGCAGAGACGCATTGCAATGAAGCCTACCATCACTAAGGAGGAGGTACTACATGCATGGTACCTAGATCCTACCCATCGATAAGATTTACCAGGAAACCATGGAGGTACTCAAGCATCTTCGTGGTGAAATACAATATTTAAAGGAGCAATCGTGGAAGATGGAGCAAAAGACAAAGATCAAAGATGACCCAAACTAGTATAGATGACTTGAGATAAGTGTGTAAAGTATTGCACCAAGAGAATATCATTCCACTTTGTTGGAAAATTGGTTAAAAGGAAATAATCTGTGTGTAAGTACTAAGACCTGGACGATAGATCCCGCATGTAAATCTTTCCCCATATAGCCTAGATTATGATAACGAAATCACTTTGAATGCTTTGGTAGATGGATGGTTATTGAGTAATATATTGATTGATATAGGCACGGAAGTCAATGTTCTTACCTTATATGCATGGGTATAAATAGGAGACCCCATTGTAGCCATCCTCTAATGTATTATTTATGGCTAATTGGACTAAGGCCACTCCCATCAAAGTTTTAAAAGATGCATCTATTACCATACAAGAAGCCAAGTTCATAAGAGATTTTGAGGTTTTAGCGTTGGCAGAGTCGATAGCTTCCCGGCTCTATTGAGGAGTTCTTGGTGCTATGCAAATAATGTTGATCTTCAATTGAACAAGGGTTATATAAGTTTTGAAAACAAGGAGGAAAGAGTTATTATCCCTTTAACAGATGGAAAATATGCACCCTATGTTGAGCCTTTGAGTGAAGAAGACCTAAATAGGATTTATGTACATGCCATCCAGGATCTAGAGGTGCTTGAGCCATGTAAAGAAGGAATCCTTCAGTGGGAGGATGCACGGTCTATTTATGATACTATCGGTGTTGCTTACGATAATTGGGCTCATAACACTTATGAGTTGGTAGGGCGTGAAGTAAAGAGCATATTTCCTAAGGGAAAAAAATCACGTTATATTTGGAGAATAGGTAACAACTAGATACCTTGTTATCTTTGGAGAAGGATATCCTATGGTGTTCTGTGCGCCAAGGATGAGCAAATGGATAAACCCCTTTGGAAAGAAGAAATATGCTAACATATACACTATGTGGGACAACGGTGTCTTTGGTGGGTGGTCCATAAGGATAATCTTGTAGGATGGAATCAAATTAGGATTTCTCTTTCCACAAGGTTCTTCAAGAGCAATGCACCTACTCAAATATGCACTTATCATGGTAATCAACATGTTTAGAACCACTTTTAGAAGTGTGAGAGACTCGGATAGAGGGGCGGAAGCTTTACCACCTTCGCTCCGGGTGCATAAGTTTTATTCCACTTTATAGGGATGTGCATGTGCTTGATATGTATATGTAGAACTCACAAAGAGACCTGGAAATTGGTAGGATTTAATTGTAGGAATGACCCAGACGTTTGAATTCTTCTCTAGCAAACCTCCAGTGGAAGAAGCATTAAAAGTCATAAAGTGATTAACTATGGAGGATAGTGTCAAGGCTAAAGAACTCCTTTAGGATTTATTGGATGAAGGAAACTTAGGAGTGCGTCTTATTGAAGAGACAAAGGCTGATGCCACACTACTTTAGCACGCTTGCCTTGAAAAAGAAAAAGGAAAAATGGTCTACTTAGTGGATGACGAAGAAGTAAAAGATCTGGATATAAACCATTCAACATGTGGGCGTGAGGTGTTAGCAGTGTAGATAATACCCGTGCACCTATCACAAACCTATGAAGACAAAGAAGGTGAATATTAGATCGAATGCTTAGCCTAAGGAAGCCATAATTAGAGACTATTGGTGGGACTCGAAGTGGAAAAAATCATAGAGCTACTACAAGATTATCAGAATTATTCCCTCGAGGGTATCATGAACTTAAAGGCATGCATGAATCATTAGGAGAGCTAAGGATAAAGATTAAGGAGGGTGCATGCCCAGTTAGGAAGAGACCCTATAGGATGAACCCCAACTTGCGCGAAAAGGTCAAAGAAGATTTTGACAAGATGTTGAAGTCTGGGATCATTAAGCCCCTTGACAAGTTAGAATGGGTTAGTCAATGGTGATCAATATCAAGAAGGATGGTAGGATTAGGATCTGTGTGGACTAAAGGGAGCTGAATGCTGTATGTGTGACTGATCCCTTTCCTACGCCATTCACAAAATAAATACTAGAAGGCGTTACAGGGTGCGAGATCTATTCATTTACAAATGAGTTCTCTAGGTATCATCAAGTTAGGATTGCCATAGAGGATCGGGGAAAAGACTAATTTTACTCTTGAATGGGGTAGCTTCACCTATATTGTGATGTATTTTGGTATGAAAAACGTGCCTATTATATTTTCATGCATAGTTGTTCAAGCATTCAAGGACTTTATTCACAACTTCTTGCAGGTTTATTTGGATGATTGGATGGTGTATGGATTAGTAAAGGATCATTGTGACAATATGTGCTTAATGTTTGAAAGATGTAGACAATTGAACATCAAGAAGTGCATATTTGCTCCACCATTTGGGATACTATTAGGACACATAATCTGCAAGGAAGGTTTATTAGTTGATCCAGCTAAGGTTGCAGTCATTATAGGCCTAAAGGAGCCTACCAGTTAGAGTGAGGTAAGTGGATTTTTGGGTCATACAGGATATTACAGGAAGTTTATTAAAGGACATGCCAAAGTTTCCACACCATTGGAGGATTTATTGAGAGGGAAAGGTATGTTCTACTGGGGAGAACCGTAGCAACGTGCATTCGAGACATTAAAGGAGAAACTTACTACCGCGCATATTCTATGTTTTCCTTCGTGGGATGAACCATTTCATGTACATGTGGACGCCTCTAACATGGCCATTGGGAAAGTCTTGGCTCAGCCTGGAGAAGGTATTATAGATCATCCTGCCAATTTTACTAGTAGAAAGTTGACTCTTGCAAAACAAAATTACACAACTATAGAGCACAAAGCTTTGTCAATGATCTATGCGCTATATAAGTTCGACAAGCACTGCTAGCTACACCATTTTTCTTCTATATAGATCACATGAAATTGAATTATTTAGTAAACAAATCCATTTTACAAGGGTGCACATGTAGATGGGTACTCTTATTTCAAGAATTTAACTTCACAGTTGTGGTAAAACTAGGGAAAAGTTATTTTGGACAGACCATTTATCCAGAATATCATCATGAGAAGAAGCACGGGCCGTTGAAGATACCATGTCCAATACACGATTATATATGTTATAACGAGCACCATCAGAATTAGAGGACAATGTTGTCTTTTACATGAACAGGCATGGCACTAGAAGGAATGAAATCCTTAGAAAAGAAACAACTTGCTATACGCGTGGCACCCTGCATGTTAATTAGTGGTGACTTATATAAGTTAGCCGAATGAAATATTACATCGTTACGTACTAGAACATGAACACACGGACATCATGGAGGAAGCTCATGGTCTTATTGTAGGTGGCCACTATGCAGGTGATGACCAACCGCACGGAAGATTTTACTCTTTGGATTTTGGTGGGATACCTGTATAAATATTGTAAGGAATTTTGTAGGGTTTGTGATCACTTTGTTAGCATCTTGGGAAACCGAGACAATGAGATGAGATGCCATTAAGGCCTATTCCTAGTGCGAGAACCATTTGAGAAATGGGCTATAAATTTTTGGGTCCTATTTCACTAGCCACATGTAGAAATGGAACACGCTATATCATCACTTGCATAGACTATTTGACAAGGTGGGAAGAAGCAACACCTCCAAAGGATTGTATAGTATCTATAACATCCAAGTTCATACGGGAGAATATTATTACAAGGTATGGATGTCCTTTAATTTTGACCAGTGATAGGGGCACACATTTTCTTAATGAGACAATTGAAATTTTATAGGATGAATTCATGATTGCACACCATAAGAATACACCTTATCATCCTCGGGATAATGGAATCTGTTGAGGATTTCAACAAAATTTTGAGCCAAACATTGACAAAAATCGGTGATGTTGGAAGGATGAATTGGGATGATAAAGTATCTGCAATACTTTGGGTATATAGAACAACATATAAAAGGTTGAACAAAGCCACACCATTTCAATTAGTGTTTGGCGCAGAAGCATTTCTTCCTATGGAATTTATGTTATCTTCTTTGTGTATTGTGTGTGTTGGAGGTCTTGCTGATGAGAAAGCATTAGAAGAATGGATTGAGAAGTTAATCAAGTTGGTTAAGCACCAAGAAATAGCACATTGGAGTCAAAAACAAGAGACGGCCAAGGAGAAAGCATGGCATGACATGCACATCAAGGATAAAAATCTTGGGATAGGACAAATGGTACTCCTTTATGATTCTAAATTTTTGTGCCATCTAGGTAAACTCAAAGTACATTGGTTGGGACTATATGTTATCACTCACATACTTGAAATAGGTGTTTTTAGTTAGAGGTGCTTGATGGAATACGGTTACCTAGTTACTTCAACAGGAGTAGGCTGAAGCCCTACTATAAATAAGTCTTCTTGGTGTTTGTAATAAGGTAGTGTTGCCATTTAGATTAGGTTTTCAATTATGAATTTCCTTAATGTATTTCCTTCTTCATCGCTATGCTTTGTCAATTTAGTTTGTGTGTTTGTTTAATAAAGTGCATTTACACTGCTGATGGGGTGGGAGTGGTGTGGTCAAGTCACATGGTTGTGTGCTTGCCCACCCAGGTTCAAATCCCCCGAGGCATGATCCTCCTTGGAGGTGGTTTCACTATTGGAGGTGGCTTCTCTACTCGTGCTGACACTGGTGGTTACTCCTTGCTACTGATGTTGGTGGCTCTCCTCTCACTGCTGACGCTGGTGGTTTCTCCTCTCACTGTTGACGCTTGCTTCTCCTCTCATTGCTGATGTTGGTGGCTGCTCTGCTCACTGTTGATGCTCTCACTACTGTCACTAGTGGTTGTTCAGCATGATACGATTCTAGTGGATGTTCCTCTTGCTGACGACTCGGTGGTTGTTCCTCTTGCTCCATTCACTGATAGTTGTCCCACTTGTTGTGGTCATTGTCGTTGGTCGTTGCATCTTCACTATGGTTTCATGGTTGCTCCAATTGGGTTCCTAAATAGTGGTCCCCTTCATTGTAACCAGGTTGTGGTTCCTCTCAAGAAAAATCCTCAATTGTACAAGGATGTGGGTCCTTTCAAACACCCTCAATTTACCCTCAATCCAAAAAAAAAAAGTGTGTTTACACACCATAAGCTAATTCCTATTTTAAAGAATTTTTATGCACAAAGGACTTTGCACATACCCTTAGTGGGGTAGGTTATTGATATCCAGGTACAGGACTAATGAAAATAACACATGAAAGGAATGAACTGCTATGGGTGTTATTCAAGTTGTTGAATTAAAAAAATTGCTTCTGGAAATGAGGACCATAGATGAAGATGAGTGAAGAAACAAGTATAACACAAGGTGAGTAGAGGCCATGGGAAATACCAAGGGAAAGCGCGGTGACGAGGTACTCGGAGTGCGCATGGAAGTGTCCTAAAGAGAAGTCTGCGGCTAGAAGATAGGAAGGTGTGCTAGAAGGTTATATCTTGGGTGCAAAGATGTATCGTGTGGAAAGAACGAAAAATGGTCGATTAATGAGAGGATTGTTGGTAGGTGAAGAAACAATAAATGCACTAACTTTTTGAAAATCTATATAAGGATGGGATGCAAGTTCATTTTTACCGTTGTAATCATGATAATTTGAAAGAGCCAAGTGTGACCGAGCTACGAGAAGAGTATTCAAGTGTGAAGAGTGTGAATCAAGATGAGATGAGTAGATTTGTGTGTAGAGGAAGCTTGCATCCCCAGTTGCGAAGGGTTTGAGTGAAGCAAGGCATTACAAAAGAGCTAGGGCACGTAATCTTGACTAGGGCACGCTGAATCAAGCTAAGGTTTGGGTTTGCACATTGTAGGAGATAAAAGGTGAGTATTTGGAGTTGGAAGATTGTAGCTTATAGATGGCAGAAGAAGGAACCCAACGGAGAGTAAGGGAAGAAAAAGGTCAAAGTGGAAGAAGAAATTACTCCGAGAGTTATTTTATTAGAAATGCGAGTATCGAGAGGGCATGATCATGGGACAAGAATGGGATTCCCACATTCCTCAATGTAAAATCAATTATTAAAACCATCGAATGTCGAGATAATAAGAAGGAGCTCGATGTATTGTTGAGCACAAAAATGAACAAGCACACGATAGAATATATGCGTATACGATGATGTTGGTGAGAAGTTATGAAGTAGATTGGAGTCTACCAATTGTACAAGCTGCCATACTTTAGGAGGTATGAACCATTGTATCGATGGTTAATGAGAAGATTCCATGAGGACTTTTACTATTTTTCCAGATAGAGGTTAGAATCACAACTTCTTTGATTTCACATAGTGATGGGATTAAGGACCTCGGGAGTGGATCTAGAGAGCGATTTAAGCGATAAGGCCACAATTATAGAGATAAGGAAGGAGTTGGGTATACAAAGGTCAACGCGGCATGAAAATTGACAAATTGAAGAAGTACCGAATAGTTTAGGCAAGCTGCACACTTGGTGACAAAGTTAAATGACAAGAAAAGGTGGTTGCGAGCGAGTAAACACATTGTGGCGACACGTTGCGAAGAAGATGTCGAAGGAGTGGTCTACAATATTGCGTATCACATAGCAAAGACAATAATTGAAAAATTTGAGACAGGTGAAACAATAATTTTTGGCGTTGTTTTACTATCTTTGGTGTTCATGAAGATTGGGGTGTTTGATGTGCCAAAGGAGAAGATTTGGGAGTACCCCATGGAACACAAGTCACTGTGGAAAGACTTGGAAAGTACTTGTGTGATGGATAAATGAGTGGACCATTCAAGTAGAGGTCGGAGATGTGGTATGATAGATTACGTGTGGTGTTTGAATAACGGTGGTGCATACCCAAGGAGTTTCCTTTGGTGGTGGGTAAGGTAGTTCGGTTTGTAGTCTACCAACATTTTTACATAGCATGATTTGTGATGAAGGATGAGGCTTAGAGCCCATGGTGAAAATTTTCATATGCCTTCATAAAGCAAGGTATTTCAGGAGCATTAGTTCACGGGTTTTTAGATGCGTGGCGCCGACCTTCAACATAGACAAGGTAGATTAAGACTACCACACTCGAGAAAGAAGTATGTATATCAAGGGTGGAATGCCTACATTGAGAGACTCATATCAAATATTATAAATATGAAGCTTTGTAAGTTTGGAAATTAGGGACACCAGAGAAACACTTGTGTACTTGCATCTCAAGCCCAACCTAGAGAACAATAAGTATGTGGAGAATGAGTTCACACTCCCAATACCTCTAAAAGGTAAGCATACAATGGAGAATGTTCCAGCGCTAAGCCCATAGAGACAATGCAAGTAGATGATGAAGAAGAGGGGAATCAAGATAGTGGCGGTTTGGACCAGAGGTAGAAGACAACCTCCAAATAGGGTATAATCGAGCGTGTAACTACTCCCCAACCACAAGAGGGAGATGATGAGGTGGATGCGACCCAAAGAGAGTGTTGTTTCAAAAGAGTATTTAAGAAAAAAGGACCCAAGGTGCTACTCCTCAATCGGTGCACAGATCGCCTCGACTCTCCCCACGAAAGGAAACAATGAGAAGAGAAGAAGGAAGTTGAAGTTAAATGAGGAGGTAGAAACAGTCGAAGAAAGCATGCCCAATTCCCTACGGAAGATTCTAGAGGCAAAAATAAAAGAAGAATATCCAAAATTTATTCTTCAGGTTGTAGTAAAAGATACTATAGGGTAAAGACATTATTTTATTCATCAAAATTCTTTCTATCTCTTTATTCACATTCTTTGATTCTTTTTGGAGACAACCATTTCTAGGGTGAAAATGCAACTAGTGTGGGGTAATGTTAGTCAGTCAAAATCTAGAACTTAGTGAAGGAAATACATAAGGTTTGTGCAAGAGAGAAGACCGCATTCAAAGGTGTGGAAGTATCAGGAAGGAATCACATGCATAGAACAAAAATAGGTTCGGGACTTAGCTGCATTTTCACAATGATGAGCTATTTTTGGAGATAGCATGCAGAGCACAAAAACTAGTTAGAGACTTGCATGAAATGCCTTGGATATTTTTGGATGATTGGCTATGAAGTACTTTGCATGAATACATGATGAGAATAGATCTACTGCTAGAATTTAACCTAAATTAGTCTATTGTTAGCGCACTTCCATGTGTGGCTATTTTTGTAATGATGCATGGCTAGTAATAGCATACAATATATTTTGGGATTAGATAAGCGGTGAAGGGAAAGTCCCCACCCTTATAAATATGTAGTGAACTATGTAGCATGAGAGAGGTGTGAGAGCTAAGTTATTATGAGGTTATGCTACCAAATCTGATGTGTGCATGAGCATATATTACTGTTATTGTAAGGAAGCTTTTGTGTATTATTGAATTTAATATAATGGAGATTATGGACTGAATCAAGGTGTTATCATGGTTATAGTTTAGTGTTGCATGCTTGATTTCATCATGGTTATCTTTTAAGTCTGTTATTCTCTAGATCTAGATCTAAACATGCACTGTAGAATGATATATTAGTCATAGATCTGAATGCTTTAAGTCTTCATCATGTTAACATCCTGCAACAACAACCCTAAAGAGGGGCCTAGTACCTTTTGCGCCGGGTGAGTGCCAGTCTAGAATGAATGATGTCTTTAGCGCACCTAGGATTTTACTGGTGAATTCTAGGCTACATCACTAGTATTCTTTGTAACACTCTATTACTCAACATCTTACTCTTTATGCATTCTCTCTTTCTATCTCTTGCATTCTCTTCTCTTTATCTCCTCCTTTCATATCTTTGTCTTTAGCCCAAGCATATCTCTTTATAGAATCAACACCCACCACTATGCCTTCTCTTGAACAAATCACGTGCCAAGTGTCGATGTGGTCCTCCATTGGTGAATTCTTATCCCTTTACAAACCCTCCACTCTTTGTAATGATGTCTCCTAGGAATATTCCCTGTGTGGAATATCCTTTTCTTGACCTCCAAGGTTCTAGGCTAGCATCTTATCCACTCATCATGCCTAGTTGGGTCCTCACATTTTCCTCAAGTGTCTTCAAAATGCCAAATATGGCTAAGTCCTTTAAACCCATGTTCTACCTTCCCACGCGTGCCTTGGTTTCACTTATACCCTTCTTAAACCCCTTTGTCCTATGCACTTTCCCTAAGCACCTTCCTTCTTGATCCTAGACTCACGCGCCCTTTGGTACTTGGCCAAGATTTTAGGGCCCAACGGCTTTTTTCACGTGTATATGTATCTAATTTTTATATCTAAAATATTTTGATGGTTGTTTCTTAAAAGATATTACTTCTCCTTTATTCAAACCCTAACCTTACACCATTGACTTGAAAAAGTGGCTAGTAACTATTGGATTGGATTGTGTCGCATACCTTGCTAATATGATGATTAGCATACTACATACCACCAATTTGAAGAGGATCAAACCAATCGTAGTTCTCCAATCCTATGATGATATGTATTCAAAGAGGATCAAACCAAGCTGTAGTTAACCAATCCTATGATGATATGTATTTGAATATATATATATATAATAGAAAATAATCCCCTAATTTATCCCTCAAGCTTTTAAATGTGCACCTATACTTCATATATAGCTCAACACTCAATCTAGGGATGTAATATAGTGTAAATCTTAATTTGGAAATGACAATATTGTCCTAATGACTTGTGTATATATTTTGAGATAAATTCCATATCCTTAGTCTAATTAAATGAATTGATTTCTTTTATCTACTACTCAATCAATCAAAAAATTAGTTGCATCATTCCAAACTAGTATACTCATCCTAGGAATCATTCCCATAACTTTGTAGAATCCAAACACTGTTTATGCGAGACCATTCATCTATGAATAAACCATCAAATGATTCATTTATAAATTTAGAGTTTCATCCCCAATCACACAACAATCACATTCTCAATTATATATATTTCTATCGTTGGTTCATATCCTATTAGAAGGCCTTAATGTTAAAATTTATTAAAATACCCCTATAAAATAAATTCTAATGTACTCATTTACTCACATGACATCTACCTAGAAATCTCCTAGATCTCAATTACAAATCATACCTAATGTACTCTAAACTCTCATAAATTACTACAAAGCAACATCAAACTCTAAGATTAGCCCCTACATAGGTATGAAGAACACTCAACTAGGTTATAGATTCATGTTTCCGAAGATAGATACCATCCAAGTTTAGCATGCTAAACCATTATCATATTAACAAATGATGAAATTTTCAAATCTAATTACACACACGTGCGCGCACGCGCACACACACACACACACACACACACACACACACACACACACACACACACACACACACACACACACACACACACACACACACACATCACATACTAGGTCAAGGACTACATAAGTTTTCAGGAAATTTTAGAGTATTTCCAATGTAGGTGGTGTACATTTTATACTTCAACCCAATCACTAACATTTTCCAATCCTCTCATGGATTGTCTCTAAAAATAGTCCTACCTCCACAATTCCACCTACATCAAGTAGAACCTTCGTAAGGGCATGAAACTATTCAATGTACAAGTAAATTTTGACATTCCATAATTTGAAGGAAAAATTGATGTTGATGAATTGGATAAATGGATTGATCAACTAGAATCATATTTCTCTATCAATAATTTATCTTATAATGAAAATATAATGTTTACACTTTTTAAATTATCTTTGCATGTTAATAAATAGTGGGAATCATACTCCCTACAAGATGATGATAATGATTATGTAAGCTGTTAATGTGAACCCCTAGTAACATGGGAAGTTTCATAAATGCTATCAAAGAGGAATTTTATCTAGTGAAGAAATATGAGGACAATTCAAAAAACTACACCAATTGTGTCGGTGTCTTGATCAGACAATATAAGACTACACTAACTAGTTTCATACCCTATTAGAAAAAATGAGTTCACTAGACACCGAGAAGCATCATATTCTCAAATACTATAGTAGTTTGTAATATTACATCCAAGAAGAGATGGATTTTTCAAACATTAATACACTTGGGGAATCCTACCAATATGTAGTCAAGGTTGAAGAAATGCCCAAACACAAGGGGAAAAAGAAACTTCGTTTTTCAAAAAAGGGAAATTTGAAACTAAGAAACAAGGAAAAGATGCACCACCATAGAAATATGATAATAATTATGCATGGAAGGAAAATTCATAAAAATATAGGAATGTGGTATGACAAGCACAAGAGTAGGTACCATGACATGAAGGATGTTGATTTGTCAATAAAACTACTAACAAAGTCATGAGAGCGAGATCTAGTAGAATCATCCTTAAAGAACCAAGGTGTACATGAATAAAAGTACCAAGCTGTGGATGCATATTTGTATACCACTATTACTACCACACGAATAGTGCACTTACCAAAATAGGATGCAAGATGAATATTTCACTCGTAGATTTAGGTAAATGGTATGGATCTTCACTTTATCCTAAATAGCGGTAGTCAAAATAATGTGATATCTACATAAATAGTAAAAACGCTAAATATGGTAAAAATCCTCACCCACAACCATACTTCATTAGTTGGGTCCAAGAAAGATATGTGTATATGAATTTATAGTGTCTTCTTCCTTATTTAATCAAATTTTTCAAGGATGTGGCGGTATGTGATGTTACACCATAAGATGTTTATGATGTACTTCTTAGATAGACATACATTTTGGATTTCTATGGAGTCTACTAGACTAGGCCTAGGAGTTCCACCATCACTCTAAGTCATTAGTGTTACCACATCATATAGGTATCCCCTATTAAGTCAGCATCCTTAATCATTATAAAATAGTGTCGAGGTTGATTTCTTAAACTAGGACCTTTTTCCTACTCATGACTATCCATCCCTCTCTTGTCTATGGGAGATACGGGCCCATATATAGATAGGCCCTATATAGAGATCAGTAAAAGGATACGAAAAAGATTAGAACAACCACAAGAGTCATCCCACCAAGAAAAATAGTGCAATGGAATTAGATGGATCAAATGATATTTGAATACACAGATGTATTCATACCACCAACGTGTGTTCATTTGTATTATCGGGTGAAACATCCAATTGAATTGGTCACTAGAATACCCCTTTTGGATGAACCCATATATAAGTGCTCAATACTTGAGAATGAAGAAATCAAATGTTAGATTTAGAATGTGATTCGAAAGGGTCACATTTGACCAAGTGCATCACCTTATGGGAGCTCAGTTATTTTTTCAAAATAAATATGGGATGTGGCGACTTTGCATTGAATATGAAACCTTGAATGAAATAACAATAAATAACATATACCTATTTCCACATATTGATGACCTCCTATACCATCTCAAAGGAGATAAGTTTTTCAAAAAGATCAATATGAAGTCAAAGTATCACCAATTTCCCATCAATCTTACAGATGTTCATAAATTTACATTCAAATCCAAGGAGGGCTTGTTCAAATGGTTGGTCATGCCTTTTGGGATGACAAATGCACCTGCAACATTCATGAGGATGACCGAATATATCCTATAACTATTCATTTTCTTCATGTACCACTGATAACATTATTTTATCCACTAATAGATGGTAGGAGCACATTTAACATGTTTAATGGGTTATTTAGACCTTGTGTTAGAATTATATCTATACCAACATAGATAAGTGTTCATTTGGCATGGAGAGTATCAAATACTTGTTACATATCATCAATAAGGATGGTGTGTATGTGTACCTATGTCATTTGAGACTTATCCAACACCAAACTTGGGCCATTATTAAGCTTTGAAGTTTTTGGGACTAGCCAACTTCTATCGTGGGTTTACACTTAGTTTTTCTCACATTGCATGGCCTTTAAATTAGGTGACACACAAAGAAATGAAAAAATCATATAGACAGAGGCACAATAGAAGGAATTTACATAGATGAAGGAGAGACTCTTCTCAACATCATTCCTAGTATTTATAGATCTACAACATTCATCTAAGATAGAAACAAATTCTTGAGAATATGTATTTATCATAGTGCTTACCAACATGGGAATCTAGTGGCATACCACAGTGAGACCTTCTCTAACATAGTCCTGTAGGTAGCCTATATATGACAAGGATTTGAATGTCATTTTACAAGCCTGTAAACAATGTAAACACTACATTCTAGGGAAATATACTATCATACATAAAGAACATAAGCCTTACAGCTCATGTAGACCTAAAGCAAGTAAAAATATGATCTTCATCGAGAGGTGGTCCACCTATCCATAGCAATTCTATCTCAACATCCTACACAATAAGGGGATTTTAAATTGATTTATTGATTATTTGAGTTAGCCTTTGATTACCTCCCGAAAACAATCCATTATTCATGTGGGCATGACACATTAAAGTAAAACCAAATGTATGAACATGACTTTGAATATTATTAACATACATTAAGGACTAAGGGGTGGATAAATGTTTTGGAATATAACTTATAGAAAAGGGTTCTATGCCACATGGTACACCTTTTTGTTCCTAAAGGGGAATGTCAGAAATTGATTTGGGAGGCTCACTACAATTGGGTTGCAGATCACTTTGGAGTAGAGGAAGTAGTAGTATTCTTGTAGAAGTATTTATACTAGCCAAAGCTCTATCATGATGTGAAAAACTACATCATGTCCTACACGTCATGCATGATTTCCAAGCCATATAATTGAAATTAAGGACTTTATGCCCCTCTCCGCCAATTCCAAAACATCATGTGAGTATGTCTTAATGGATTTCATGTCATGTCTCCCTTCTACCAAGCCTAACCACAAATGTGTTTTTGTGGTGGTTAACAATGTCTCAAAAACAACAATATTGGAACTTTGCAAGAAGATAATCTTAGTAGAGAAGATAATAAAACTATTCTTTGAGCATGTTTGGGTTCATTTTGGCCTTCTAAGAAGCATCGTGTGACATAGGGATTTTTAATTGTGTGGATATTATGGTCCGTAATATGGTTGAATTATGAGCATCATAAGCAATTTGTACAAATATTGTAAATATTTATTCAAGATATGGAATAAGGTCTTATGATTCTTTAAAAATCATTGAAGAGTTAAATTTTTCCATCCTAGCTCTTTAGGATTCATAACTCATTTTCCCTCCAAAATGAGTAGTTTGAAAATTTGAATTATTTAGCATGATTCATAAGGATAATAAACATTTGTAAAGGATTTAAAACTATGTTATTATGGTCCTAAGGAACTATTATTGTATTTTGAATGTATTTTCACCTCCATGTTCATACAAACTCACCTCAAGAGTATTCTAGACTTGTCTCCAATGTAGGAGATAAAAATAAGTCTATCTCATGATTTTAGGTAAGATTATTGAGATTTGCTAAGTTAAGGAGGTTGTGTGAGTCTTATTAGGATCAAATTATCATTGGAGAACCTTAAGAGGATATTTTTATTATATTTCAAAAACATGGAGTGGGAAAAGGAGGAAGAAAATACTCTAAAGTGAAGAATTATTATGTAACTTTGTTGGAAAGATGTATGTTCTAGGGTATCTTGTCAGTCAAGATTGTAAAAGAAGTAAGTGATGATAATTGTTCTAGATTATTAATTTATTGAGCTAATTTTTTTTTTTTTTGTATTAAGAGGATCAAATGATGAATTTGAAATGATAGTTCATAATATCTTGCAATTACTTCCAAATATGCTTGTATTATTGTCAATTTTCATGTAATTCTAGACAAATATTATTGTGTAGGAAAATTAAGCGTCCTCGAGCTGAATAATATAAAAATAAAGTAGTAGAGAGGGGTGTATCAGAGCTCAGTTACCTATTTTTGAGATTTGAAAAGGTCAATTAAGAAAAATAAGGTGGATTTTCCCCTCACGGGTTCTTAGAAACCCCGATTTAGAGTTTAGATTAAAAAAATTATATATCTTCCATTATAGAGTATTTGAAGCTAATAATTGGAAAAAATAACTTATGTGTATTCCTATTTCAGATAAAATAAGTCTCATGGAGTTTCATTTCCAAATAAGGAATATATTTATGAAAGTTTCAAGAAGATGACAAAGTTAGTTGTTTAAGGCCTAATTTACTCTAATTCATTTTCAACTTGGAAAAATCTATAGAGAGTTGAGTGATAAAACGAGCTATGAGATTCTTAAACATGATAAAGGTATGTGAAAATTCCTATTGATTTTCAATAATTTGTCTCTAATAAGATCTATACCTAAAATTGTCCAAAAACAGACCTAAAAGACAATGTTAAGGCATATGCCTAAAAGTTCAAGAAGAAACTTTGCTTAAGTGACTCCATCTAATCTCTTATGGGATAATGCATGATGGTATGAATAAAATGAGGTAAATATGATTTTTACACGCTGTTAAATCATAATATTTTCATGTTCCATCTTAGTTTAAGGAAATTGAGACCTTATTGTTAGAGCACTATAACAATAGTATCAAATTGAATGATCTTGAGCATGAAATTGGGGCATCATATCTTAAAGGAGTAAACATGACATGTTGGATAAGGAGTAGTAGAAATAGAAAGATCATTTATCGGTGTAACTAATTTTTGTCTATGCTTTTGAGTGTTTTGTAGTGTATTTGCCTTCTATAGTGCTAACAATATTGTTACATTTATAAAGTGAAACAAGAATCATAGATAGTGTTTAAGCGATTAGAAATCATTTATGGATGATGCATGTGATGTAAGTTGTAGAGTTATCTTGATATTAAGCCTAATAAATTTAAGGGAGTGTCCATTGGTAAATGCAAATTCTTATGTTAGAGATATGAAAACATAGTCAATAACTTTGTTCTTTAACAACCAAGAATCAATTGAAGGGTAGTTGGTTTAGGAACCTCATAGTTTGATGAAGAACTTAGATGATGGATGTTTAGTATGAGTAAAACATTGGATATTGAATGTTGATTATATTATAAGCCAAGACAAAATATACAAAATGAAGAGAAGTTATGAGATGTAAGGACAATGAAATATGATGGAGACAATAATGTATTTTCATTGGTTGGAAGTAGAAACCAAAGGTCATAAGGACCTAATTCCTTTGAATGAAAATTTCAAGGTATCTTTAAGAAAAGGCATAATCTAGAAATAACTCTACAATTACTCTGATTCAATTGCAAACTTATTAGAAAGGATCTTGACTTTAGGAATGTTTCTTTTGATGCCAATAAAAAATATCTTGATAGTAAATATGGTAAATTAGGTTTGCGGGTGGTCGGTGAACAAGTGAAAATAGGGTTTAATGTACAAGGTTGTTATCAATGGTCCATGATGGACACAAAACCGAATGATTCCACCACATTCCACACTTAAATCAATAAAAAAAAGAGGTAGTCAATTGCATGATTGTGCATTTTCTTCAAATGTATCACTTCAAACATCCATGCATGTGGGATGAAAGTATTATGTATGTTAAACATAAATAAAAATGAGATATTCATAGCTCCATGGGACATAACCCATTTTAGGCATGTCTTGAATTTGAGTCATTGGTTCTCATTGATGTAGCTTCTCCCTTTATGTTGGAAGAATAATCTACCCATATGCAGAAAGAAGTGGATAAGGAAACTAAATTTTGGAACAAATTCCATACATCTAAAATCATGTTCATGAGATTTTGGAAGAAACTATCCAAAAGTAAAATTAGCATCATGATACCCATCAGGTTCTTCATTAATTCCAAGTAGCGGATAAGCTCGATTTCATCTATAAAAATATTTACTCAAAGGTCCATACTAGAAACTCATACTTTTGTGATATGGGCCATACACCATCACCAAAAAATTTGGTGAGAATGCATTTGAGCTTAATCTTCCACCCTACCTTGGGTTGCATCCAATTTTCAATGTTGAGTTGCTTCACCCATACTTTCCTCCATTCTTGGATACATCAAAAATTGGTAAACAATTGCAAAGTAAAAATTTGAACCCAGAATGTGTGACACCAGTGAACTCTAATTAAATCATTGACATTTTTTCAAGGACATTAAACATAAAAAAATCACACTCTACCAAATTGTGAGGGCAAGGAAGATGACACACCAAGGAAGTTTTCACCAAGATCCAGTTGAGATTTCATTTCGCACTCGGTAATAAATCTAGGAGAAATTTGTACCATTTTTATTAGTGAGGAATGAATGATCCAGAATAGGATTTCTAAACAACTATTTTTAAAAAGTCTTGAAAAAATATTCTTAGCAATTTTTGGTAGATTTTAGTATTTTGCATTTTCGTAGGTATTCAAAGCACTCATAGGGTTTGAATCGTACAAAGATATCCAAATTTCTATTTTCCATGGATTTTTTTATTAATTTCATTCCATCATATTTCCAATGAGATCCTGCGATTATAAAATCAAGTCAATGGGCTAGGAGATATGACCCCAACAAGGAACACTAAATTAAAAAATAGTAATAATAAGATAGATTTCATATTTTTCACTTCTATATTTTTAATCCATCCTTAAGGTTGATATAAATGGTCTCCATGTAGTTTGAACTATTGGTTTCCATCCGGAACCCTTCATATTGTATTTTATTAGTTTTTGTATTCTCCATTGTATAGATTTAAACTAGTGTGCTTTGAATAAAGAGATAGATCCGTAGGAATACACATCTTTTATGGAGTTGTCAATTTTTATACTTTTAAAATTACATTAAAATTATTTTTCTTACATATCTTTTAGTTTGAATTGATTATTATAAAAATTAATCATCATCGTTAGTCTATTGTTCATAAGGTTACAAATCAATTTAGATCACTTTATCTTGTCAGAGATTTCTCTAGAGAAATTTAGTCTTGAGTTGATAGGGGATACCATCCCTCTAACCAAATCCATGTATTTCATCATTTCAATAGAAAGGATTTATAGGTTTTTGTTGTATGCCTAGATTTAGATAACCTACAAGATGGATTAGTAAATATGAAAACCCCAAATCAACTACTAAAACAAAATGAGCTTATGTTTCCATTGTGAAGAGAGGGATGATTGGAGTTTCTTTCATTGAATAAAGTGAGTAATACTCTTAATATATGAATCTAAAACTACACACAAACACACTTGAAAAATGTTAGTTATTTTTTGTGGTTAGGGGACCTGCCTCAATTTGATCCCTAACACTTTTAAGGAGATAAAAGACATTTTATTGATGTAAAATAACAAAGCAGTAAATGAAAATGACAAGTGTACTTGACTCAGATCGCAGAAAATCACGGTTGTATTTAACCAAGAATCACATGGATATCGTAAGATAATATCAAGTGTAATTCCCACCCATGTTGAGATTTTTCTAGAATAGTGTTGTAACAAGTTAGATATATTATTTTTACTTCACCTTTCCTTCTTTAAGACATGTAAAACCAAGATATGCAAGCAAGAGAGCAAGAAAACTCAAGTATAGTCTTTGTGCACTAAGAGCCAGGGGTTGGAATGAGGGGGGTGAGGGTGATTTTATAGATTTGGAGTGCATAAGGAAGTGGGACACACATGGGTAAATGTGAGTGGGTGAGGGTTAGTAAATGAGTGGTGAGGTGTCTTTTAGCTCCATTTTATGGGGTTTTATGATTTTTTTTGGTCTTTTTATGTTTTATAATGTTTTTGTGTTTTTGAATAAGGGACCTTATACACAAGGTGCATTTTCTAGTGTCTAAATTTTTCCCTTTTTGGGATGCATGTTGTAGTAGGAAATATGTAGCGTAAATACTAAAGACAAGATGGGGTAGTAATCCTATGGTGGTGGTTTTTGCACTCGCAGCTTAGTTGGTTGACTAGATAGACATGAACCTAGAAATGTGATTGAATGTACACTTTAATAGGAGTCTATGAAGGGTTTGATAGGTTTATTTCATGATGTAAAGACTACGAGTCAATAAATTAATAATTGAATGATCAATTGTAGTGGAATCAAACAAGATGTGTGATTCCCCCCTCAAGTGATGGTTTTAAGAATTGTATGTTACCCCAACGTAATTCGAGACAAAAAGTGGTGATTAAAGATGAGAGAAATTTATCATTGGAAAAATGTGTGTGGAACAGAAATAATGAAAGGGTTTCCCTAGTCATATGCATTGGAAAAAGTGATGATGTGGATGTAAAAGAGTGCATGAAAGTACTTGTAAATCATGAGGTGAATAGGTATATTTGATTGATGAAAGGTTGACAATGAACAAGCTTAGCGATGGATTTAATAAGAAACATGACATAGGTGAGGTAGTGAGATGGATGAATTAGAGGTGAGCTAGGAGTGATTTGGGGGATGGAAGAGTTGGGTGGAGAGTTGGGGGAGGTGGCGATTTGGACGAGTTATATTAGGGCTAGAAGCAAGCGGGGTAAGATGGATATATGAGCTAGTAGGTGCAATGGATGGATGAGCTCGGTGAGTTGGGTCACCAAGCTTGGTGGGTGAGTTAGGTTAGGGTGAGGGAATCAAATGAAGAGGGAGAGATGGTGGGAAAGAGGGGATAAAGTTATTTGATTTTCTAGCGCGACTCAACGTGGTGGGTGAGAAATGGGTTGGGTAGTTAGGTTGGGGATGGGTGTAATGCATGTTGGGTAAGCTTGGTCACAAGTGTGACCAAGCTAAGGTGTGTGAGGAGATCATGAATGAGCCAATTCATGGGCATGAATTGATGGGGTAAATATGTTTGGGGTAGGGGTGAGGTGGGATGTGGGTGGAAGGGTTGAGGGGAAAACAAGCTACTCGGGTGTGCTCGGGGAAAGCTCAACGAGGTAGTGTGGGGTGAATGGGAGGGTGAGTCGAGTGGTGAGGTGTTTCATGTAGCTTGGTTGTGACCATGACTGATCCGGGGAGTGATGAGAAGGGATGAAGTGTGAGGATGATCTAATTGGGTGACATTGTGAACGCAGGATTGTAAAGGTGCAACAAGTGGAAGAGCAACTAAAATGTGTGGTAAGGAAGGAAGATGGCCAAGATGAACATCCTCAAGGCATTGTGTCATGTACACGAACTCATCAAATGTATGTAATGAATGAATTTGTAAGTGGTGGGAGATATTAGGTATGAAAATTTTAGAAAATAGGTCAATGAGCTTAGTTTTTGGAAGCATAAATGAAATGTGGTGAACAAGAGCATGCCAAAGCATGAAACATTCAATGATAGACTCACTATGGGATTGGTGAATCATGTGAAAGTCAATGAGCATTAATTAGGGCATGATATGGATGGAGAAGTGAGATAAAAAGGTATCCGCAAGTTGTGGGAAAGTGTAAAGGTTATAATGTGGGATGCGCAAGTACCAATCAAGTACATGACCAATGAGTGAAAGTGGGAAAATATGTAGAAAAAGAGTGTCATCGTGTTGGATAACGTGGCATGCATAGAATAAAATATACAAGTGGTGTTGGGTATCCTTGGTGCCATCAATTTTTTTAAAATTGGGTAATTTGAAATGTGGTGGATAGAGAGGAGGTGGTACCATGGGATGGATACGCTCATTACAAATGGAGATATAAGTCGGCACGGGTGGAAATTCCCTAAATTTTGGGACTCGTGCTTAACAATGCAAAGTTGATAAAGAAGGTGTTGATGAATAAAATAAGGGTGTGAATGAATGTGGAAATAACTAGAAGCCATAGGGAATGACAATGAATAAGACTTTGAAACACGAGTGAAAAGAATCAACAAAATGGTATGTCCAAAAATCACGGGTTTGTTCATCAAATTTTAGAACAATCTACAAAAGATGGGAAAACCCACTAAAAGTAGAAAAGACACCGAAGACTAAAGATATCCATGAAAGAATGAAAATTTTCCGAGCATAGGGGATAAGCCGCATAAGCCTACCTAAAGTTATGGATCAAAGAAAGACATAAATAGAGCAAGGCATAAATGACAGAGTCACAACCAAAAGAAGTGTCTTTAGGATGATTTTGTAGGAAATATATTTATTGTACTTAAATCAAATGAATATAATGTACCATAATTTTCATGAGATAAATTAAGATATATGGGTGCCTTAGATGTGAGTGAAAACACAAGCCAATGTGTAGGTGTGAATTTAAACATGTGATTGGTGAGTATTAAATGGAGGGTAATTATAAGTCATGTATTTCTCCACTTCCAACCAGCACGTCTATAGCCCCGATGGAGGTACATTTTATTCTAGTTGTAGCATTTCTCTAATGTTATCTAGGCATCCATAGCCCTAATAGAGATATTGGAAAGACCCCTAAGAGAGAGTGTTCGATGTTCTTTTTTTTTTGTTTTTGAATTTTAAATTTATATTTGATTTTTATTGTTTTGATATGTTTTTCACATGATATGTAGCTCTCTCGATTTTCCAAGGGGTTTGGAATCACAAGTGGCTTGATGGAGGGAGTGGAAGTAATTACGAAGATGACATTAGCAAGTGTGAACAAATAATGAATTGGGGTCTTTAAGAAAAGTTTTTAAATGTGTAAGAGTGCATGGATCTCAAAGACGACGGTCGTTCTTAATTTACCAAGTTTAAGCAATCTGTAGTAGAGACTATTGACTCACAAAATGTGACAAAAAGATGATCAAAGTTTACACCAAAATTTGTGAAATAAACCATGGAATGTGAATGAATTATAAATGAAAATGTGTAAAGTGAATGTGAGAATCAAAATAAAATATCAATAAATGGAGAAATGTGGAAGAACATCCGTGAGCAAGCGTTTTTATTTGAAATATATTTTTCTTTTGGATTTTTGAAAGATTTTTAGCTATGTGAAAGTGGGTGGTAATGATGATAGAGAAATACTTATGTATAATTAGGTCGTGTTTCAAATCTAGGCATGATGAAAAGAAGTGGAATGTATGGAGCATGTGGAATGTGGTAGTGAACCCAAATGAAAGTTCCCCTTAGTTCACATAGGGATTAGATGAAGAAGGGACATGATGTAAAGAAGAAAGCAAGATAGATGATTGGAGGGATGGGAATGAATTTGATGATAAGTGAAGCAATAATTTTGAATAAAAGCCACAAAATGGTGGTGTGTGAAGAATGTGAGTGTGGGGATGAAACACATAAGAAAGGTGATGAATGTGGTGGATGTGTGAGAACGTATGGTGGTTGAGGGCATGAGAATAAATCAATGAAAAATTGTGGAGTTTTATGAAGCATGATTTTGGTGATGATATCAAGTGGATGAGGCATGAATAACATCATGATGTGTGAAAGAAATGTGAGAACCAATGGTGTGATCTTGTGATGAAGAGGTGTGATGATAGGATGATTGTATGGAATGAGAAGAGGCATGTAAGAAGGAATGTAAAACATATGAGAATGTGGGAGATAATTGGAATGATTGGAAAGTATAATGAGATGTGGAGGAGGCTTATGAAGCCCATGTGTAAGAACAAATGGTGGTGTGGATGTGAACACATTAAGGAGATCCGATAATGAAAATGGTGCATGAATAAGTGGTGTAGGAGGAAATAATGCAGATGTGAAATAAATTTCCAAAGGATGTGTAGTAATGTGAGTACAAAGGGGTGACTTGTGAGAAATATATGGAAGATTAACGGTATACAAGTGACAAAGAATTAGATGCAAGAAAGGTGTAAAAACCTTGATAGATGGTAATAGAGATGTAATGGAGGCACCGTAAACAAGAACAAAGCTTGAATGAGTGGTGAGGAAGGAAGTGAAAAATATGTTAAAGAAGCATGTAAGGTAAGTGAAGATGATGTGTGTCAAGCTATATGATGAAAAACACAATGTAGATGGAATAATAGAGTGTGTGATAAGTGGAGTGTGTGTGAGAGAAGTGAAGGAAGAAGTAGGGGTTGTGGTAGGAAAGATGGGATCATATGATGATATAGATGAGTGAGAGCTAGATATAGGTAGTGATAATGTGGAAGAATCCTGTGAGGATGAGGATGAAACCCGTCCATAGTGGAAGTACATGATAGTGGAGATAGATATAAGTATGATGTAGATAATGAATAATTTGGTGAGCATGATGGTGTTGAGTCCAAGATGGGATTATGTACGGCGGTGTATTATGAATTATTGGGTTTAGATGATGATACATTAAAAGTGCATGATGATTTTGAGGTAGTGGGAAGTGAGGAATCAGCTGATGGAGAGGTGATACATGGATAAAAGTGGGAATAATACCATGTAAAGTGATGGGATGGGTTATAATAGTTAAAGGTGGAGGAGATGGTGGTTCAACGAAAATGCCCCCATTGTCGAGAAGGTCTTGAATGATATTACATATTTGGGGGCATGAATAAGTTGTGTAACTATCTCGTATGATGGTAATCACATGTGTCATGGGAGGAGCACCATAATAGTGGGGGTGGTGTGGGAGGGAGAGTGATGAGATTGGTGTCAAGTAACTTGTTTAGAATAGAGGAAAGTGACTAAGTAAATGGGATGAAATTGCAATGGGGTTGGATTAATCTAAAATCCTTAGGGAATGTAATGAATGAAAAATGTGGGTCTAAAAGGTGATGAAGTGTAAGGATGATCTAATTGGGTGACATTGTGAACGTAGGAGTGTAAAGGTGCAACAAGTGGAAGAGAAACCAAAATGTGTGGTAATGAAGGGAGATGACCAAGATGAACATCCTCAAGGCATTGTGTCATGTGCACAACCTCGTCAAATGTATGTAATGAATGAATTTTTAAGTGGTGGGAGATATTAGGGATGTAAATTTTATAAAATAGGTCAATTAGCTTAGATTTTGGAAGCAAAAATGAAAGGTGGTGAACAAGAGCACGCCAACGCATGAAACATTCAATGATAGAATCACTATGGGATTGGTGAAGCATGTGAAGGTCAATGAACATTACTTTGGGTGTGATATGGATGGAGAAGTGAGATAAAAAGGTATCCGTAAGTTGTGTGAAAGTGTAAACGCTGTAATGTGGGACGCGCGAGTACCAATCAAGTACATGACCAACGAGTGAAAGTGGGAAAATATGTAGAAAAAGAGCGTCATCGTGTTGGATAAGGTGGCATGCATAGAATAAAATATACAAGTGGTGTTGGGGATCTTTGGTGCCATCAAATTTTTAAAATTTGGTAATTCAAAATGTGGTGGATATAGAGGAGGTGGTACCATGGGATGGATACGCTCATTACAAATGGAGAGATAAGTCGGTCGCAGTGGAAATTCCCTAAATGTTGGGACTCATGCTTAACAATGCATTAAAGAAGGTGTTGATGAATAAAATAAGGGTGTGAATGAATGTGGAAATAACTAGAAGCCATAGGGAATGACAATGAATAAGATTTTTAAACACGAGTGAAAAGATTTTCCAAAAAATCACGGGTTTTTTCATCAAATTTTGGAACAATCAGAAAAGTCGGGGAAAACACTAAAAGTAGAAAATACATATCAAATGAATATAATGTACTATAACACATGAGATGAAGATATGTGTGCCTTAGATAAGAAATATATGAGATATAGAGAATAGAGAAGAACTATGAGTGTGTATGAGACTAATGTAATCTATTTTGGATATGAATAAAGATTGATGATTGAAGAAAAGCTTATTATGTGATTTTACATTCTTTTTGTTCACCAATTAGATGTAGATTACTCTTTTCCCTTGCACATCCTTAACAAAAGGATGAACTTCTTAACCCTCACATTTATTGTTGAGGCTTAAGGTCAACATTTTGTGTGTCTGAGCCTAGGTTCCTTTTGTTAAATTAGATGTTGGAAAAATTTCACCACTAGGGTATTGGAAACCAACATTGATAGAAATTGAGGATTGGTGGGAGAATCAAATTGATATATTTGTCAAAGGAGAAGCAAAGAGACTCAAAGCATCATATAAAAGAAACTAAAGGCAAAAGTATTTGGAGAATACGAGAGAGGAATTTTGGTCTCAATTCCCACATTTATTGTGGCCTTGCATATTGGCACATGCTAAAAGAATAAAGTGGTCATGACTACATTTGAGGAAACCTTTTGAGTGGACTCAAGAAAACTAAACATACTTAGAAATCTTGACAAACCTGGACTAGAGAAATCGATTATTGGTTTGAGACCACATTAGATTCATACATAATTACTTGGGCCATCAAGGGTGGAAAAAATATTTGATCATAAGAAGGTTGAAGTTCTAAGCGGAATGAGGAATATTTCTCAAACAAATTCTGATTTTAATCAAGATTTTACTGGTGAAAAAGGATTAATTAAAAGCGGAAAAGTTCCTTTAGGGGAAAAGCACACCGCGAGATGGCGTACGTGAAGGGGGTGATCCAAGAGACATAAATGATAAAATTTAATGGGGTGATGGTTGGGACAAAAGAAATAAGATGACATGAAGAAAAAAAAAAAAAAAAACAAATTACAATTGACAAAAAGAAGGATTAGGTGGATTAGGATGAATAATTAACTAAAAGAAAAGAATTAATCATAATGAGGAGGTCAAAAGAGAGAGCTAGGATAGTTTAGAGAAGAAAGAGTTAGAGAAAATATATAAAAACAAAGGTTAGAAAGGAGGAAAGGGTGAAGAAGTTAAATGAAAGAAAAGAAAAATTAAACAAAGTTTAGAAAATAGAAAAGAAAGATCAACCCACTTCAAGTGGAGGCCAAAATTGGCTACCCAGAATGGAGAGGAGACACTCAGAGTCTTGCTATCATTCCCACATCAAGTGGAGACCAACAAATTTTGGTTACCCCATGGAACCCCGTGGTACAATGTCCTTAGATAATCCAAGTACAACGGTCGATAGTAAAGCAAGCTATGTTAATGAAATATTTACATAGGAATTGGTAAGTAGACTAGAACCTGATATCTCAAGGAGATAGTAGGAACAAGTAGAATGGGAAGAGGTAAAGGAGAAAACTCCATTATTGATTAAAGAAAAGGTGAAGAAGAAGAAGAAGAAGTTAGTAGGGTGGAAGAACTAGCTAAGGAATTTGGAGAGAAGATAAACATAATAGAAGAAAAAAATAAAGGAGAAAGTGGCTTCAAAGAAAAAAACAAGAGAAAAGGATAGAAAACAAAATAAGAAAAGAAGAAGTGATGAAGGATTAGAAGACAATTATAGATTAAGAGATGTTAAAGGAAGGAAGTTATTTTTGAAAAAGATAATTATGAAAAGACATGCCAAGAAAAGATGTGTCCCCAACCACCACACTAACCCAAAGGAGATGACCCCCGGATCGGATGCCATTCCATGTGCCACTTCACATACCTATTCGAAAAGTAGAAGAAGGAGAAATTTTGATGGAAAGATATCAACAACTACAAGAAGAGTAAGAGAAAGAGAAGAGATTGTGAGAGAGTTCAAAGAGAATTATTAGGAGACCTATACTTTGACATTGAATTATCTAGAGATAAAGGAAGAAAGGTAACTTGCAAAAATCATATAATCAATCTAAGAAAGTGAAAATCCCAAAACAACAACCAATTATCCAGCAACAATCAAATTCACAACCAACTAGGAAGATGGCTTAGAAAATTAAATTACCAGTATTTGGAAAGGATACTAAAGATATGCAGAGGAACATTTATTCATTTTGGATTCATATTGGAAGAGCAACAATATAATAGATACTACAACTAAAGTTGTATGATTTCATAGGCACTTTAAGAGAAGACACCCTATGTTGGTATATGAAGACAAACACACAAGGTAATAAAGATTGGGATGCAATTGAGAAGGAATTTAAGACATATTTTCACTTTCCAGAGGCACCCTCGGAAGGTGTTAGTAAAATGAGAGAACTAGTCTAAAAAGAAGATGAAACAATTAAAGAATTCAGTCATAGATTTAAAAATGTCACATGAAAGTTGGAGGAACCAATGATAGATAAACAATGAATTGAGTGGTTCAATTTAGACTCTACCCTACATTAGAGCATCAATGGATGGAAAACCATTCCCAACCCTTTTAGATGCAATAGAAATGGCCATAAGATTGGAAGCACAACCCACAGTGAAGAGAGGGAGAAAATTCACTCAAAACAGAATTGGAGAGAGTGCAATTAGAGTTGGCTAAACTAAAACTTCAACAAGAAATTCAAAAAAGAGGATTTCAGAAATAGCTCCCCACCAAGAAATAACATTAGACCAAAGATTTGGTGTATAGTATGTTGTGTGTAGAGGGACAGAAAAATAGATTTCCCTTACCTAGAAAAATCTAAAAAAGGTTTACATTGTCAAAAACATTCATCAGAAAAAGCTTCTTCCAAGTCATATCGCACAAAAAAGAACTTGGTGTGGGATTTGTAGACTATGGGATCAACATACTCAAGATACTTTCCCATTATTAGAAGTAGCTCCTCCTACTAATCAACTAATGTATTACATTACAACTTATGGATCCTACAATCATTATCATCATACTTTCCCTTCAATTGATGCCCTTGAAGACTTAAAGGAGTATAATACCCATAGGGCTATGACAGTGAGGAAAAACCTAGGACCTACACCTCCCCACCTCCACAACAACAACCAACACCCACAATTACAATTCCATAGTCCACACATCCAACAATTACTACCCCCACCATATCAAAACTATCAAGGTGGACAATCTCAATTTGGAAGTGGCTACCAAGGCAATAACTACAACCCCAACTATCAAGGATATAATGGTGGTGGATACCAAGGTGGATATAGAGGAGGGTATAGAGGAGGATTTAGAGGTGGATACAATAACTATCAAGGGGGAAGAGGATATCAAGGATACCAAGGAAGGAAACCACCATAACAATTCAAGGGTTGGCTTCCAAGATAAGAGACCTATGCACTACTACAAATGTGGAAAAGATGGACATTTAGAAAAGAATTATACAGAACTTATCCTTGTGGATTTTGTCATGAACGAGGACATGACTCCTTTAGTTGTCCCAAAATGCCACACAATTTTATCAAAATGGAGGCACAAAGATAGAAGCACTAGGTAGGGATGCCCAAAAAATGTTCAACATCTCACTAAGATACCATGGGATGAGGAGAAAGTAGGAGAAGATAGGAAAAAACATCTAGCTCTAAGAGAAAACTAGAAAAAAGGAAGAAAAAGGAGGAGGCCAAAGAGAATTATTTTAAAAGGAAATCCACTAAATCAAACCATGATCATGAGGAACCAAAATATAGAGTCTTCCGCTATAATAACTAGAAGTGTTGTCAAGAAAGAGCATACCCCAGGGAAAAATAAGATCATCAAGTTACCCACCAAAGAAGATTCATCCAGTGGAGAAGACTGGGATGCTAAGGAGATCAGACCAGACCTTCATGATAAATAAGTCAAGAAAAGTAAGGTAGTTATTAAGAAAGCACAATCCCAGGAGGACACAAAAAAAAAATACTTTATGGAAGATGAAATCATTTCCCTCAAAGAAATAACAAGGTTAACTATCAAATGTGGTCTCGTTGACAAGTTAAACAATTTAGAAAATATTGGAACAAAGAAGATAAAAGTTTTCATGTCCAGACATATTGAGGCTAGACCATCACAAGAAAAAGAGAAATGTCTTTAGAACACAAAGAACATGGAGAAAGTCCACCATATACTTGAACATTGAAATATTTGATACTACTATTACAAAGGATACTTCTAGATCTCGGGGCGGATGTAAATATGATGTCCAAAACAACTTGGGAGAATCTATGGGAAGACCTCAATTAGAACTTCTAGATATTACATTGGGTTAGCAGATGGATCCACAAAGACACCCATGGGGGTACTAAAGAAATGTAGAGGTCAATTTTATGGGAATTAAAAAGATTGTTAATTTTTAAGTTGTAGAAAATGTTGCTTTAAAACCTACATACAATGCCATTTTGGCCTTGGAATGGTTTGTTGACTATAATGGTACATTAAATTTAGAAGAAGAAGAAATCACATTGGATTAGATGGAATTCGTGTCCACGTACCACTATAAGTAGGAATGAATGCCACATGGTTTGAATAAATATGGCATGATATCGAGGAAGAAGATTTTGATGAAATACAAGGGATATATACTCTAAATCGATTGACTAACATTGAAAAAGAATTGAACCAAATTATGATGGGGAGATTTAGTAAAAAGTGAATCTACTAATGAGATTTTTGATAATGTTGTAGAAGCATGGGTACATGGATTTCCCGAATCTAGAGTAAGGAAATTACATTATGCAAGAAGGATACCACCCCATTTAATCACCCTAGAGGATGATAACTCTGACTATGAGGATGATACAAATGATCAATTTTTCCCACACAAGAAAAAATTCAAAGAAGAAGATGGATATTATTCCAAAATGAAGAACTAGAGGACAAACCAATCAAAAGAGTATATAAATTAAGCCATGGGGCATCCCACCAAACTTTACCAAAATACTCAGGGTTTGGGGATCTAGAAGGGTATCTCGAACAAATGGTAAAAATATTCCCTAACAAAACAACAAGAATGGAAGCTTTAGATGATACTCTGACAATTAATGTTGCAAGATGGTGGGAAACACATAAAAGAAATATATCTCATTGGAATTCCTTGACCACATTATTAAAGACAAGATACTTAGAAAGTGAAGGATACTATGCAACCATACTTGAGTATACTTGGTGAAAAGGAGATCCACAAAAACACATCCAAGTGTGTGAAAGACACTGGAAAATATGTGGGGAAAATTTCCTCTTGTGTGGATTCAATTATTTTTATGGACATTAAGACCCATACCTAGATCTTGGTACATGCATCAAGAAACAAGAAAGGAAACACAAAATTGGGACCAAATTGTGAAAGGAATTTTTCCACACATTTAAATTTTGGGATGTAGATCTCAACACACTTCAAGAATTACAAAAGATAAGAATGTTCCTATTCTTAACCCTAGAAGAAACCACAAACCAATTTTCACATAAGAAATAGACTATCTAAAAAAAAAAAAAACCAAGAACAACCAAGTAAAACTCGAGAGATGGCCTACTATTTTGTAGTAGAAAAACAAGAAAGAGAAGAAAAACCTAAAAATTTAAAATACAAAACAATAGAAGGAGAAAGAGAAGTATTGGAGACCAAAGTAGAAGAGGACAAATACTACTATCAACCTCAAAAATTAAGGAATGAAAATATTGGAATAAATGGGGAAGAAAAGTTTTGCTAAGATTAGAGATTATTGGTCGGAAGAAGAGGTGGCTAAAGTAGTAGAATTACTCCAAGAATTTCAAGGACATATTTCCTAAATATTTCAAGGAGTTGTAGGGTATAAAAGAAGAATTTGGAACCATGAAAATTCAAATCAAAGACGGGATCAAACCACTAAAGAAGAGACCCTATAGATTAAACCCTAATCTAAAGGTCAAAGTCAAAATAGAAATAGACAAAATGTTGAATGCAGGTATTATTAAACATGTCGATGATTCAGAATGGATAATTCCCATGGTGGTCCAAAACAAAAATATAGGAGAAATTAGAATATGTGTGGATTATAGAGAACTCAACAAAGCATGTGTGCATGACCCATTTCCTACTCCATTCACAGAAGAGGTTTTAGAAAATGTAGTAGGAAGAGAGGTTTATTCCTTCACTGATGGGTTTTAAAGGTACCATCAGGTCCATGGATTTCCCTAGAAGATCAACCTAAAACCACATTTTCTATAGAATGGGGATATTTCATGTACATTGTAATGCCTTTTGGACTAAAAATGCACCAGTTGTATTCAACATAATAATGATTAATGCATTTAAAGATTTATCCATGATTTTTTTTAGAAGTGTACCTAGATGATTGGACCATCTATGGACTATTGAAGAATCATATACAAGTATTAAGACTAATGTTTTAGAGATGTAGAGCACTACATATATCACTGAATTTGAAAAATGTATATTTTTGACCCCATTTGGTACACTATTGGGTCACATTATTTGTAAAGAAGGCTTACTAATAGATCTAGTAAAAACTTCAGTAATTATGACATTACCACCCCTAAGACACAAAAAGAGGTTTAAACAATCTTGGGTTATACAAGATACCATAGGAAATTTATAAGAAACTATGTTGAAATCAATGTGCCTTTAGAAGAACTCTTGAAGAAAAGGACAAACAAACAGATAGATTGGACTAAACAATGTGTTGATGCTTTTGAAATTCTCAAGGATAAAATCTTACATGCACCCATTCTAATATTTCCAGATTGGAAATTTCCCTTTTCATATACATGTAGATGCATCAAGAATTTCCATTGGGAGTTTTAACACAACCAAGAGAGAAAATGGACCACCCAATAGCTTTTACAAGCCGCAAATTGGCTAAAGGCTGAAAGAAATTACTCCACTACAAAAAGAGAGGCATTAAGTATGGTATATGCCCTTACAAAAATTTAGACACTATCTTTTTAGCTACACCATTTTTTTTTTACATAGATCATGAGCCATTGAAATACTTATTAAATAAACCAATACTACAAGGAAGAATATGTCATTGGTTGATGTTATTCCAAGAATTTGATTTCACTATTTGGTAAAACTTGGGAAGTTGAATAATGGACCAAACTATCTATCTATAATAGAAAAGAGGGAAGATGAAGGACCTATTGATGATGAATTCCCAGAGCACACTTATTTAGGATTGAGGCCATCCCAAAAGAATTCAATGACATAGCCCAATTGCTCTTGCTTTGGGGAATTTCCTCCTGAATACAAAAAAAAAAAAGAGGAACCTACTAATTAGGATTTCCCCTTCACTCTAATCCAAGTTAGTTGTATAAGAAAGGAAAGATGAATTCCTTGAAGGGTAGTCCTAGAACATGAATGGAAAGGCATACTAATAGAGGCCCATGAAGGCATATCGATGGACACAATGGAGGAGAACAAACAACAAGGAAAGTAATGATGGAAGGACTATGGTGGCCTACACTATTTAGAGATACACACAAACATGCTAGGTCTTGTGATATATGCTAATGGGTTGGAAAACCAAATGTAAGGGATGAAATGCCTCTAAGACTAGTCCTAACACTAGCCCCATTTGAGAAATGGGCCATAGATTTTATTGGACCTATCAAACCTCTTAAAACATTCCCAGGATAGGTTTATCATCACAGAACAAAGTATCTTACAAGATGGGAAGAAGCCATTCCAACCAAATATTACACTTCCAAAACAACAACAAGATTCATCTATGAAAATATCATCACTAGGTTTGGATGTCCCCTAAGCATTACAAGTGATCAAGGAAAACATTTTGTGAATGCTACTATTAAGGAGTTGTTAGAACATTTTTAATAAATCATAACCAACACACCATATCATCCACAAGCCAATGGAATAGTTGAAGCATTCAACAAGGTCTTGGAAAAGGTGCTCACAAAAATATGCTCACTCAAAAAGTAGATTGGGACCTAAAAATACCAAGCAACACTATGGGCTTACCACACTACATATAAAATGGTTGACCAAATATTCTCCATTCAATTAGTGTATGGGCTTGAAGCCGTGGTACCCATAGAATTTATCCTTCAAGCTTAAGGGTGGCAGTAACATTTAGGATAAATGAAGATTCTTAGTACATGAAAGACTCATTGAGTTGGAAAACTAGATGAAAAAAATATTCATAACAACTTATAATTAGACTCAGGAGAAAATAAGATAGAAAGCATGGCATGACCGCCATATAAAAAGAAAAGAGTTTGACATAGGGGACCAAGTACTATTATATGATAGAAAATGGAAGAACCTAGAAAGCTTAAAGTTTGATGGTTAGGACCTTATATCATTAAGGATATATTATCATTAGGAGCTATAAAACTTTAGACATTGCAACAAAAGAATTGTTGGGCCACGTTAATGGAGCAGTGGATAAAGAAATATCACTATTTGGAATAAGAAGAAAATTTTAAAAAAATATAGCCTATCTAAAAACTAGAAATTCAACGGATAGGATGAGGAACAAGATGAAAAACCGCAAGGGCATCCTTCTCTACCAAAAAAACTCAATAAATAAGATAGATACAATAAATTTACAAAGGAGGAATAATTCAAATGAAGACAAAAGAAAAAAAAAATCACATAGCGTAGAGGAAACAATACCTATGCGTAAAAAAAAATCATAGAGGGAGGAAAGATACCTGCGTAATGAAAGAAAAACCCATGGAGGAAAGGATACCCATGCAATAACAAATAAAAAACCATGGAGAGGAAAGGATACATGTGTAAAAAAAAAAACCTATGGAGGAAAGGATACCCACATAAAAAGAAAAACGGAGGGAGGGGAGGATACCCAAAAGAAAACCACATAAACAAAAAAACCACGAGAAAGGGAAGGAAACACAAAAAAAAAAAAACCAAAACAAGGAAAAATGCAAAAAGCATGATAAAATAAAAGAAGAAATAAGATAGCTATGGAAGTAAGTAAATATAAGACAATATAGGATCCATGTAGCACAATAAACAAAAAATACATGAACTAAAGATACATTAAGGAAACTCTTGTAAACAAAGTAGACATATTTTCCCCAAAAGAACAATAAATGTGGTAGGTAAACACTAGAAAGATATAAAACATCAAATTATAAGGGCATAATACACAAAGGAAAGGATAGTAAAAGAAAGGAAACAAAAAAGAAAAAAACCATCAAAGGAAAAATAAACTAGGGCAATGAAAAGGAGAACCAAGAAGATGTAGACTCTCCGTTGTACACAAGAAGAGCTCCCACAACCCAAATTTCAGAAGCATTCAATGAAGTCCACTAAGCATGATCCCATGGGAGCATTTTCCCACCTTCCATTCAAAGTTCACACATGCGTGAGACATTCAAAGGTACATCCACTCTAACATTGTAGAATATGATCATACGTGGTTGGATGTTGATAGATAGTTGTTTCTTCAACAAAACTCAGCTACAGGAGAAATGGAGTATAAGGATATTGCAAAAGTCATAGGTGAGTTAAAAATAGATGCATGGAGATGAATTCCCTACTTTTTTAATGTTGATAATGTGATTAGGGTTCTCCTTAGTCGATTACACAACCAAATGTTGTATTTGGATCAGCCATACAAAATTGACACATAAATACTTGCAAGGGTTACATGATTATTGGAAGAGGATGCTCAACATTAACAAAGAAGAAGACACCCATGAAAACTACAATGTGGATGATGGATGTAACCATGACCAAAAGAGGAGTAAGAATTGGTGACATCAAAAATCATGCCCTCAAGTATACGCCATTAAGGCCATTTGTTTAAAAATTTATCATACAAATCGAGAAGATGGGGCTCATGGATTAAGTGCACAAATTTCCCTAGATATGATGACCTCCCTTTGAATATAATCTATGTGAAGTATTAGCTTTGTAATTCCATGAAAATACTAGGAATATTAAGGAAGGAAAACATACATTTTGTTATGGGTCTATTAGAACTATGTGCTGGCCATGTATTTCACATTACTCTCCCAACCTAAATAAAACTAGTTCAATGGTGGCAAGATAAACCTATTTTGGAGCATATGAACCAAATGGATCAACTACACCAAATCACATCCTTGATAGGTTAGAAAAAATATGAGACAACTAGTAGCAAATCAAGAAAGGGTATCAGAACAAATAATGATAAGATATGAAAATGAAGTGGTCTTCATTGCCGATACATAGATTACACATACATAAGACCTTCATTCCATGAACTTCACACATAGCCTATTTCCCTATGAAGCATCAGATGAACTAGTTACCACAACCATAGAAGCAATAAGAAACCTTCTAGTGGACCCTAGAAAACCAATACCTCCAAATATTAATGAAGTGATTGAAGAAACATGGGAGGAATTTTAGAAGAAATATCTAGAATAATATGGAAAACATAAAACAAGTAGAGTAGGCCTAACATATAAAAAAGATCAAATAAAGGGAAAATTTCTTTGGCCCCAACCACAAAATGCCAAAAAAGGAAATAGCCACAAGAAGAATGGTAAAAGAAATAGAAGTTAGTGAAGAAGAAGAAGATTCACAGGAAACAATACAAATATCCAAATCAGGAGAGGAAGAAACTTCCTCTCCCCACACTCACCACCAACCATACCATAGGAAGAGTCAAGGCCATAATTTTCAGGTGAATCAAGAACCATGGGAAGAATCACAATTATCCCAACTTTCTTACGGATACTATAAGATATGTTTAACTAGGAAAGGTGTCTCACAAGTAACACAACAATATGAAGTAGGTATAAGAACAAAGAAAGTGGAAATATAAAAAGCTATAATTCATTACATGAAGAAGTTTTATTTAATAGTAGGGGACATAATTCATCTCCTCCCACATGAATTACTGAAGGAAATTCAAACACAAGAAGACATAGATTATGAAAACGGTTGGTGGAAGGAAATCTCTTAACGGGAGCTAAAATAATTTTTAAAAATGAAGAAAAAACTATCAAAGATCAAATGACCACAAAGAAATGTTGGAGGTTACAGGTGCTCCAACTTCTACGTATAATGCCCCACGACACATGCTACCCCCAACGGCTTTTAACAAAGTTGAGCATCTCTAGATTTTTTCACGTACCCTTTCGGTAATACTCTCCCTTGTGTAGCTCCATTGATTTACTAATGGGTTGGATTTGAAATGTACTCTTGCCCAAAAATTAGGCTATAAGTTTGGCTCTTTTGGCCTCATTTTTCGAGAAAATTGCCTTGTGGATCATTTTCCCTCTTTTCATACTGATTTCCAGGATTCCTTAAAAAAAAGACTGGTTTTCTTTTAGGAGGGGCCAAGAATTACAACTTTGTCTCTTTTAAAGAGGTGTTATTTAAAATATCTCATCCTTGAAATTACTGAAACACCTTCTTCCTCTCCCCTACTTACATCGTTGAGCAAGCCTCTAAAACCCCGATCTTGGAAATCAAGGATGAAGAATATTTAAACCTACTACAAGATATTAAAGAAAAATCCTTGATTTATAGATTTAATGGTGTCTATGTCTGGTCATTGTCAAATGCATAAATTGTCCATTGGATTCACACCTCATGAACATAAAATTGTAAATATTTCCTTTGTGTCCAAGGTTATTTCATTGTCTATTTTAATGAACAACATGATTATCAGATAGCTAGTAGTGAGATGAGGGCCCTTGGTTTTGGGGTTCGGAGGGATGTTTCACCACCCCATGGTTTCCATATTTTGACCCAAATACCTTCTCCATCACACGGGTCCTAGTATGGGTGAGGTTTCAAACCTACCCCTTCATTTTACTTCTTCTTTGAAGGATATTGGAAATCTCCTTAGGTGGTTCATAAGGTCCATGGTGAGAGGTTACAAAGTAGATGTATACTTTTGTTAGGATCTACGTTGAATTCGATCTCAACAAGGAATTTTAGACATGATGACCCTTAAAATGGGTGATACTAGTTATTCCCAGATTTTAGACTATGAAAATATTGCTTTTAGATGTCAAAATTATAGAACATTGGGTCATCTCCATGTTACCTGCCCCTAAAAGAAAACCCAGGCTCCTCACAGAAAAGGAGTGATTCCCAAGCATTGGAGCACTCCATATTTAGAAGAAGAATATTTTCATAAGAAGAAGAAAATGCTGACTTGAAGAAGAAAAGAGTTCCACTACAACTCCTTTAGTAGATATTTGAACCCCCTCGAGAGGCTAAATCACCTCTGTTGTCACAGCTATAGGCCCTACTGATTTTTACTCCTTCTATAGAGGTTAGGCAGTCATTGGTTATTACTCCCTCTTCAGAAGGACTATCTCTAGCACTCAAGCGGCCCCACGAATCTAGTCACTCGATTTATAGGAACTTGCTGTGGGAACCTCTACTTAGATTTATGAAATATAACCCTCACATTTGAGATGATTACGTGGGAAAAATGGCAATAAGTGTGTTCAAATAAAGGAAGAAGGGAAGGTGACGATTTCCTACTTTTTATCTCCCCTCTCACTGAAGGAAAATCAAAATTATCCTAACTTACTCATAAGGATAGATCCCACTACTCTTTTCTTGGTCTTGAAAGCCACAAGAAGTTAAACAATCCCTTTTTCATTTGTCTTTCTTTCCATTCTACTGAGTGCAGCTTGTTCAGTAATGCTTCTTTTAAAAAAAAAGAATAAACTAGTTCTTTCAAAGATTACTTCTCCTTTCTTCCTTTTTGGTGTTCCTTTCCTCTTTGTGTTTCATTGATGCTAAAGATTGGTCCTTTATTTCCTTTTCTTTTGGGAATGTTCTCTTATTTTCTTAATAAAAAAATAGATAGCCTTTGGGGCTCTTGTAAAAGGATGTGGGTCCTTTCAACACCCTCAAATTTTACCATATTTCAAAAAAAAGCAAGAGGAGGAA
Source organism: Taxus wallichiana var. yunnanensis (assembly GCA_018340775.1). Taxonomy (NCBI): domain Eukaryota; kingdom Viridiplantae; phylum Streptophyta; class Pinopsida; order Cupressales; family Taxaceae; genus Taxus; species Taxus wallichiana. Next base: position 688,104,312 of record CM031243.1, read on the forward strand.
AATAGGAAGATAGAGGAGGAAAAACAGAACAAGAAAATGTAGGAGTAAGAAAAAAGGAAAAGGGAAATGGAAGAAAAGAAGATAAAGGTAGAGGAAGTTAAACAACAAGAGGAAGAAAAGAAAAGAAAAATAAGAGAAGAGGAAAAACATAAGAAAGTAGTAGAAGAAAATATAGGAAAAAAATAAGATCAGAGGAAAGAAAATAGAGGAAGAGAGGAAAATAAAGGAAAGAGAGGAAGAAGAAAAAAGGAAAGAAAAGGAAGAAAAGGAGAGGAACAAGAAGAAAGAAGAAATGGAAAAGAAAGAAGAAATAAAACAAAAGAAGAAGAAGAGAAGCAAAGAAATAAGTAGGAACAAGAAGAGAATGAAAATCATAAGAAATACAAAGAAAAGGAAAGAAAAGAGAAATAATAAGAAGAAGCGAGAAAAAGAAATTAGGTAGAAGAAAATAGAAAGAAAAAGGAGGAAGAGGATAGACAAGAAACAAAAGGAAGCAAAAACAAAGCTAGATGAGGGAAATAAGGCACATGGACCAACACAAGAACAACCCAAATCAAGTGCAACCTCAAAAGTATGATACATGTATAATCTCCTAGAGATCCATTAACAAAAATCAAGCAAGCTCTCCAACAAATAAGAAAGAAGCAGTCTATCCAGTTACAACAAGGAGTTGTGGAACAAACACAAGAAGGGTACATGGTGCATTTAAACAAACTCTCACCCCATCAAAAGACCACATGCAACAAATTATTAGATCAAAGTGAAAAAAAGACTAGATGTAAAGATGTGTACATATGGAAATATCTATGAATATAATACGACATCTATTCAAGTAACCAAACCACACATCAAAATGGATTATAATCTACCAATGCAAACATAAGCAAAACATGATGTACAAGAAATACTAGTAGACAACACTACAAGAAAGGAGAGTGAGAAGTAGAAGATCCAAGAAGAATCCATACACGGATATAAGGAGAAAATCCTACAACCAAAATCTTTGGAGAATTAGAAGTGGAGGAAGGATATGCAAATGGATCTAACCAAATTAGAGAGAGAATTCAACAATACCACATCATACTATGTATATGCTATGGGTGGCCAAGTGTGACTCAAAAGGATAAATGGAATTACAAACACTTAAACAAAAGTTATATAAATAATATACAAAATATGATATGAGTAAAGACCAGGATGGGAATCAACGTTGAAAACTTGCACAACTTACAAAGCATTATCAGATTAAGAAACAATATAGAATAGAGAAGATCATAGATATGCAATAATGCAACACCACCATGGATAAGGAAATTCCAAGGATACAACAAGAATTAGAAATGAATAACAAAGATTAAACCAAATCCAATCAAAGCTACCCCTTCAAACATCCTTCCTCCGATTCAAGAAAACTCACACTTTAGGAATGAACACAACAAGATCAAGGACCATTTATAATTGTGCTACCATTTTGGAAGGAACATCACTACTCGAGATCACAAAATATATTCCCCAAAATACACCATGAAGAAGAATTAGAAAAAAAAAATTTTGTAGGGAAACCATGATGTCCCATAAATCTAGTCGAGTGAGTTGAGCGAGGGTACCCTCCTTACGCTAGACATCTAAGTTTCTGGGGGTCGATGCTTGTGTTTTCCTAGAGTTCATACAAAAAGAAAACACTTTATGAAATTTTTGTAAAAATACTGGGCTCTTCATTAATTGGTTGTCTCAAGGATGAGACAATGTTTTAAGTCTAGGGATGTGTTGACAAGGTTCTTCATCAAATTTTGGAACAATCACAAAAAAATCAACGAAAAATCGTTGAAAGTAGAAAATCCCCTTCTAAGACTAAAGATACTGCAGAAGACAAAAAGTCTTTGAACATATGAGATAGCCATGGAAGCCTACCTAAAGCCACCAATAAAAGAAAGACATAAACAAAGCAAAGCATAAAGATGACAGAGTCACATGACCAAAAGAAGTGTCTTTTGGATGATTTTATGGGAAATATATTTATTGTACTTAAATCAAATGAATATAATGTACCATAATTTTCATGAGATAAATTAGGACATGGGTGTCTTAGATAAGAAAGGTATGAGATTTAGATAATAGAGAGGAACCGTGAGTGTGTATGAGACTAATATAATCTATTTTGGTTATGAATAAAGACCGATGATTGAAGCAAGGATTATTATGTGATTTTAAATTCTTTATGTTCACCAATTAGAGGTAGATTAATATTTTTCCTTGCACATCCTTAACAAGAGGATGAACTTCTTAGCCCTCACACTCTTGTTGAGGCTTAAGATCAACAAGTTTATTTATAATTATGACAAGCTCTAGGATAAACCAGAATTAGAAAAAAATTAGAATGAATGATTTGGAATGTGATAGGTTTGTTTCAATTGCAACCAACTCGGGAAAAATGTGAGGTAGAAAAATCAAGACAATCGCGATTCAATGTGATCGATCATGGGAAAACCGAACTCAAAATGGATGACAAAAATAGATATGACGGTGTAAGAAGGGTCTATGAAGAACAAAAAAATTTGCAAGTGTGACTCAAAAATAGTATTATTTTTATATCAAATTGGAATAAAGAGACCCACCGATTGGCTTACTATAAAAGTTTCTCTCCTAAATACCAATGACTATCAAAATGAGCATGGTATAATAGAAAAGTTATATTCACTCAATTTACTTTTCCCCATTGCTTAACCAAGATGGATTTTACTCCCCTCAATAAATAAAACTAGGGAATTCACTAAGGATAATTTTCACTCTACTCCTCATGGGTGTAGTATTCAGTAGGTGGAGGTACCCATTTCATTATCCGGTTCCCTTAATGTGCCAACTACTTTGGGGTTCCTGTGGTACTCCACACAATGAGTTTTAGGGATTATGCCCAAACATTTCCCACTGTTATGCGGATGAGTATTTACCCTTATTCGGACTTACAATAAAATGTGTGGTTCATTCATGATTCATTCCTTTAAGAAAAAAATGTGTTTTTAAGTATTTTGAGAAATAAAGTTACAACAAGTCACAATTGTGATTACTCTGTAACCAAATTTTGAGTTTTTATGTCAGAAAATCAGAACCCAATCACAATGCGACTAGTCTACAACTTGATTTATTTTTTGTTTTTGGATTTTTAGGCAGATCTACAAAATCAAGTGTTAAATCTACAACATAAGTGTTAGGGAAAATAAAAAATAAACTGAAAATACAAAGTAAAACCCTAAACAAAGCAATTCTAGATTCATAAAATAAAAAGAATTACCCATAACCAAAATGGTCCCACCGTGGTCACCAAAATGTATGCCTAGATTTGGATCACCTGCAAGATGGATTAGTAAAGATGAAAACCCCAAATCAGCCACTAAAACAAAATGGGCTTATGTTTCCATTGTGAAGAGAGGGACATTTGTAGTTTCTTTCATTGAATAAAGTTGGTAATACTCTTTAGATTTGAATCTAAACCTACACATAAGCACACTTTAAAAATGTTATTTATTTTTTTGTGGTTAGGGGACCTTCCTCGGTCATATCCATAACCATTTTAAGGAGGTAAAAGACATTTTATTGATGTAAAATGAAAATGACAAGTATACCTAACTCAAATCACAAGACAATCACATTTTTGTTTCGTTGAGAATCACACGAAGATCGCAAGCCAATCATAGTTGTGGTTCCTACCTGTGTTGAGATTTCATTATCTAACAGTGTTGCAATAAGTTAGATCTATCCTTTTACTTCACATTTCCTTCTTTAAGACCTATAAAACCAAGATATATGAGAAAGAGAACAAGAAAACTCAAGTATAGTATTTGTGCACTAAGATCCAAGGGTTGGAATGAGGGGGTGAGGGTGATTTTATATATTTGGAGTGCATAGGGGAGTGGGACACACATGGGTGCAATGTGCATTGGGCATGCACATGTGTCATCTTATTTTACCATTCACTTCCCAAGGAGAGTGACACATCACTCGAGACAGATCCGAGCATTCACCCGAAGTGCGTAAGGGTACCAAGTTCCTCTTTTATATAATATTTTCAAGGTGTTAGCATGAAAGACCATACAATCCAGATCCATAATAACCATTCAAGATAAAGCATAAATAGATCTAGATCTCAACCATAGTGCATAAATAATCAAACAAGAACTAGTAACATATTTACCATGCAAGATCCATCAACAACAACATCAATAACAAGAATCCATCCACAACGATCCATTGTATTAATCCATAACAAAACCAATAGCTGAATACATCATAATAGTCATCACTAAGTCAAGCACGCAAATACACCAAAAACATAACCTTACATAATCATTCACACATGATACATCCTCCTTAAGCCATGCAAATCAATACATATATATAGGTAGTGGGGACTTTCCTTCACTACTCATGCACTCTCAAAAAAGGTTGCATGCTAACAATAGCCATGCACTACTACAAAATCAACTAGGAATCATGCAAGCTTCGCCTAATAATAGATTACCTATTAATAACTCTAGTTCTAATCCTATTATTAGCTTAACTCAGCATGGCGCTTGATCTTCCACTTGATCCCAAAATATCTTGGCATGACTTCCAAGTCTTCTTATCAAATCGTGCTCAACACTCAATATCATCTTAGAGTGTGTATGCAAAACGGATAAGTATCAATCTATGACTTCCTATGCATAAAACTATAGGGCACAAATTTTTCCATCTTTTGTGCCTACTCACCCACCACCCTACTTCTCGCGCATTCAATACCTAGGCAATATTTTACCAACCCAACAACATGGGTGGATGTGATGGGCATAATTAAATGTGAGTGGGCAAGGGTTAGTAAATGAGTGGCGAGGTGTCTTTTAGCTCCATTTTATGGGGTTTTATGATCTTTTTGGTATTTTTGTGTTTTATAAAAAAATTGTTTTTGAATAAGGGACCTCATGCGCAAGGTGTATTTTATAGTGTCTACACATGTCTTTTATGATATTAATTTACAAGTTAAAATAATTCCTATTACAATCCAATGATAAGAGACTTTGATGAAACCATTTGTCTTGCATCCTCCTATGCCTATATATGGTAATCCTCTTTAGAGTGTCTCTTATCATTATATTTGTGAACATACCACTTCTCATATGGATTATTCCTTGTGAAAAAATTATAAAGACTAATCTTGTCACCAATGAGCCATGTTGTGATGATAAGACTTCTAAGTGTGTGGATGATTATAGTGACAATTGGCCTATTAGTAGAATATAATTTTAAGTAAAACCAATAATTAATTAAAATTTCCATGTTTCTAATGATGGTTCTAATTATAATATGAATGATTATGCTTCTAATTATGATTCTATTGATCATACAAATGAGCATATTTATAATGATGATTCCCATGATAACATGAATGAATCCAATGATGTTGATTCTAAAATCACTAGTGACTTAGAATATAACAAATTTTCTTGGTATGTTTTTCCTTCTACTAATTATATGCTAACTAATTTTTTTCTTGTTTTGATTAATGATGAAATTCATTGCTCTTATACTTCGTTTGATGATGAAATTGATACATTTTTTATCTTATTATTTCAATCAATGAAATTCTTGATTGTGTTATTCCTTTCTCTGATATTGAAATGAAAAATGAAACTATTACTAAATGTGCAAATGTTACAAGTGAATGTTCTATTCCCTTTTATATTATAGAAAATGATAAAATTAAAAGTGTTATTCATTCTCTTCCTATTTAAAGTAAAAATGATGTATCTACTTATATTCCTCATCTTCCTATTGAATGTAAAAATGGTGTATCTACTTGTGTCTCTTCACTTCCTCTTATACATGATAATGTGGAAAATTATAGTATGTAATCTATCTATCCTAATGCAATTTAATATGTTACAATAGATCCTAACTCTTGGTTTTATAGCATATGATGTCAATGTTTCTACTATTTTTATTACAAATGATTTTCATGTTCCTTGTAATGATGTATCTTGATTATTAATGTGATAATAAGCCTTTAGTTCTTAAATTTACACCCTTTGCTACTACAAGTGACATTTTTCATGATGTTTCACCTTCTCCTCTTACTTACCCTAGGTGTAATAATGTTCCTATGGATACTACTAATGGCAAATCAAATTAAGTGGTCCGCCAACCCTTAATGTATATGGGTCCATCACTAATATATAGGTTAATATTTATATTTCTATTATACAAGTCATTTTGATTCAAATATCTTTCTTAACCTTCTCCAAGAAGGCATGGATGTGATTTATGGTGATTCTATTGAAATCCTAAATAGGTGGGTTACGGAAAAGAGGCTCCACTCCCATATTAGCTTTATTATGATGAAGATGGGTTCTCTCGAGTGTGAAAAAGAAGAATATATCCTACCCTCTCCCTCCAATATTTATTTACCATTCACCCCAATTATATGGAAATCTCCAGCGTGTGGCTCTTTGGGTAAACTCGGAAGAAGATCCTTCAAGGAACGTTCTCGTAACAAAGTAGTTGCAGGCAAGTAAAACCTCATCGCTTATTTCTTCAAATATAAAGGTGGGGAGGATTCTAACCTCCCCACCCCAACATGAATATCATCTCATGAAATGTTAGGGGATTGGCATGGTGTCCTAATATGTGTTGTCATTGATGAAAAACCACATTAATGAAAATTTTAATTTTTTTATGATTTCATGATTATGTTCTTGGTACTACCATATTGGTTCAGATCTACATCGATTGCTACAGTGGGATTTAGTGATGTGTGCTTGCTCTAGCAAGCCTATACATGTGCCTAAGAGGTGTAGCTTGACAATGTGAGATTATTGGATGCTTGGGAATAATTTTGACATGATTTATAGCATGTTTTGAGGGTGATTGAGCACTCATAGAATTGGCATGGTGTAGGTACAAGTGGATCACTTGGTTACAGGTGCTCATTGGGAGCAAGTATAACATCTTAGAGGTGTGACAGAGTGTTTTGGAGCTAGATGAGCTCATAGAAGAATGAAATCAGGTGTATCATGGCATATGAGGTATGTTTGGGTCATTTTTAGAGGTTATATGTTCAGTTATTGCATTATTTCAGTTTGCCCTAGTTGTTACAGTGAGGATCTAACATGCAAACATAGGTAAGTCTTAGTGAATGGAGAGATTGAGTTATGGTATTATAATTATGATGATTATATATGTTATAGGATGAGTCATGATTCTCTCAGAAAAATTTCAGGTCCCCATGATGTGTATTTTTCAAATATGATTGATTTTGTGAGAATCAAGACAAGTTCCAACTCGAAGTGCAACTTAGATGCTTATTGTGAATAGTGTAATTTGCATGGGACCTTGTGGATTTTAGGGAATATTATATGGTTATTTTATAATGTTTCACAAAAATAATGATTTCATTTGATTTTGGATTTTATGAATGAATGTTAAGAAGGTAAAGTGGTCTAAAACCCTAGTTAAACCCTAGCTAGGAGCAGTTTGCAGAGAATGAAGTATATGACCCTAGTTTTGATTGTTTCATAAAAAGTGATGATTTTATGTTGTATAGGAATCCTTATTATTTCCATAAATGTATGGTTTAGCTCATGGTGATATGTGGGGCCCCACCTATAAATAGAAGTTTCTGAAGAAGAAGTTTTAAGACAAGATGGTCCAAAGGAGTAGCATGAAAAATTGATGTTTCATGATGTTTGGGATTTTTTCTTGATGTCCATGGATTTTTCAGAAAATTTTCATGAAGTTTCATGGTGTTTTGAGGTCCAAATATGTTGATTGGTCAAAGGGTAGTTTTGGGGTCTCAAATAATAAGGTTCAATAAAATGGTCATAACTTGAGCTACATGTGGATTTTGAGAAGTGATTCAAGTTGTGTTGGAAATAGGATTCATATATATTTCCATTGATATATGTATTTATTCATGATGAGGTCATTTGAAATGGTTTCTAGGGCATTATTTGAGAAAGAAATTTTTGGCAGTTCAAGACAACATGTGTTTTGGTGAAATTTTGATGTTTTAAGCATGAGATGGATTGGGTGATGCTTCCTATCACCTTTAATATGAAGAGGGATTAATTTTTCATTCAATGAATCCATTTTTGGAGGTCTTGAATGTATGTGTATAAATTATTTTATGAGCTAACTTTGGAAACATATTTTTGGCAAGTTGATCTAGTGAAGGCAAATGTAGTTATGGTTTGAAGTGAAGGATGTTTCATGACTTATAATTTACTTAGAATTTTTATAAAGGTTATAACAATTAAATTTTTAGCTGTCACATGAAATGTTTTTTTAAGTAGAAGTGATTTGGTGATCAGATGAAGTTTCTAGGGTGTTGAAGGGTGCATGAAATAGTTGTTTTGAGATTATAAAGGAACTGGGCCCAGTAAATGAAATAATTTGATTGGTTGATATTAATTCAAATGACCATGTATGAATTTTTAATGATATTTTATTCATATGTAAGGGGTTTTGGGTCATGAAAAGTATGGTACTAATGTTAGGGAAATTTTAAGATTGTGCCCATGGGGTTTTGAGCCATTTTTGGCACATGAAATGATGGTTTGAGCTAGGATGACCTAATTGGGTCACTTGTGACTATTATATTTCAAATTTTAAATGTTTCCTTGATGTATGGGTTGAACCAAATGGAGGGAAATTCCTAAGTTTGAAATGAGGAGAAGCGTATAAAAACATGTTTTGGGTGCTTTTTGGAACTAGTTGTGTGTGCAAGTGGAGCGACCTAGGTGAATTGAGTTTTTAGGTGTTTGAGCATGATTTGGATCTGAAAAAGTGTGTTTAGGTTGAGAAAAAATTAGATGACATGAAAGCAATAGTTTGATGATTTTTAGAGGGTTTGATGAGTTTGTTTTGTGAAGTGTGATCACCTAGGGTTTGATTGAAGAAGTGTGAGCTGAATAAGAGGTCTCCATCAGTTGTGGAAGAAAAAAATCAAGATATATACACATCATAAGGTGGTTTAGTGGTGCTTGATCATCTTGGGGTTTGTAGCCTCCTTGTGGAGTTGGTGCTTCACAAAATTAGGGTTGGTGCTCCTTGTAGGGTTGGTGCTCTACTAAACTAGGGGTTGGTGCCTCATTAAATTTAGAAACATATCAATATAATATTGTGTTTTAGTGGTTTTATTCCCCTTGAGGGTTTCCCACTTATATCTTGTGTTCTTATGGTTTTTTTTTCTTTCATGGTTACATGCTTTATTGATGGTTTATGGTGTACACACATAAAGTATTGAATAAGTGGTTATTGTGATTGATTAAATGTGTATGAGATTTTGAGTTTCATATATGAAATATAATTTGAAAATTTTTATAAGGATTGATTCACCCCCTCTTAGTCCATTGTGCTTCTAACAATTGGTATCAAAGAGTTGGTCCTTTTGCAGAAGTTTGACAACTTGAAAGGAGATCCTTGAAGCACAAAATGGCTAGCAAATGAACAATTGAAATCCACCATTGTTTGATGGAGTAAATTATAGTTTTTGAGCATGAGGATGAAGACTTTCATCATGGCACAAGGGTTTGATGTTTGGGCTGCAATAGAAAAGGCTTATGTTCCTCCTGCTAACTCCAAGAGCAAAAGAAAAGAATGATTATACCAATAACTCAAAGGCTTTCAATGCAATCCTAAGTGGACTTGGAGAATCATAAATGGGAAAAGTGATGCATTGTAAGAATGAAAAGGAGGCATGGGAAAACTTCAAGTTCTCTATGAAGGTGACTCAAAGGTAAAAATTGTAAAACTTCAAACTTTTAGAAATCAGTTTGAAATCCTAAAAATGAATGATAATGAGTCAATTTTTACATACCTTCTTAGAGTTGATAAATTTGTGAATAACATGAAGGGTTTAGTGATGAAGTAAAAGAAGAAGTTGTGGTTCAAAAGGTTCTAAGGTCTTTGACTTCTAAGTTTGATTCTAAGGTTTCTATATAGAAGAGGAAAAATATCTAACCACTTTGAAATTGGATGAGTTGCATGGTACTTTGACTGCTTATGAAATGAGGATAGGAGACTCAAAACCAGCCAAGAAGGATATTGCATTCAAATATAAAATGAAGAAAAAGACAAGAAGGTAAAGGATGATGATACCACTCTAGAGATTGAAGATGAAGAGCTCTTTGCTATGATGGCTAGAAGATTGAAGCAAGGTTTAGTAAGTATAGAGGTAAAATTCCATTCAAATGTTTTAATTGTGGAGAAGTAGGAAATTTTTCTGCTAAGTGTCCTCATAGGCATGAGAAGGAGAATGATGATGTTGAAGATCATGAGGAAGAACCTAAGAAGAATAACTACAAGTTTGGAAAAGGTAAGAAGAAATTTAAGAGACCTAATCATAAAAAGGATAAAAGAAGTTTTTATTCAAATCAAGATGATGAATTTTCAGATGCAAGTAGTGGTGTATCAGACTTTGAATCTGAAACTGAATATGAAAGCATAGGAAATGAGGCCTTGTTCATGACTAAAGAAGCTATGAGGTCTTCAGGTGATGGATCTTCTTTATTAGGTGATTTTATTTCTGGTTATGGTAACTATTCTGATAAGGAATGTGAAGATGACATAGATGATCTTGAGAGTGTCAAAAATGGAACTTGAACAAGATGAAAAAGAGAATAAAAAAACTGACTTTGTAGATTAAGGAATATGAAAATCAGTTTCATAAATTGGATGAGCAATATGTGGTTGAGTCTACAAAACTAATTGAAGCAAACAAGTTGCTAGAAGAAAAGGTGAAGTTTCTTGTCTCTAACCTGTAGGATAAAGAGAATTTGTGCACCAAGTATGAACAAGATATAGATTTTTTGAGGGCTGAGCTGTTAGAAATCAGTAAGAAGACTATGTCCTTGCAAAAATTTGAAAAGAGTGCTAAGGATCTAGATGACCTACTTGGAAAACAAAGGGCTACAGATGATAGGACTGGTTTGGGCTTCAAAGAAGAGCCTAAGGAAAAATAACTTAAGCAAGATGTTGGTGTTTCAAGAAAGGAATTAGATAATCCTATTGTGAAAGAAGAAAATAAAGTGACACCTATCAAGAACAATGAAAAATCAAGACCCATTAGACAACCCAATGCTTCAAGGTATGAAATAACTTTCAATGGTCATTGTTTTACTTGTAATGCTTTTGGTCATAGAGCTAAATGAGTGTAGAAGATATCCTAGAGATGATCATCCTTGGAGAGACAATAGAGTGAGTTTGCTAAAATGATTGTATGCTATAATTGTAATGAACAAGGACATACTGTTAGGTATTGCTTACATGATAGACCTAGTCAAAATGAAGGACTCAAAAGGAAGAACTCAGTTTTTTTTCTACTATTGTAATGAGATTGGTCATGTGGAAAGATAATTTTTCATGCTTATTCAAGACAAAAGTAGATGAATCAAATGCCTAGAGTGTATGAGAACAACTTTCAAGGAGCTAGAATGCAAGGTAATGACTCTAGAAGAACATGGGAGCCAAGAAAGACAATGTTGTCCCATCAAGAGAAATTGACATTGAGAAGAGAGTTGTAACACAATGTTCAGATCAGAGAAGAGAGGATGAAGGAGTTTGCAGGTTCCCAAGAAGGCTTGGGACCTCTTCAAGACCTTATTTTAGGTCTCTATGGAGCTTATATGCCTTCACTATGCTTCTTGAAGGTATATCATTGCATATGAAGCATCTAGGTAGAGGGAGATGTATATGTCATTGTGTGTCTCCTCCACAAGGTCAAGGTATGTGTGTGTATGCTCCTCATAGTATTGTTTTGGTTCATGATGTTGGTTCTTGTGCAAAAAGTCTTCAATCAATCTGAGAGTTTAAGTCTTTATCTCTCGAGTTGTTCTTGTAAGTAGCTTATATGTATTTTATGCATGAGTTCTATAAGGTGTAAATTCATATGTGGTGAGTCATGAATGGTTTAGTGTCATCTTAACATGTCTCTATGTGATTTTTAATGGTTTTAGGGTCTTAATCATCTTGCTCATGTGGTATTTGTGTCCATATTTTTGTTGTATCATTGTGTCTCAAATGTGAAAGTATACAGTATTGTCATGTGTCCTTAGAAGGTTATAATGGGGTTGTCATGAGTATATATGGTCTTGTCATGTGTGTAAACATTTATTTATGATTCCTGAAGTCATAAGTCATAGTCAATGCATTGAAAAGGGTATCTTACATTCATGTCATGTGTATTGTTAGTCCATAGAGGTGTTGTGTTTGAGTCTAGGAGGTTGTGAAGTCTCTTGTGCTACTCTAAATGAGTTCCTCATGTATCTACATCTCTCCTAACTAGTTTAAGAATTCTCTAAGAAGAAGCTAAAGGTGATCAAGTGATAACTTGATTAGTTAATGGAGAAAATGGCAATTTATGACCTAAAGAAGCTCAATTTCAAGGTATCTTCAAACAAAAGGTGATGTTAACAAGTATGATCCTGCATGATCTATGCTCCTTAGTCATAAATTAAAGCTCTCAAATGTTTATGGAATCCTTCTCAGCATAAAATAAATATGGTTTATGTTTTAGATGATCAATTGGTGTGGTTAAGATGATCTTTTCCCATTCGAGGTTTCTTACATCCCGACTGAGAGTAGGAATGGAAACTCAAGTATGAAAGGTCATATGATGGAATTTTAAGCTAATTTTTTGAGAAAATATACTAGGCTCATGGGGCTAAAGGATATAAAATTTTGGAGCCTCGGGTATGTACAATTCTTCAATTATCTATGACAGAGTTGAGGATTTTATTCTAATGCACAGTGAAGAGGGTTTGATCCTTAAAACCCTATCTCTTGGATTTTCAAAGGCTTGAAGGTATTAAAGTTTTTCAAATTGACTCATAAGTATAAGGATTGTTCAAATGTTTTTTTAAATTATCTCTTATGGTTAGGCATGGTTGTGAAGAATATTTGGTTGTGTTTCACCATGATTTATGCTAAAAATGCATGTTGTTCAAACACACAGGGGAAGTATTGATGCTCTCTAAGGTATAGAATATTTCATTCCTACATTTTTGAATTTATGATTCTTGGAGGTTAATTGAATACTACAAGTTGGTGGGAAGTGACTATTTTCAAAAATTTGGAAGACTCTTGAGAATCATCGTTGGTATTGTCATTAGAAGGTGTGTAAGTGAGAAAGCTAGATATTGTCTTCATGATGAAGATAAATATCTACATGTATATAAATGATCAAAGGATGCGAGAGGAGGATGGTTACAATGACATGTTCCAAAGCTCATTCTCATCTAGAAAATGTATGTTCATTCATCTATCTATGATTTTAAATGATGGAGTAAATTTGTAAGGAGAAGGTATTTAGCATGTGCTTGTCATGGTGGTGTTGTTAAAAATGTTTTGTCTTTTCTAGATTTCATGGTGAATAGCATATTGACAGTAGTGTATTCAGGTGCTCAGGAATCCTTTTACATGGTGATAGTGGCATTGAAGTCTAATGATGGTTTTTTCTTTAGTCCTTACAATTTGAGACATGGTTTTCATGGTAGATATATTTTCTCTCTAATGGAGAAGATCTTGTATAGCTTAAAGGGTTAAGTGTAAGTTTTAGAACCTAAAGGCATTTTATTGATTTCTAGATGGAGTTTGGTATTGAATATGTTGATTATCAGTCTCTAACAGTGTTGAAATGTTGTCATTCAAGAAGAAATGTTGCTCAAGGTGTGTGTGTAGGCTCTCCAAGACATGGGAGATTACTTGGTTGATCTTCCATGTTGTTGAAATGGTGTTCTCAAGGCCATTCAAGGTGAGAGAATGAGGTTTTCTCCTTTATCCATGCTTATGATGATATGTAATGGCTTATATAGTCAAATATGATTGTAGAAGACTAAAAATGTTGTTTAGGGACTGCTAAAAGTTGTAAAGGTGATTTCAAGGCATGGTAGCAAGGCTAGTTGCTCTAATTTTGTGCTCTTGAGCTAGTATTTGAGGCATTATGTCTAGGGGAGTAATTTTTGGTTGATTCAAAGCATTGTTGACCTATAGTTGCATGTTGAAATTTGTCATTTTTGCTCTAAAAGTTTATTTTGGACTCATAATATGGCATCCTTTGGTATGAAGAGTATGCATATGCCTTAAATTGTATGCATATATTTAGGCCTAAAATGATGGTTTTTGAAAGAAAGGTGAATTAATGATTGCATATTTATGAATTGGCATTGTTGGCATGATTTCAGTATGTATGACTCAGACTTTAGACTGCTACAGAGTTGTAAAGAAGCTCAAATAGGGTACAAGGTAAATCAATGTGTTTGTTTGCATGACTAGAGGATGGAGAATATCTTTTTAACCTTTAACAAGGTGAGATTATGCTTTTTTATGTTGGACTAAAGGATGGGTTTTAAATGTTGGAAATTTTTTCAGGGGAGCATTTTTGCATGCCTAAAATGAAGGCAAAAATCAGATTTTTTTAGAAAAAATCAAGAAATGGAGCTGTTTGAGATCTTTGGTTGATGTTTCTAACCAAAACATGATGGTATGAAGCTAAGAAGGTGAATAAGGTAAGCTACAAGTATGCCTTTTCATTAATGTAAAAAGGGGAGAAGTTTAGGGTGTTTTCCATCAATGACAAAGGGGAGATTGTTGGCATGGTGTCCTAATAGTGTGTTTCATTGATGAAAAACCACATTAATGAAAAGTGAATGTTTTTGATGATGTCATGATGATTTTATTGATGCTAACATGATGTTTCAGATGTATATCAGCTACTACAGTGGGATTCAATGAGGTGTGTTTGCTCTAGCAAGCCTATACATGTGCCTAGGAGGTGTAGCTTGACAATGTGAGCTTCTTGGATGCTTGGGAAGCATGTTGACATGATGTATAGCATGTTTTGAGGGTTTTAGCACTCACAATAGTGGCATGGTATAGGTACAGGTGGTTCACTTGTTACAAGTGCTCATTGGGAGTAGGTATGCTTAGCTTGGAGGTGTGACAAAGTGTTTTGGAGCTATATGAGCTCATGGAAGCATGAAATCAGGTGTATCATGGAATATGAGGTATTTTTGGGTCATTTTAAAGGTTTATGTTTATTTATTACATTATTTTAATTGACCCTAGTTGTTATAGTGAGGATCTAAGCATGCAAACATAGGTAAGTCTTAGTGACTAGAGAGATTGAGCTATGGAATTGACATTATGATGATTGGATATGTTAGAGGGATGATTCATGATGCTCTATCAAAAAATTTAGGTCCCATGATGTTAATTTTGTCAAGATATGACTGATTTTGTGAGACATGGTGAAAATCAAGTCAAATTCTAGCTCAAAGTTGCAACTTCAGATGCTCGTTGTGAATAGTGTGATTTACATGGGACCTTTTGGATTTCAGGAATATTCTATGGTGAGTTTATAAGGTTTCAAAAAATAATGAGGTCAGTTGATGTCAGGTTTTTATGAATGAATGTTAAGAAGGTAAAGTGGTCTAAAACCCTAGTTAAACCCTAGCTAGGAGCAGTTTGAAAAAAGTGAAGTATATTGACCCATTTTTGATTGTTTCATAAAAAATTGATGATTGGATGTTGTAGAGGACTCTCTCAGGATTTCATAGAAATGTATGGTTGAGGTCATGGTGATGAGTGGGCCCCACCTAAAAATAGAATTTTCTGAAGAAGAAGGTTTTAGGACAAGATGGTCCAAAGGAGTAGCATGAAAAATTGATGGTGCATGATGATTTTGGAGTTTTTCTTGATTTCCATGGATTTTTCAGGAAATTTCATGTAGTTTCATGGTGTTTTGAGGTCCAAATAGGTTGATTGGTCAAAGGGTAGTTTTGGGTCTCAAATAGTAGGGTTCAGTAAAATGAGCATAACTTGAGCTACATGTGGATTTTGAGATGATTAAAGTTTTTTTTGGAAAGAGGATTAAGATATATTTCCATTGATATATGGATTTATTCATGATGAGGTCATTTGATAGGGTTTTAGGTCATTATTTGAGAAAGAATATTTTTGGCAGTTCAAGACAACATGTGTTTAGTGAAAGTTTGATGTTGTTTGAAGCATGAGATGGATTGGGTGATGATTTATATCACCTGAATATGAAGAGGGATGAATTTTTCATCCAATGAATCCATTTGAGGTATTTAATGTATGTATAAATTATTTTATGAGCTAACCTTTGGAAATAATAGTTTTTGGCAAGTTGATTTGGTGAAGGCAAATGTTGTTGTGGTTTGAAGTGAAGGATGTTTCATGACTTATAACTTACTTAGAAGTGTTATAAAGGTTATGAAATTTATTTTTAGTTGTCACATGGACATGTTTTTATTGATTAGAAGTTATTTGTGATCAGATGAAGTTTCTAGGGTGTTGAAGGGTGAAGAAACAATTGTTTTGAGATTTGTAAAGGGAACTAGGCCCAATAAATGAAATAATTTGATTGGTTGATATTAATTGTGACCATGTATGAATTTTTATGATATTTTATTCATATGTAAGGGTTTTGGTCATGAAAATTATGGTACTAATGTTAGGGCAATTTTAAGATTGTGCCCATGGGGTTTTGAGCCATTTTTGGCACATGAAATGATGGTTTTGAGCTAGGCCGAACCTAATTGGGTCACTTGTGACTGTTATATTTCAAATTTTAAATGTTTCCTTGATGTATGGGTCAAACCAAAAGGAGGTAAAAAAAGGTTTTCCTAAGTTTGAAATGTGGAGAAGCATATAAAAGCATGTTTTGGGTGTTTTTTGGAACTAGTTGAGTGTGTGCAAGTGGAGCGACCTAGGTGAAGTGTGATTGTAGGTGTTTGAGCATGATTTGGATCTGAATCAAGTGTGTTTTAGGTTGAGAAAAATAAGAGGACATGAAAGAAAGAGTTTGATGATTTTTAGAGGGTTTGATGAGCTTTTTTTGTGAAGTGTGATCACCTAGGGTTTGATATGAAGAAGTGTGAGTTGAATAAGATCTCCATTAGTTGTGGAAGAAAAAAATTAGAGATATACACATCATAAGGTGGTTTAGTGGTGCTTGATCATCTTGGGGGTTGTATCCTCCTTGTGGAGTTGGTGCTTCACAAAATTAGGGGTTGGTGCTCATTGTAGGGTTGGTGCTCTATTAAACTAGGGGTTGGTGCCTCACTAAATTCATAAACATATAAATATAAGATTTTGTTTCAATGGGTTTTCTTCCCCTTGAGGATTTCTCACTTATATCTTGTGTCCTTGATTTGTTTCTTTCCTTTCATGGTTACATGTTTTATTGATCGTTTATGGTATGCACACATAAAGTATTGAATAAGTGGTTAATGTGATTAAATGTCTATTAGTTTTTGAATTTCATATCTAAGCTATAATTTTAAGTTTTTATAAGGAAAGATTCAACCCCCTCTAATTCCATTGTGCTTCTAACATGAATTGGAATCTACTTGGATCAAAAATGGAAAGCTTGTAAAGGCTTCTTTCTTTGATTCACGTAGTGCTTTTGCAGCTCTTGGGATTTTGTGTAAGTCATCCAAATTGGATGTCTCTCTTCTCCACAAGGATGACAATATGATTTGGTGTAAGGCACATATTCTTCACTCCGATTTCAGTTTCTACATTTGCAATTTTTATGGTTCGCATTGTATCTTAGATAAAAATCACATTTGGGAGGATATCGAGAAGGAAATTTCTTGTCCATGACTCTCTCGATTCTTATTTGCAATACTCTCATATAGAGACAAGATCACAAGATTGTCGGGAATCCACAATCTCAACGTAACTTTCAAAATTTTGTGAATCATGCTTCTTTGTTCAATATTGAACCCAAAATCGAGATGGCACACATAGAACAACTATTAGATAGGGTTTAGTCGCATTGTGGAAAGCTTGGACAGGTTTCTCTCCAATGAAGAATGACTTCAACATAACATCCTACTAAATTTCTTTGCTCTTCCTCTCTCGGAGTTCGATCACTTCCCAATTACTTTTGAATTCTCGGTGGATTTGGCCCCAAGAATTCCCCCTTTAAATTTAAGCTCATGTGGCTTCACGATCCTAGTATCCATAACTATATTCAACAATGGTGGTCATCCTTTGATGTGCATGGGACCCGGATGTTTATTCTTTCTAGGAAGCTTTCTTAGCTCAAAGACAAGCTCAACTCCTGGAATATTTCTCATTTCAAAAATATTTTTGTTAAAAAATCTTGCGTGGAATCTGAGCTCAAATATATCAATACATTAATTTTCTCTCAAAGTATTAGACAAAATGAATTCTTTCTAAAAATATCTCCTAGCTAAACTAGGGGAACTTCTCCTTCGAGAAGAAATATATTGGAAGCAAAAATCTCATGAAACCGGCTTAAAAAAGGGGATAAAAATTCCAAATTCTTCAATGCCTCGTTAAATCTAAGTGAACCGTTAACTACATTTCTAAAATTGTCACTACATATGGTAGGGAATGCACTAATCAAAACATGATTCGTGATGAATTTGTCTCCTATTTTTCCAACCTTCTCTGTGGAGATTCCCATTCTAATCTTGTTAACTAGAACCTTCTTCTCCAAGACTTTGTTCCCCTTATTGATGCTCCCTCCAACTCTTCTCTGTTTTCCTCCTTTTCAATGGAAGAAGTTTGCTCAGTGGTCTTTTCCATGGAACGAGAGAAATCACTCGGGCCGGTGGTTTCCAAGATGCCTTTTTCAAGATTTCGGGATATTGAGGGTAATGATGGTTGGGTTGTTGTTAAAGAATCTAAGATTTCAAAAAAAAATCTTGAGGGCCTGAATCATACCTTCATCTATTTATTCCCTAAAAAGGAACAATCTTTGTCTTTTGATGACTTCAGACCTATCTCTCTTTGCAAAATACTTCCTATAAAATCAACTCCAAAGTCATTTCTTACATAATTAAATCTCTTCTAGATCGGTTAATTTCCAAGGAACAAATTGGCTTCATTCTGGCGCAACATCACCGATGGTATAATGTTAGCTCATAAACTCATGCATTCTCTTCTTAGCAACAAAATACTGGGAATGCTTATCAATCTTGATTATAGAAAAGCTTATGAATGAATCAATTGGATATTTCTCATACTTTCCATGCTTAAATGGGATTTTGTAAAGATTTATGTAGTTGGGTCTTTAGCTACATCTCCTCTATTAATTTCTCTATTCTAGTTAATGGTTTTGCGGAAGGTTTTTTTGAAAACAATCGTGGTATTCACCAAGGAGATCCACATTCCTCCTACATGTTCCTCTTGGTTGTGGAAGCTCTTACTAGATCTATTAAATCAGCTAACGATCAAGGTGACATTCTTAGAATGATGGTTATAGATGATGGTGCCCCTCTTTCCCATCATCAGTTCACTGATGATACCTCCCTCTTTGGTGTCTCTTCCCTAAACAAAGCCAAATATTTTCACTCTATATTGAATATTTATGCTAGTGCAGCTGGTTAAGTTATCAATCTTCATAAATCAATGATCTTCTTTTTCAACACTTTCCCCCATTTACATAAGTGTATTCGTCTTTTTCTTAGTTTTGAACTTGGTTCCTTGCCTCACATATACCTTGGTATCCTACTCTTCGTGGGTCAAGGTCGATCTTTGTTATGGGACAATCTTGTCACCTCTATTGAGAATCATCTTCACTTGTGGAAGGGAAAATGGATCATACTTGTTGGATGCCTTCTTCTCATTCGTTCTATTTTATGTGTTGTCCTCATCTATATGTTTCTCTGTTCTCAGAGTGCCACGTATGGTTCTCTTGAATATTGAAAAAATATTTTGTTCCTTCCTCTGGAAAGGAACTTCTGATGATAAAAAATATCACCTGGTCAAATGGAACATCGTTAAAACCCCTAAATCTCTTGGTGGCACAGGTATCTTGGATCTCGGTCTTCAAATCATCGCCTTGGGAGCCAAACACATATGGAGCTTATTATACAACCCTGGTAGCATTCTGAATCAAATATATATCAATAAAACCTAGGAAATAGTTCTCCTCGTCTCATTTTATCTACTACTAAGCTTCCTAAGGGGTTGCACATGTGGAATTTCCTTTCCTCCAGTCGATCTCTCTTCTCCAACCTCATTTCATGGAAAATCGGTAATGGAGCTTCTTCCAAAGTCGGGAGGAATCTTGGCATGGTTTCCCCTCTTTGCAAGATTTCTAAGCTCACTTTTGTTTGAGATATCACGAAGGCCTCTGGGGTACTCAAGTTAAGGATTATGGTATCTAAGTTATGACAACTTTCCTCTCTTGTTGAGAAATATCTCTCTAACTCTGAATCTATCTGAAGCATCCAAAGCTATCTTCAACTCCAAATTAAACAAGCATGAAGTTTCCTTCCTTTCATAAGAGGATAATATTCTATGGTTAGGATCCAAATCCAGACATAATATTCTCGCTAAATCCGGTTATCTAGAGTTGTATCATCACAAAGCAATTGAATATCCCTCTTGTTTGAGTTGTTAGGACCCTTTTGTCTCCCCAAAGCAAGTGTTTTTGTTGGTTGGTATTTGAAGGTAAAACCCACACTCAAGATCATAGGGAAAATTGGGGATTTACTAGCCCCGCTCGATGTGTTCTTTGTTGCAATGTGGATGAAGATAGCAGACACCTTTTGTTGCACTATCCATTCTCAACACAGTGCTAGTATTTTCTCCGCAATCCTCTGAATTTTGCTTGGGTTTCGAGAGAAACTATTTCCAACACCATTTCTTCTTGGCCTAAATATGGTGTTAGCTCCTCCTTGAGCTCGATCGATCTGCGGTCCCATCCTTCTGATATGGCACCTTTGGTAGGAACACAACCTTGGGATCTTTAGAGAGGAAATCTCTGATATTCCTAACTTCCTAAACAAATTGGAAGTTTCCATCTCAGAAAATGTCAATTCAAACTGTAGAAATCTCTCCAATTTCTTCAATACAGAGATGTGGAAATTAGGCAGGATTGGCCTCTTATTTGCCTTCCTTCTCTCGGTACTATCTATTAATGTGGTTGCTCCAAAGTGGAGAAAAATCTTCAAAGAAAAAGGATAAATGGCTCCCTCCCCTAGGTTACGCAAACTTAACTTTGACGGAGTCTCTAAAGGAAATATGGGCACATAGGGGGCCGGTGCATTCTTAGGGATGCCAAATGTAATTTAATCAAAATAGGTTCCTTTAAGCTCTCTAGTGGCTCTTGTAATATAGCAGAGGCTAAGGCTCTTCTTTTCGGTATCAGATGGTCGTCGGTCTCAACTGTTCCAAACTTTACATTGGGTGACTCTCAGGTCATCATTCAAGCTATTAAGAAGGGTAAATCGGAGGGTTGGAAACTTAATTTCCTAATTATTTAAATCCTCCATTGGCTATCTTTGGTAGAAGAGTGGTCAATCCAACATGCCTTTAGAAAAACCAACTCGGCGGCGGATGCTCTTTCCAATTATAGCGTCTATCAAAATATTGACACCCTCATTTCTAATCAAGGCAATCAATGGGAATTTATTGATGCCATTATCAATCATGATCGATCCATGTGGAAGAGTTGTCTTGATTCATGGAAAATTCCTTTTATTGGGCGATCAGTGGCAAATTCCCTGCTCTTCTTCATTTGTCCCCTTTGTTTTCCTACAGAATGGCACTCCCTAAATATCCATTCCTCCATCTCCGTGGTGAAAAGTGAGAAGTGGTATTCTTCTCTTCGGTATCCTGGTCACTTCAAGTGTGACTAAAATTAGGGTAATAATTTTTTTTTTTTTTTGAAGGTGATTACTAACAATACTAAAACAAATGAAACGAGCGATTCCGAAATTATTTAATTTAACTTAATTGATTTACCCAAATTTTCAATCCCCAGCCCAAATCCTTCTTTTTTTTTATTTATTTAATTATTTTAGTTCTCATCATGGCTACTTTGCTAGACAAAGGCTAAGTTTAGAAGAAATATCCTACACACACCTTTTTAGTTACTTGACCACACCCACACACACCCCCCTTTAGATTATTTCTTAAAACCCCAAAATTTCCACAACTCAAAGGTAATGTAAGATTTAATTGCAACCCTAGGATCAAGTAATCCTCAACCCTAGATCAAATTGAGCCCTAAGAATGCCCTAAACATCCTTATGTTCTTTCCCATTCCTCTCCTTCCTCATTTTATTTTGTTTTGTTATTTGCAGGAGTTTGGAGAACAAAGGAGCTTGCTCTCTTGAAGTAAAAGGATATTACCTTTATTGCATCTGTTTAAGGCAGCCAAACCCACCCGCCACCATTGTTATTTGAGTGTTTTTTTTTTTTGTTGAGCTCAGTGTGGCCGCGGTGAGAGGATGTGGGGACTGCGTAGGGAAGGAGGAGGAAACGGCGTGGGAGGAGGATTCTCACACGCATGGAGGTGGGGGGGGATCGGCCCTGGGTGGGCCGCAGGAGGAAGGGAGGACGTGAGGAGTGGGGGGAGAGTCGGCGCAGGGAGGACGCAGGGGTGGCGCGAGGGAGCGCGGGGGGCGGGGCGGGACAGAGGAGCAAGAGAGGCCGCGGGGGCAGAGGAGGGCGGCTGTGGGGCGGGGACGGCGCCCAAAGAAAAAAGAGTGGGGGAGGGCCGACCCTCCCCAATACACTTTGTTTTAATTAATTTTTTTTTATATATCTTTGTGCGGAGTTTGGGGGGCGAACCCCCTCCAAACATTTTTTTTTTTTTTTTTATAAATCATTTCTTTTAACTCTTTTTTTTTGTGCTTAATTTTATTTCATTTTATTTGTCTATTATTACTTGTTTATATATATATTTTAACAGTTCCATATTTAAATATATATATATGTGTGTAACTGTACTAGTTCTATAAAAGGAGGGTTATCTATAACCCAATACATTTTCATTATTTTATATTATATGTACTAATTTCATCTAGACTGAAATCTACAGGTTATAATACATTTAGGATGAAAACACAATTGAAAACAAGTAACTGCTTCTGTAATAATGAACAGAACAACATGTTTATATTTTAATTTTGTCATGGTCAGATTTACATAAGCCAACTCTGTTTTATAATTTTATTTTATTTATATTTTATTAATCTAGATGTAAATGGTTCACATACATGATAACAAAAACTACCATAAGTTGTATACACTTAAGATAAGAATAGGCATTGATACATGGTATGAAAACACCAACTTCCTTCCAATGTACACATTTATTTGCAACCCGGATGTATTTTATCCACTAAATTGCAAAATATATAAGGAGTGAGGTATTTCAAAATGGTACTTCTACTTTTAAATAAAATAAATTTACAATTTGAACAAGAAGGAGATCAACAATATTCTTGATTTACCCACTTTCCTACAAGGAAATTACAACAAGTTCATAATATATAAAGGGAACATTTATTTGAAGGAAAACCTTTCATTACATCAAGAGTTACACCAAGTTTTACAAAGACATTCAACTTTCAACCGTATTCAAGAGTGGAATAAATACAACTTGAGAACACACATGCTTCCACGAACTATACATATATTCCACATGGAAGACTTGTAAAAGGGCTCATTGCAATATTTTACAAGGAACATAAGTTTATCAAGAGCTACAAGTTTCTAAACAAGAGAGGGTAATATAGGACCATGCCACCAAAGATACTCCAGCACACCTCAAGGACAAGGCACCAACTTCGAATGCTATGCAAGGATTCAACTTCAAGAGAACAAGGCTTGTTTAACCTCCCAACCTTCAGGCATCATTACATGCCTTTCCAAGGGTTGGAAGACATGCTAGCCTCCCCCAAGCCCATGGGAAAGAGAGCTAGCTTCCACAACTTTAAGCACAAGATCTTTAGGGAGACAAACACCACAATACACTCACAAACAAGACCAAACCATGCATGAAGGAAAAACACAACATTGAGAAATAAAAGAAAAGAGGAGAAACCATATTCATCCTCTAAATTTGGGGAAGAGTAGATGAGATACCCGCAAATGACATAAGGTGTGATCTACAAAAGAGTGCACACAACAAACTTCCTTCTCCACCTTATTCCTCCGAAGTCAACAAAATCCTCCTTATTGCTCCATCCATTCTCCAAAATCCTTCTTGGGAGGATTTTCAAACCCCTTGGGTTTCCTCTCCAAGAATGGGAAAGGGGTTCAAACCAAATGAATCCCCTTTACCCACCTCAAACCATATGAGGGGAGTAAAGAAACCGACATGGCTTGCCCATCAAGCCATGGGGTTTGAGAGGGAAAATCCCTCTCTCTTCCCCCAAATAACTCAAACATCCATCAAACCATATGATGGATGGAGTAAAACAATGCACAACTATAATCAAGCAACAAACCATACAAGCAACTAAACAAATAAATCAACTATGAGCAAGCTAAGATTTAGTAAAGCAACATACCACATAAATGAGCTCAAGAGGTTACCTCTAATAGCTCTCCAAAACAAGATTTTGCAATCTTTCTTCCTCAAGCAATCCTCAAGCTCCAAAATATTTCTCAAGCACCAAGCCAAAGCTCCAAAAAGAAGAACCCACAAAAAAAAGAAGAAGAAGAAGAAGAAGAAGCCCTCACTATTCCCATGGATGGGAATTTGAAGAGGAGAGAGCAAGCATCCTCACAAATGAGGGGGTGACATGTGTCACCCCTCTCCCTCCAAAAAGGTCAAAGATGCCAAAACAAAAGAGAGAAAGGGTGAAATTATCTTTTTGCCCTTTTCTCCCAAATTCCCTAAAATGTTAGCAAGACAAAATAAGAGCAACTTTTGATAAATACACAAATCCACATCCCTTACATGGATGTGACAAAACAAGGGTAGAAAGGGAGGGAAAACTCCCTCAAGCCTTGAAAATAAGCCCCCCTACCCATTAGGTAGGGTCCAAGGGCTCATTTTTGTGTTGGGGGAACTCCCAAGCTAAAAAGGGACCCCCAAAAATGCCCAAAATACCCTAATTTCGGGTTTTGCATTTTTGGCACAAGGGTAGAGGGTGTGGGGACCACCCAAGGGTCTCACATGTGACCCTAAACCCTTGTTATTAAGAGACACATTAAACATAATCAACAATTAAAAGAAAGAGGAGTTATTAACTCCCAAAACAAGTTTACATCATAACCAACTACCCTAATCCAAATTAATAATTGAAAGCACAATACATTACATACATTGGGGTCACTCATAGTGCCCAAAATAATAATCGTCTACCCTAAGGCTTCACACAAAGAACATGGCTAGGACTCAGCCCGTGGGCTGCTTGTGCAAGATTGTGTAGCTAGTCTGAATCCCACGTTCTCCTATGACCTGTCACCTGCACACTCATTGCACACATTAACCGCATCTGTCCAAAACAAGAGTAAACTAGCTGCTCACTAAGTGAATAGATTCAAACATGTAAATTAATGATATCACCATCATCAATGTGGAATGCACAATCTCACACAATTCGTCGTATGTTAGGTATTACAATACATGTCATATCATATCACCATGTCATCATGTATCTTTATCAGCAAAACGAATACGTTACAAAATCAAGGTAGGTAACTAACTAATTATCCAACATGAATCAATTTGACCTAAATCACATAGAAAGTGTTAGTGTCCACAATATCAAATAAAAGGTGTCAACCTACTAATCTAGTTAAATTAGCGTTACGCATTCCAAATCACCATACGTGTTCATGAAAGCAAACCAACATATCCAAAATCCATAACTGGGGTTTAAGAATTCAGCAGATCATGGAGGCTAGAAAAGGTGGGCACTACATCCCCCTCTCCTAAAATTAGACTTCCTCCGGGAAGTCACTGGAAGAGCTAGGGATAAGATTTTACTGGATATCACATCGTAGTGAGAGTACTACATTAAGGTCATTTTTAAAGGAACTAACATATTATTTTTTATTTTTATTTTTATTTTCGTCTTTACAACATGTCTTTTTGAAGCATAACTAGGTCCAAGAACAAGCATATTTCAAATGGGGTAGTATTAACCAAAGGGGAGTGTATAAACCGAATTTCATTTTCCTCATCATCTATCTTTCCTAGAAGGGTCGAAATAAGAGGATATACAACATAAGGTCCCAAACGATGGATGAGCGAAGGAAACATAAATGTTGTTTCAAAATGAATTTAAAAGTTTTTGAATATTAATTGTGTACTATAACACTTTAAGGAAACTATCCAAGGTGTCACACATATCACACACTGAGAAAGAAAAAGTTTCCAAGTTCCGTGAGGTCTCATCTCCTAACTCATCATCACTCTAACTATTGAAAAAGGAAGGTTCACGAGTCCTTTTAAAATGGTTCAATAATCGACATTATTCACTAAGATCAAGGAAGAATATTCACATACTATCAAACATAGTTAAAGGAGTTGTCTTAATTTGGTCTTTATTTATTAATTTCTTAATTTATTTATTTTTGTTCGCTAAATGATTGTAAGAAAAATAAAATAAAATTTGTGGGTGGAATATATATAGTCCACTACTAGGTTAGAATTAGCTTTCTAATTTGTTTTCCAAGGTTTCATAGCATGTACCGTTTATAAAACATTCCTATTCCGAGCCAAGATTGCTTTAGAAGTCTCATAAACAAAAATAAATTTATTATGGTTTGTAACTTGGTTTATATGAGTCCTCATTATGACAATGCAATTTAGAACTTTCTACGCCCCAAACAAAACATAACTTCCTAATGAAACAACAAACCAACATTTTTCAGTTCAATACGATATAAGAAAAGTTTTACTTAAATTTATCCTTTCTTAATTACTATAATCACAAGAAATCATGAATGAGTTGCGCAAAAACAAAATCCATTTAAAGAGAGTGTTTACTAAATCATATCAACATACTTTATCAAAATTTACAAAATACCAACATGATGGGATGCAAAAATAAAACTTTTCCGTCCATACTTTCCTCAAGCATGCAAAAGTTAAACACTCATTTTCCTTTAATGAAAGGTAAGGTCTAATTCTTTGCAAGATTTCTGACTTACGTTAACTTTTACTTAACAATTATTTGGTCAAAAATTTTGCCCAATAAGGTCACAAAATAATTACACTTATTAACAAGGGTGGAATTCGTATTACACAAAGAAATTTGAATCACGCCACCCTATTTGAGTGGTAAAAGAAAATAGAACCGTGTTTTCAAGAGGACCCCAACATAAGTTCAATTTATCTGTATACATATATTTTAAAAGTAGTGTTTATGCTGATTACAAAGGACGTCTTTACCCACGGTAGATGGAAGGCTAGTTCGTCATTATTTTTAGTCCTTGTAATAAGGTCTCTCATCATTTACATTATAATAACATACTAAGAGTTCTTCTATGTGGATGAATCTTATAAAGAGTTTCCTAAGAATCCAATTGGTCAGAGCATAACGGATTTGCGAGAACATTGTAATCATTCAAACATTCATATTAACTTCCTCACCTAAACATTTAGGGAGACAAAACAATACCTAAGTTACTTACAAAATCCCAACCATTTAGTGTGTAAACCATATGAACATCACAAGACAAAACTAGTAATCGACACCTATCACAATTGAAGCAATAATTTTAGGATCGCCACAATTTTAGCTTTTTGAGGGGTAACAATGATTAACATTGTTTATCCAACCAACATTGTTTAATTATATATATAACGAGTTTTCCAAGATACAAATAATTACAATATTCCATTACTATTTATAAGGTAAGCGCTCACAATTGTGCTTTTAGATTTATATATAAATATATATTTTTGTGGATTTTGAAACATTACTTGCTCTTTCACAATCAACACCATCATCGATACAACATAGTGCCTAACCAAGAAAGTGTTCAACACTTAATTCCTTTCATTTTTATTTTCTTTCCAAGAGGGATACAATATCGTTGTTTATATTTATAATAGATATAAAAAAATTTTGCATTGCCATTGATCTTATAAGTCCACTAATTTGAGGTTAGAAGAGGATGATTCCCTTATTTCTATACGTAAGTACAAGGAGTATAAACATGATCACTCATAACATTTTAAATAAACTTGAGGAGAGTTGAATTCACATGTGTAATTACTAAAGTAAGAAGGTTTTAACTAAGTTACCATGCAACAAAACTTAATAAGAGGTTAAGGTATGAAAATAGGTTTATCGAGCTCCAAAGGGATTAAGAAAATTAGCTAGATCATTTCCGAAGTTAACTCTAAAATTTATACCAAGAGCTTCGATAACAATTTTAAGTTGTGAAACTAGGTTTGTTTTATAATCGCACAATGAGTTCTTACGTCGCACAAAGAGGATACACTTAGCAATGAAATATTATTTCGAGCATCACCATCAAAAGGGAGAGGCACTAAATTTCTTTCCTGTTATCATTTATTGTTTAAAGAAAAGTTAACAAATTATTTTCATCCAATTATAATCAATTTTAAACCATAATTTTGAAGCGGAAAACAACGAGGTAAAAAAATCATTTGCTAAATTTCCTTATAAAAGGGTTGTAAAACTAAGGTTAGAAACATATAGCATATGAGTACAAATTTTTGCCACTTTCATAGTAGTGAAATATCAAAATGTGGAAGATTAATTTATCGTATTGGAAAAGATTTTACAAGATACAGACATTAAATTTACACCCATACCAAAGGGATTTCATTTGATCTAAAGAGGCACCTCTAACACAACAGTTGATAATCCAAAGCAACAAAGGATCATTTAGACAAGAAACAACCCATCAAACGTCATAACAAATTTCCTATATCAAGGTTACAATTTCACATTCTTATTCGACCTACTTATTATTTTCGACACCAACAACTAGACCTTTGATGACTAGAAAGACATACCTAACCAGTTGCTAGCAAATCAAGATGATTGGTTGCACACAATTTATTTTGGGTCTTAGCATTCAACCTAGAACACGTACTTTAAAACAGAAACTATATTGTAACATGTTTCACTCCCAAAGGTGTTCTAAGAAACCTATTTATTTATAAAGACCTAATTTCATTGTTCCACAAACTAGAGAAAGAGGCTACTAAGGGATCCTGCCAGACATGTACCCAACACCCACATGGTGAAACAAGGCTTTCAGTCAATTCTCTATTAAACAAAGAGTCAAACAAAACATACATTTCTAATTACTGGTGAATAGGTTTCAAATTGGAAGCACTATCTCAAGGCCAACTATTACAGTTTTACTATTGTATACCAGCATATTTATAGTGACAAAAGGCTACAAAAAGGATCTTGAAAATAAGTAATCCCAATTCAAAAATGAGTTTTAACAGCTTGACTCTCTTCTTCTATAAATAGATAACCCGACACAACTCACAAAATGAAAAGCGATGATCGAACTCTAGATATGGCATACTTTAGGGGCTAAATAATGTTATTTACAAGTTTGTATTTTGAACAAAACATCTAGAGGCCTTCTAAACACACTTGCAACTAATTATCTATTCCTTTTTCTCGAATCTAATCATTGCAAACAGTGGACAAGGAGAAATACTACAAGTTAGAAGCCATAAGTTTTAATTTCCGACTAACGCTCCCACTTTACAAGCCCACATCGAAACGATTTTACTCCAATTTTAAGATGTTGTCCCAACAATATGCGATTAAAAGAGCTCAAAAAAATTATTTTATCTATATGATCAAAGGGTTTTAAAAGTTGATTTTAAAAGTTGATGCGGCTTCACAAGTTACTAGGAAACAAGATTATCCCATCCATTACTACTATGGAGAACAAAAGCCATTTTGCACGTCATCTAAACACGACATTGCTCTTAAGTTTTACTGATTATTTTAAACAAATTAAGTGAGCGCAATGCGCCTACCATCTATTGTCTTAGCAACATTTCACTCCAAGTGGTTATTCAAGAGATAAGTTTACCCATGGAATACTTTAGCGGAAACGATTTTAATTGTTTTACTTTTAATATTATGAAAACATTTATAACCAGTTAAAAGTTCTACCCAGAGCGTCGCGTGTGCGAACCATCGCTCTGATACCAAATGTAGTGCCCCGCCTTGGGACAACGCAACCCATACCCAAGTGTGACTAAAATTAGGGTAATAATTTTTTTTTTTTGAAGGTGATTACTAACAATACTAAAACAAATGAAACAAAACCGATTCCCGAAATTATTTAATTTAACTTAATTGATTTACCCAAATTTTCAATCCCGACCCAAATCCCTTATTTTTTTTTATTTATTTAATTATTTTAGTTCTCATCATGGCTACTTTGCTGTAGACAAAGGCTAAGTTTAGAAGAAATATCCTACACACACCTTTTAGTTACTTGACCACACCACACCACACACACACCCCCTTTAGATTATTTCCTAAAACCCCAAAATTTCCACAACTTAAAGGTAATGTAGGATTTAATTGTAACCCTAGGATCAAGTAATCCTCAACCCTAGATCAAATTTGAGCCCTAAGAATGCCCTAAGCATCCTTATGTTCTTTCCCAATCCTCTCCTTCCTCATTTTATTTTGTTTTGTTATTTGCGGAGTCTGGAGAACAATGGAGCTTGCTCTCTTGAAGAAAAAGAATATTACCTTTATTGCATCTCATTTTAAGGCAGCCAACCCCACCCGCCACCATTGTTATTTGAGTTTTTTTTTGTTGAGCTCGGTGTGGCCGCGGTGAGAGGATGTGGGGACTGCGTAGGGAAGGAGGAGGAAACGGCGTGGGAGGAGGGTTCTCACACACGTATGGTGGTGGGGGCGATCGCTGGGGTGGGCCGCAGGAGGAGGAAGGGAGGGACGTGAGGAGTGGGGGGGAGAGTCGGCGGGGAGGACGCGGGGGTGGCGCGAGGCGAGCCGCGGGGGGGGCGGGGGACGAGAGGAGCGGCGGCCGCGGGGCAGAGGAGGAGGGGTGTGGGGCGGGACGGCGCCCAAAAAAGCGAGGCGTGGGGGAGGGCCGACCCTCCCCCAATACACTTTGTTTTAATTAATTTTTTTTTTTTATATCTTTGTGCGAGTTTGGGGGACCGAACCCCCCTCCAAACATTTTTTTTTTTTTTTTATAAATCATTTCTTTTAACTCTTTTTTTGTGCTTAATTTTATTTCATTTTATTTGTCTATTATTACTTGTTTATATATATATTTTAACGAGTTCCATATTTAAATATATATATATGTGTGTAATCTGTACTAGTTCTATAAAAGGAGGGTTATCTATAACCCAATACATTTTCATTATTTTATATTATATGTACTAATTTCATCTAGACTGAAATCTACGAGGTTATAATACATTTAGGATGAAAACACAATTGAAAACAAGCTAATTCTTTGTAATAATGAACACAACAACATGTTTATATTTTAATTTTGTCATGGTCGATTTACATAAGCCAACTCTGTTTTATAATTTTATTTTATTTATATTTTATTAATCTAGATGTAAATGGTTCACATACATGATAACAAAAACTACCATAAGTTGTATACACTTAAGATAAGAATAGGCATTGATACATGGTATGAAAACACCAACTTCCTTCCAATGTACACATTTATTTTGCAACCCGGATGTATTTTATCCACTATTCACTTAATTTGTAAGAATATATAAGGAGTGAGGTATTTCAAAATGGTACTTCTACTTTTAAATAAAATAAATTTACAATTTGAACAAGAAGGAGATCAACAATATTCTTGATTTACCCACTTTCCTACAAGGAAATTACAACAAGTTCATAAAATATAAAGGGAACATTTATTTGAAGGAAAACCTTTCATCACATCAAGAGTTACATCAAGTTTTACAAAGACATTCAACTTTCAACCGTATTCAAGAGTGGGATAAATACAACTTGAGAACACACATGCTTCCATGAACTATACATATATTCCACATGGAAGACTTGTAAAAGGGCTCATTGCAATATTTTACAAGGAACATAAGTTTATCAAGAGCTACAAGTTTCTAAACAAGAGAGGGTCATAAAGGACCATGCCACCAAAGATACTCCAGCACACCTCAAGGACAAGGCACCAACTTCGAATGCTATGCAAGGATTCAACTTCAAGAGAACAAGGCTTGTTTAACCTCCCAACCTTCAGGCATCATTACATGCCTTTCCAAGGGTTGGAAGACATGCTAGCCTCCCCCAAGCCCATGGGAAAGAGCTAGCTTCCACAACTTTAAGCACAAGATCTTTAGGGAGACAAACACCACAATACACTCACAAACAAGACCAAACCATGCATGAAGGAAAAACACAACATTGAGCAATAAAAGAAAAGAGGAGAAACCATATTCATCCTCTAAATTTGGGGAAGAGTAGATGAGATACCCGAAAATGACATAAGGTGTGATCTAACAAAAGAGTGCACACAACAAACTTCCTTCTCCACCTTATTTCTCCGAAGTCAACAAGATCCTCCTTATTACTCCATCCATTCTCCAAAATCCTTCTTGGGAGGATTTTCAAACCCCTTGGGTTTCCTCTCCAAGAATGGGAAAGGGGTTCAAACCAAATGAATCCCCTTTACCCACCTCAAACCATATGAGGGGAGTAAAGAAACCGACATGGCTTGCCCATCAAGCCATGGGGTTTGAGAGGAAAATCCCTCTCTCTTCCCCAAATAACTCAAACATCCATCAAACCATATGATGGATGGAGTAAAACAATGCACAACTATAATCAAGCAACAAACCATACAAGCAACTAAACAAATAAATCAACTATGAGCAAGCTAAGATTTAGTAAAGCAACATACCACATAAATGAGCTCAAGAGGTTACCTCTAATAGCTCTCCAAAACAAGATTTTGCAATCTTCTTCCTCAAGCAATCCTCAAGCTCCAAAATATTTCTCAAGCACCAAGCCAAAGCTCCAAAAAGAAGAACCCACCAAAAAAAAGAAGAAGAAGAAGAAGAAGAAGAAGCCCCTCCCTATTCCCATGGATGGGAATTTTGAAGAGGAGAGAGCAAGCATCCTCACAAATGAGGGGGTGACATGTGTCACCCCTCTCCCTCCAAAAAGGTCAAAGATGCCAAAACAAAAGAGAGAAAGGGTGAAATTATCTTTTTGCCCTTTTCTCCCAAATTCCCTAAAATGTTAGCAAGACAAAATAAGAGCAACTTTTGATAAATACACAAATCCACATCCCTTACATGGATGTGACAAAACAAGGGTAGAAAGGGAGGGAAAACTCCCTCAAGCCTTGAAAATAAGCCCCCCTACCCATTAGGTAGGGTCCAAGGGCTCATTTTTGTGTTGGGGGAACTCCCAAGCTAAAAAGGGACCCCCAAAAATGCCCAAAATACCCTAATTTCGGGTTTTGCATTTTTGGCACAAGGGTAGAGGGTGTGGGGACCACCCAAGGGTCTCACATGTGACCCTAAACCCTTGTTATTAAGAGACACATTAAACATAATCAACAATTAAAAGAAAGAGGAGTTATTAACTCCCAAAACAAGTTTACATCATAACCAACTACCCTAATCCAAATTAATAATTGAAAGCACAATACATTACATACATTGGGGTCACTCATAGTGCCCAAAATAATAATCGTCTACCCTAAGGCTTCACACAAAGAACATGGCTAGGACTCGGCCCGTGGCGCTTGCTTGTGCAAGATTGTGTAGCTAGTCCGAATCCCACGTTCTCCTATGACCTGTCACCTGCACACTCATTGCACACATTAACCGCATCTGTCCAAAACAAAAGTAAACTAGCTGCCCACTAAGTGAATAGATTCAAACATGTAAATTAATGATATCACCATCATCAATGTGGAATGCACAATCTCACACAATTCGTCGTATGTTAGGTATTACAATACATGTCATATCATATCACCATGTCATCATGTATCTTTATCAGCAAAACGAATACGTTACAAAATCAAGGTAGGTAACTAACTAATTATCCAACATGGATCAATTTGACCTAAATCACATAGAAAAGTGTTAGTGTCCACAATATCAAATAAAAGGTGTCAACCTACTAATCTAGTTAAATTAGCGTTACGCATTCCAAATCACCATACGTGTTCATGAAAGCAAACCAACATATCCAAAATCCTAGAAAAGATTCCTCGGCCTCCTCTCGGTGGGTATATCGTGGAGTTTAAATGGTCTCAATTGTTTTCTTATGTTAGAACCATCGGCCTCCTCCTGGGTATATCGTGGAGTTTTTATGGAATGGATCGGCAGAACCATCTCGCCATCTCTATAAACTCCATCTATCACTCTATAGGCTCTGTCCCTTCGTGTGTTCCACCTCTCAATCTCACGGCTCTTGCCGAACCCCTAGCTCTTCCTCCCGACGGGCTTCAACAAAGTATCGTGCTCATATCAGTTCATCCTTCTCCTTCCTGGCGAGGATTTCCAAGCTTGGTTCCTGAGAAAACTAGGTGGTAAGAATATTGTGTCTGTGAACTCCAAACCCTTCGAGGTCATGGAATTATCTAATAACTAATGTATCTTTTGTTATTATTTTCCGGATTTCTTGTTGTGTAGAGTCCCAATGCTTATCTAGCCTCTATTTTTTAATTGTACTCTATAGTACTTATATGGTTGATAGGCCTTGTTAGAATGTTTTTATCTTTCGGTAAGGATGGGATACCATCAAGCCCCGATTAAAAGATCCGAGTTAAAAGTGTTTATCAATCAAAACAATAATAATAAATAAATAAGAACACATTAATCAAAACACTTATTTATTTTTGTTTTTTATCATATAGACGTCTTCTAAATTCTAGCTTGTTATTATGTGTTTTAAGGGATAGATAATTAAATACTTTATCTTGACCTTACAAAAGTGTGTTCTTATATCCTGCTCATGTGAGTCTCGGGTTCCCCTTATACATTAGGGTGCTTTTTTATTTATAAGTTACCTTCATTGGTTTTCTCGCTCAACCCGACCCAAATGTATTGCCTAGGCTCACTAACCCAAGTAACCCTTTTGAAAATGTGATTGTTTAAGTATAAGGGTACATATTCATAAGAGGGAGATAAGTTTGGAGATGAACCTATCAAGAATGTGACTAAAATCTAGTTTGAGACAAGAAGAGATCTATACAAATTTTCAATAGTATGTGCAAAGTGATTTTTAGGAGTTGAACTCTAGAGTAGTCAACATGTAGGAGTTGTAGGGTGTTGGATAGAGCATGAAGTGCCTTAATTTGGTCAAATGATGTGTAAATCGAGTATATATTAGAATAAGTATAAAATACCAAATTTACAAGTTCTCAAACCAAATTTATGGTACTATAAATACCCCTCTTAATTTTGTATTGAAAAAGCTAGACTAAAATAAAATAACAAATAAACACAAACCTTGCATCTCAATCACAAGAATGGTAGTGTAAAACTCTTGTATGTTTGCACCAATCTATATAATACCTACAATCACATGGAAAATATACTTAGATTAATGCTTGACAATGAATTTACATAAATTTGTAAATTAGATTTTAAAAATCTACATTCGAAACTTGTAGTAAAGTGAAATGTGCACAAGAATGACTACACTTGATTGGTCATGCCGACTATGCCCCCAATTCACTAAATTTTGTATGGTGTCGTGGAGTTTTCTCCCATGTTAAGTGAATGTTGAAATCTTGCTAACTTAATAGCTTTACATGTATCATAAAACATTTTCTAACTTAATATCCTTGTAGGTAGAAATAACACATTTTCTCGACTTGATAAATTTGGTGTAGCATAAACATATCACAAACACATATTATTTCGAAAGTATGGCATGAAATCAACTTTTTGGGTTGTCGGGGCTGAATTTAACTTTGTAGGTTGTTGAGCCTAGAATAAAATTTGTGGGAGTTGAGGCTAAGTTCAAATTTGTGGGTTGTTTAATCGAAGATCAGCTTTATGGGTTGTTGAGACCAAATTTCAACTTTGTATATGTGATAAAAAAAAAAATAAAAAAAATCCAACTGAATACAATTTGATTTAATGTGTAAAAATGTCACTAGTCTAAGCTGGATATGTGTACCCTCATCTAAAATTTATGTAATCTTCTAGATAATCCCAAAATATGACGACTTTTGAGGCCAAATAATCCCCCTATATATCATTTATCTCAAAGAAAAGTGGTTAAATGCATTATGTTTGAAGAGATAAGCCATATAAAGTATAATGATACACGTGGTTGAACAAGTATACATAATAATGATATAGTTATTATCGAACAAGCATAAAAAAATTCATCCAAGGGATAAGCATATGTGAGTATTGTTACAAGTTTAAATAAATAATCGATTGAAATACAACGTTGAATCTCTTAGAAGTATGTTAGCAACACGACACAACATGAAGTATCATTTTACATACACAATATGACATGATGAGGCCCATCGTAAATATTGAGCTAACTTGACAACTAGAATGACATGAAAAAATAATGGCATAATGACTTGACCGACACTCGATATTTATATCAATTATGCAAGAATCGTAAAGTCACGCATAGAATTGATCAACAATTATTTAATCACATAAGAGCATAAAGCCATTAGGAATCATATAGTTGCATACGAGCATAATACAATAAAGAATAATACAAGTCATAGATATAATATTAGAGCATACAATAAGCATATATTCATGTAGAAGTATGGAGAATACAAAGAAGTGTATATTTATATAGAAACATAAAACATACAAGTTCCATACAAAAATGAAATGATACAACAGAAATATTTACAAATACACACATGAATATATGTGAAAATTTAGTATAACATTAACATGGAATATATCATAATAAGTAACTCAAAAACTAGAAAGCATGGAGCAAGCAATATCAGCCCATATAAGTAAGTAATATGATTATCAAGTCAAAGCACAACATGATATCCATAGTAAAAAAATGTGTTAGAAAGTACAGGTTAGGGAAAGACATCATATAAGTAACTATATATCACCAATAGATCAAATCCAATGTAATATGCAGCCTAAAAACGTTTGTGTAAATCCCTTGACATGGAAATTTTGGCCCCTAGTATAAGACTAAAACTTGTGAAGTATGAGCGTGTCTAGGGAAATGTATAACCGGTATGTCTTGTAGCCAACTCATGTATCATATAAAATATAGTGTGTATAGGATTAGATGTGTATAATTCTAAGGGTTGAACTGGGATGGCAGCCAGAAATGGAAAATTTTAGGCAACGTAAGAGGATGAAAAAGGAAATGCAAGCATTGGATCAGTACAACTGTTTAAGGACAATATTTTTCCTATGGATCTTGTTATTCTCTTCAGATACTTTGAGATGAAGACGACATGCATGGTTGATTTCAGATTTGTTAGATATTTTTCTGAAGATAATAAGAAGAAGACGAACGACAGGTATGGCTCCTTGTGGGATGTCTTAGCATACAAATATTATTTTCCTATGGTAGGAGCTCGAAAGTAGTTGACATTTACCCCTCAAGGCACTGATGTGAAAAATATATGCCATATGTCAAAAGAGTAGTGATTCCTCAAGATTTGGTGACTGAGGTATGTATGAGCTTAGAATATTTGGTGATCTTAGGCAAGCTCCTTACAATGTCATAGAAAGGGAGGTTTTTGAATCGTGGCTTCAATATAATTGGCAAGGGTTTCGTCGATCTAATTTCAAATACCTAGTTAAAGGATGGTTTTTGGTAAAATTTAAGAACTCATAGGATAGAGATTGAATCCTTTGTCAAAATTGGTCCTATGTAGGGAAAAATATTCATGTCTAACCTTGGAAGTAAAATTTTAGGAAGTCCACAGTGGTTGGGATGGTGGATGTTTGTCGGATCAGATTATAGTTTTTTTATTGGAATATTAGTGACAAGAGATATTTCAAAAGAAAAGTGATTCTTTGAGCGGATTTTGTCAATTTGATCCATAATCAACTTAGGTACTTACGCAATTTTTTTGTGAATACAGATTAAATTGGAAGAAAATGGAAACTTCTCACAAGTCATAAATTTAAGTATCAATGGGAAAGAGCTTGTTTTGTCAATTAAATAGTAGAACTAGGTTAAGAATTTTCACCTCCATCGGATATCTAGAGCATCACCAACACTTAGAGAGACAACATTTTCCTCTCATCCTCTAGCTTTTTATTCACAAAAGGTTGTTATGGGGAGATCATTTGGAACAAAACTGGTTTGGAAAAATGGAATAGATTGTTGGCTACTAATGTGGAAACACATATGTTAGCTAAAAAAGAGAGCATTGTTGTTTCCTTGATACGTAAGATTGAAGCTCAACCCACACAATATTTGGATGCAAATTTGGATGGTACACATTCCAAAATATTGATGACTACTAAAGGGTAAAAGTGATTGAAGGATATTGAAGTGGAGCCTTTGGACTAGACTCGCACTCTTGTTGCCTTGATAGAAAATCTAGATCTCGATGCAAATTTCAATGGTAATCATCCTAAAATATTGATGGATATTGACGCAAGATTAAAATTGAAGGTTTTTAATACAGATGAGATAATGGAACACAACTTGGCAAAGAAAATGGTCTCTAACATGCAACATAATTTTGATAAGGTTACGATCATGGTTTGAACAACCATGATGTTTTATGGATATAACACCATCAAAAGGGTTATCACACAATTAAAATGGACCGGGATACGGAAAAAAAAAAATCCTCATTTTTTACGTTTCCTATACAAACGTAGTACATAATGATATGCCTTTTCCTTCTCCTAGGAGTATGATGACGGGAAGAAATCAATGGTGGAAAAACAAGTTGTAGAATATTTAGAGGCCATTAAGAGTGGGTGTGAAAAGAAGGTGGTAGAAATTTATTCTATCACCAAGAGAAATCTCTTCATGTGATATGGGTGTCTTACCCCCACTCCAACTCCCTGAGGACAATTAATGCTTTATTTATTTTTGGGGAGTTGTGTTTAAGACACAATAAGAATGTTTGGCATGTTTGCAGAGATTTTGAAAAAACAGGGGAATAGTGGCAGATATGAGTTAGGGAAATGAAAGGTTAACGTAAAAAATCAAGTACTAGTAAACTCAAGGAAAATTTTAATGTTGAATATTTATTAATCCACAAATATTCAAGTTTTCAAATTTTGGATTTGGCAAATTTTGAGTAGTCGGATTGTTTGCTATTTTTCTTAAAATTTATAGGTACAAACAAGTTACTTTTGGGTCAATTAGTCTAACATTTACACTAATAGTTAGTTGTTTATATTCAAATAAACTTTATCCTTTATGCA
This sequence comes from Taxus wallichiana var. yunnanensis, assembly GCA_018340775.1. Classification (NCBI taxonomy): domain Eukaryota; kingdom Viridiplantae; phylum Streptophyta; class Pinopsida; order Cupressales; family Taxaceae; genus Taxus; species Taxus wallichiana. Next base: position 688,143,457 of record CM031243.1, read on the forward strand.
TTGTTAACCGGTACTATTTATGTGATGTCGACTTGATAATGTTCATGCATCATGTTATATATGCTAGTACTATACAACATGTACCGACTAATAGCATATAGGTTGAGATTCTTATTACCGGTAGTTAGACAACATTGTCAAATAATTCTGAATAATTGGTGGATAAAAACCCATTTCCTTCTTATTGCAAGTAATATCTATGGTTTTTTCAGAGGGGTCTTAAAATTTTCTGTTATCCATATTTCACCTCGGGCCAAATATTGGATCAACCATGACCCCGTATAGAAGGAACCTGAGAAAACTTGTTCGGATCTGTAAATTGGTCTGCAGAGGGACTCAACTATGAAATAACGGGGCAGACAAGAAGGGGCGATGCCGCAGAGGAACCAGAAACAAGAAGGGGAAGAAATGACGAAGATACGAAGTCCCCGGGCTCGGATTCATTGAAAAGGGTCCAAAATCGACTAAGCAAAAAGGAGGCAATAGAAAGAACCACGTGTCCTAACGACGCCTCTCCAAAGATGAATCCAAAAAGGGAAGCCCAAATGAGCACAGGATGCCGCGTGGCCCTGGTAGGTGGAAAATGGATAAATGTCTTCAAGCCTTTTAATACAGGATCTCCTTGCCTCAACAACCAGATCGGATTCGATATGTTCCGTCGTTTCCTCTTCCTTCAAGGCGCCGAACCAAAGATTGATGCAATAAAGATGGATTTGGGAGAAGATTTTATCTAAAGCATTAACAGCAGTGGTTGAACTTCAACCTTTTTTCCCATTCTCTCTCTCTTCCTTCTATCTGATTGAATCTATAAATACGGGGGTGGGATTCATTGTAAAGGGTTGGACATTCCTTGTTTTGCAGGCTCCCTTTTTCTTCTAGCAAAAGAATTTGTGGAATTTCAGGCCTTCCATCAAAGTTGCAATATATTTCTTGCCTCATGGTTATTTTGTAATGTATTGTATCAATCAAGGTTAAGCAATAAAACACATTTATGATTGATTCTAGATCCTTTATGTCTCTTTTGCTCGCATCTGGTCTTTCGTTATAAATATGGTTATTTGTGTTTGATTATTGCATGTATTTGTTGGTTTGTGTCTATCACAGAACTAGTGTTCATCATTCCTTCGGTGCATCACCTTGTAGTTTAGTTATTGTTTATTTCTTGTACCCCTTTCTTATCCATGTCTCCTTGGCAAGTTTTAGATTAGGTATAGAGATAAATCCTCTGCAAGTTCTCACGTATGCATCTAAATAGAGGAATAAGGAACCAACCTTTAATCTGGAGAGCTTTCCCATTTTGTAAGGTCCCACACCTTGGGGAAAGTTCAATGTTATGCAATCACACCAAATGAGTCTGCCTTAGAAAAGCAGAGATCCATAACTCATTTGGGGGTGCTGTGATTTCACACTAACATTTCCCTCAATAATTTTTGCAAATTTTATGTTTTCAGGGGAAAGAATGGTATAAATAATTGCTTCAATTTTGGTGAACTTGTGTTCTTTCATCATTAGATGTTTCCTAGGGTTATGGATGCTTGTTTAGATTTCATGAGATGAGTGATGAATGATGATGTTGTGGAGTGGTTAGTAGATCCTATTGGCATTTAAACAAGTAACTTTAGAGATGGAAATGGTTGAACTCTCTAGTGGTAAATATATTTGACGGTTTGGGTTATAAACTTTGGGCATTTATTCAAAATTGGTCTACTCCGCTCCCTTCAATAGTGATCGGTTTTATGTAATGCATTATTGCTTTCTTGGGATTTATTTCTACAATAATGTTGGTTTTTATTTTTTCAGAGTGCCCTAAGAAAAATGAGGTATTTTGTGTAGTATTGATGAGTGTGGTACTTTTATAGCATAATTGGGAAGTATTGTTTTTTTCTTCATTTCGAAAAGGATATATAAGTGAACTCGGAAAAGGAGATGGTGGAATTATAGTGGAGATATATACTACATGATGATATTCATGGGTTTTTAGTTGAATGAGACATTTGTTTAGAAGTTTTGGGTGTGGTACTTCCATAGCATAATTTGGGGACATTTTTTTGACTTCTCATTTGGAGTGAGTTCTTACTCCTTTTTGGTGTGATCTTCAAGTCGATTAATGAATGGGTGAGAGGCCCACCAACCCTCTTTTAAATATATGTCTAATGCTAAGAGCATCATAAAAACATTTTCTATGTTTATTTAGTAATGAAAAAGTCATTTAAAAAGTCTCGGTCTTGGATTTTTGCAATATTTGAAAATTCTTATATTTTTCACTTTTAATTATTGTTGGATTTTCAATAAATGCACATAGTAGATAAAGCTTGAATTAAACATATAGGAGGTCAATGTTTGTAGAATTCCACAAATAAGAGAATGGGGGATGGTTCTAAGTAACTACAATTCATGTAACAATCACATCGAACATGTGTATGTGATTCTTTTTGGTTTATGCCTTGTTGTTAACTCAAAATTAGGTATCATTAAAAGGAGTTATATGTGATAATCTAAGTGTATAAACAAAACAATGCAAACAAATGAATAGGTGAAAAAGAAACTATGTACAATGCTTCTGTATCGGGTTCCCCCAAGTATAAGAGATAATAGGAATGATATCATATTATCCCATCAACGGAGTACTCATTTGAAGATCCTAGATCAATAAGTGTAAATATCATATTTCGTGGGTGAAGAGTAATAGAATTCGTTGAATCACTATCGTAATATGAGAAATGATCACGTGTTGTGTAATAATAGAAGTCATCAGTAATATGTATATACATGAGTCATGGGTCAAGAGTAGTCATAGTAACATGTTCCTTTCGTTGTTGATCGGAGAATGCATCAATGCCCCAAGTGGGTCATGCTTGTAAGGTTGTTTTAAGACTATTGCATGTCGTGCATGGCTACGTAACACCGACTAAGCTCGACTCAAAGAATGTATCATAGGGCGATCTCCATTAACCAATATTGATGAATGTTGTGAAATTTATCTATGAATAAAATTAAGTATTCATCGAGGTTGAGGCTAACCCAATTACAAAGGTTGTCTCAATGGGGTTGGTATTGTAAGTTGGTGTGGAGGTGCATATTTACTTTTATTCTTGTTAGGCACATTATGTCATGTTAATGCATGACATTGTTCTATGGTATGATTGGAATGGTTGTGGTATGCACAATACATATAGTTTATCATTGTATGTTGAAAATTTGAGGTGGTCTCAGATTATGTTGAACTATGTGATAACCATAACTTCATATATATGACTTGTATCATCTTGTTCTATATTATAATGTGGGTCTATGTCAAATTTGTAATGAATTGGTTCCTTTATAGGATTAGTGGAAGGTTTATTTAACACAAAAACATTTCCCGATACTATTCATGATAGTGTCATTTGTATCTGCTAGATGCATATCATTGTTAACCATATCTACCATTGTTGGATTCTTATTAGGTAGTTCAATAGATAAAATTTGCTTTAGAGCTAAAATGAATAATTGGTGGATAATAAAAGGATTTGAATCATTTACATTTTCCCTATGTCCTATATTTGTAAAGTTGAGCTTAGCCAAAATCTTATCAGTCTCGTCTTGTATATACTCTTCATCGTCATAGTGAATATCACTATCAATATCCATGATATAATAGTTAACATCTTTGCATGTGAGCTCCTTCTTACTTGGGAACTTGTCCTTTGTGAACAAGATGATTACTTTATTTTTCATTGTGTGTATTATTTACTTTATCTTTGTTTATCTTTAACTCGTATTTTGGAATGATCGTTGTTGGTGGTGTAAAGGTTTGAATGGGACGTTTGTTTGGGTTATGAAGTTATTGACTAGCTCAATTGTTGTAAAATATTTATAGTGATCAATATATGTGAGACATGTATAAAAATAGCCCTCATGTACATATTTGAGTCATCTATATAATGTAGATAGAATTGCTTCCATAGCATGAATTCAATGTATTCCAAGCCTTAGGTTATGATTTAGATTGTTATGAGTTACATGAAATGGTGTTGAAAATATCGTTGGTCCTATCTTAATATCGAATGTGATTATGCCCAAAGCTTGTCATGGCACATTATTGACCCCTTTTTGTAGTGGATTTTGAAATATCGTTAATAGTAAACCCATTACCTAAAGGTAAGTTATGTTACGTATTTTTAATTTTGATCCATTATCCATGAAGACATGCTTTATGCATTTATTAAGAACATGAACTTGGGTATACAAGGGTAAATAAATCGACTATATGTCATGTCAAGAATTCCTATTTTGTCGAATGAAATTTGTTGTTTGCTTTCCTTCAAGGTATTTACTGACGGATGCAAAATATGTGGGCTTAGTGTTATTTGGTAAAGCTATATCATGCAAGGCTTGATATAGAACATCATTGTCTCTACTACATATCATTTAAGAAAATCCAAGATAGATATTTTACCTAAGTATTTCATAGTTGCTTCGTGAAGTCATAATCCTCTATGTTTTGGGGGTATATTAGGAGTAGTACTCTGGGAGTGTCCCCCAATGGGATTCAGATCGGTTGGAGGTCCACCACGTCAAGTTGTGATAACAACACACTTCTTGTTCTTTTCCGGTTTGAAGTATAATCCTATGGCCAACATGGTTGTTAGTCTTAACCTTAGGCAAAATGGAGGAGAAGGGGTGAATGGAGTTTTAAGATCTCGCTCCCTTTGGCTAGTCACTAAGAGCATTTCATATGCCATGTGTGCACCATGAATCAATCAAAGTATATTAGTCGAAGTGATATTATTTATGAAAGTAGTATTGCGAAACATCATGTGTATTGAACCACCGAACTTTGCCTAACAATGTATTATGATGCCTTTTCATTGCATATTTATATGCTTGGTTTGGAATAGTAATGGAATGTGAAAGTGTTGAAAGAGGGGTTAGAATATAACCCTATGGTATCCGATTAAAAATTTAAAAATAGACCTAAATATGAAACCCTAAGGGTGAAGAATGAAACCCTAGGTTGTATAATTTGATAAAAGGAGTGGGTTCACCAAAATGTAATATGAAAAGTCAAGTTTTTGACCTAATATGATATAGTAGGGAATATGGAAAATTCAAAATAATAAAGGGGTATTCACAAACAATTCTAAATTATTATATTGTGATTATTGAACATAACACACACTAGAATATGAAAAAGTATAATTAGGGTTAGAAAGGAACTTGAATACGTGGACAAAAAGTGTGACAAAGTGCTCAAATTATGTGAAGTGGAATAGGGTGTCGTCAAGTTGCTCAAAAAAATTCATGACCTAGAAGTTTTCTCGGAGACGGGCTCGTACTTGCTTGGAAAATATTGTCATCAAACCTATCTAGAGGGATATAAACTTGTCCTTTGTGTATTTATGTTTAGTCACTCTTTCTAGGTTTTTTCACATGTGTCTTGTACCTACTTTATAGATCCAGAATCTTTTGATGACTATTTCTCAATCAAATATTGCTTCAAACCTTAACCTTGTACCTTGACCTGGAAAAAGGATTCGCAATCATTGTGATAGGCACCCTCACCACATCACCATTGATGTGATGAGTGTTGCGCTACATTACTCCAAAGAGGATCAAGACACTTGTAGTTCCCCAAACCTAAGATTTGGCCCTTGCAATTTGCAATGTGCATTTGTACTTCAAATTTAGCTCAAACACTTGATTTAGGGAAACAATATAGATTTCATATTTGTAGCTACTTTGTGATGATGTTCTCTAACAGATATATGCTTTAATAATTTCTCTTGAACTTCTTATATTGTGTGCATAGATCCTTCTTAGTGATCTCATGTGCCCTTACTTAGTTTTCTTGTTTAACCAATCCAACTCTTGCTTAGGCCAACTAAGCCAAGTCACCCTATTGAAAATATGATCGTTAATGTGCAAGGAAGACAAGTTCATAGAGGAGGGAGATAAATTTGGAGATGAACCTATCTAAGACCTACGAACTTGCCGGGATGTGGCTGATGTCCGATCTTAGATGAAAGAGGTTTATACTAATGTTCATTAACATGTGCAGAGATTTCGAGGAACTATACTAAAGAGTGGCCATCATCTAGTGGATATAGAATGTGGGATATAACAGGGTGCCTTTGGTTGGTCAAATAGGTGTAAATGAAGTTTATATTAGAATAAGTGTAAAGTGCCTATTGCCAAGTGCTTGTTCTAAATTTAGGGTACTATATATAGTAACAATGGCCTTTCACACCATATCAAGTGCTAATATTATGTTACCTTTGGCAAACAAAAGGTAATATGTTGTCCATGGATGGAAAAAATCACCTATTTAAAAAACCAATAATCCACACATGATCGTATGGCATCATCTAAATAATACTTTGAACAATCTAGGTCTCATGGACAATATTAGTTTCAAAATAAAATCACTTTTACCCAAAGAAATTGCATGGGTCATATAAATCTTTCTTAAAACCCTTTGCTATTATGATACATCAAGATAACAACATATGGAAGTAATCCAAGCTACAAATAACCTAATATAAATTGTCCTTCTCAATCTGATTATATGTATACCCAAAGGTAAATATGAATAGAATCGGATTTTAAATGGTCGGTTGACAAAATTAATGATTTGACAAAGGGCAACATACATTTCCTAGAGGACAAACTCATGGATAATATTATCAAATCATAATCTTGCTAATACATCCAATTTACTCTTGCTCACAAACCTATTAACAAAGTCGCTAATACTTTAGCAAACTTTAATTTTGATCATCTTCAAACTTATGTACCATGCACGCATAACTTGAAATTCTTCTACAAACCCTTTCCCATAAAAGGTAAGGAAGCTTACTAATACTATCAATCAAAATATAACAAATTGCAATCCTATCACAAGAGATGGAGAGGATAGATTGTACTATTAGTGTGATCGTTCCATTTTTAACCTTATTAATCAAAGCCATATGGAATTGTATATCTTACTTGTTTTTTAAAATATAAAAAATTCATGTTTATCTTTATTTGAAAGATGAAATTGATAATATTAAATATTTTCTTAAAATTCATCTAATAAACTCATCTCTTAATTTAGGATGTTTGTTGATTAATTTTTAATTAGCCTCTTGGATTAGAAATGTTTTTTTCTTCTTTTTCCCCAAATTAACCTTGCCTTCTTTTGGTAGATCACTTCCGTATTTTTCTTTGCGAAGTTGAATTAGAATTGCTTTGGGGCTTACAATCATGTCACTCTCTTAAATGTATTATCACATTTCTATTCCACAAAAACAATATTTTGGATAGCAATATGGTTTGTACTATAAGCAAAGTGTTATAAAAACCAAGGTTGTGATATGACACATCCCACTAACACTAGAGGTAAATAGGAAATGGGGAGATACTAGCATTGTATTATACAAGAAAAGTTGTCATACACACTTGTAGACAAAATGTTATTTAGAGCATGATGAAATCTAGAATTTCGTTTCGAAATCTTCAATTATTTTAAATGACTACAAATTTATGGTATTTTTACATGGGAAATTTTGGACATTTGGTGTCCATGTAGATGGTCGAAGGGTGTAAGGAAGCTCAAATAGTTCAAGAAGAGAATAACACTTGGTGACCTTTTTGTTACGGAGACTTGTTTAAAATAAGAATTGTGTGGGTCTTGCATCATGGGCACGTGGGTGGTATTATTTGAATTCTTTGCAAGGGAAATTACAAACCTTGGCAAAGTTAGAAGACCATGTATCGGGCTATTCCAAATTTTATGGTGTGAGAGAGGCCCAATAGTCTTATTGGACTTTCAATAGCCTATCTAGATAAGGGAGGCAGAAAATTCAAATGATTGAGAAGTGGAAAGGCCGAACTAATAAATTTGTTCTCAAAGACTCTCCAAACACACGAGCTTTCTGAGATGAAGTATTTTCAATTTCATTTCAGAGGTGTGAATGCCTCCAATGTATTCGGTGGAGTAGTTATCATAGCTATTTCAATCATTGTCCCCACCAACATTCTCACACTCTTGGGTGGCCCTAGAATGATTTTATTTTTGCTAGCTCGTTTCACGACATATCAAGGTCCTCGACCTGTATTTATGTTGCCTACATGAACGTTGATTGGGATTTTATACTTTGTTTTATTTCCTAGGCACTTTGTTTAAGCATGAAAATTTGGATTGTTGTTGAAATAACAATCTCAATTTCAACACGTTCATGCTTTGAGTTTTGTAAAAATGCTTTGTATCAATGTCGATGTTACATGCATGATACAATTTTAAATCTTTGTAGAAAACATGTTATTGGTGCCAGGGATTTCACTTGTTTGAAAGTCTACAAACTTCTATATTAGCAAACAAAAATATGGCAAATCAATACAAGTTAGAATGTTCATACATATCAAGACCCTAGACACTTCCACTTTGCTATCTCTGAACATTCTGATTGAAACTTGCCAAATAAATAGGCTTAGTTGTAGATATGACAAAAAGAAGGCATTTTTGGAAAATAAAAAAATTGACTACTTGCCAACGCTATTGTGTGGATGGCACACGCAAATTTGTATCTTTCAAGGGAATTATACAATCAAACCCAAGGTGCTTTTGTGGGATGTGGATTTTGTGAAATACTACACTTTGTATCCTAATAGGGATTTTGCCACCACCATGCTTGCCACCCTTCTTGGCTAAACCATTTTAATTGCATGGCAATGCATGCTTATGGGTGCAAATATTAGAAAATGTGGTTTCAAATAGTATTGACGTCACAGACACCACTCCAATTTTAGAGTATTGGCATCACAAACCCTTATTGTGTTTAGATTATTGCCATGACAAACCCTTATTGCAGTATTTAAACAAGTTCACAAAATCCTATACTTGGGCCCTTTTTGTGGCAATAAACTTATTGGGTGTACTTGATTGTGGGTTGTGTTGCCTAATTGCAGCTTTGCTGATATTCCTATTGTTATCATGAACTGTGTGCTATTGGATTGAATTATTGTTGCTCTCTTATTTTTGCAATATAGAATATCACATTACACAATAAGCCATTATCACAATTCTCATAGAGATTGCAGAGTTGCAATTATAGCAAATTGTTATCTGAGAACTTACATGAAACAAAACATAGATCAAACTTATCAATAGAAAAATTTTGAAAAAGCGGGAAAAGTCAAAGTGTTTGTGCCAAGGATTTGGCTACGTCCATCTCTTATTTTTGAATTCTCAACATGACATGGTGAATTTTAATGTTATTTTTTTAAACCAAATAATGGGAATCAACTTAACTATCCTACTTGCAGAAATTGGTCTAAATGTTTGCTTTAATTCTTCCGATGTGATGAATACTAAATTTAGTTGCATATACCCAAAATTGGCCTAAACACTTATTAGAGTAAGATATGTACTCTTTGCAACAACTTACTCAAGGGAGGTGGTAGTAAAATGGAACAATCAATGTCTATGAGACTCGAGAAATTTACTTGCCATGCAACAACTTCACTTGAGTGTGATAGTTGTAAAAATGGAGCAATCCCCTCTGTGGGTCCCATCCCCCATCATTTGCATTTCTTTCAATAACTTTACTTGCAGTTTGTGGCATAGCCTACAATAAGAAATCACAAACCAGAAAGAAGTCTATAATAGCACTTAGTGGCATAGGCTCAATAAGAAATCACAACCTAGAAAGAAGTCCAAGGAATGCATTTCCAAGTCCATTTATTACATTTGACACTCTTATAAAGACTATTGGGCATACCTAGGATATTCGACAGTGACTCAACAAAATGGATATTCTGAAAACTAGTTAGCAAATACCACACGCTAATAATAAAAGAGACCCCATGGCCTCTCGATAGTCGCCCAATAGGATTTGGGTCGACAGTGACTCAACAAAATGGATATTCTGAAAACTAGTTAGCAAATACCACACGCTAATAATAAAAGAGACCACATAGCCTCTCAATAGTCACCCAATTAGGATTTGGGTGAAACAGAGCAGCAAAAATAAGGCAACCCTATGGGTCACTACGAATAAAACTTGTAGTCCTTTGGTTCTCCCAATTGGGTGTAACAAATGCACTCCTTTTAAGTGACCGTACATATATTAACATCTAATACAGTTTCTATTCCACTATGAAGCATATGATTTGCTTCCTTGCTTGAATACTGGAAACAACAACAAATGCCTTGCATGCAAGAATTGCAGCCCTCTCATGATCAATTTTAGATAGCTCCCAAAACAAGTATTGGATGGATAAAATTACGCTCTGCTTATCTAATTGTTGCCGAAACCATCCATTGGATTCATATAGGACATATATTAAATGCAAAGTGTGACAAATATTACATTGGATGCTCGTAGAACAGGTTAAACTCAATATGTGACTGCCACTGGTACAATTGTTTTAAATACACATGTACTTCAACCTAAGTTTTCCTCTAAACACTATAGAAAAGGTTGAAAAACTGCACACCCAACATTTTGATTGGACAACGAAAATAACTTCTAATGCTATATTCTCACATGATGAAGAAACAATATCAATCAATAGAATCGCAGAAAAATGTTTTTTTTATTTTAAAAGGAAAACTTTATTTTTGCAAAATTATACGTCAAACATGGCAAATGTCATGTGGCACTTTCACGTAAGCCAGAAAAAAATCAAGTAATCGATTAGATATGGAGTATATTACCTACCTTCAGCAAGATAATAAACCAAATGGAAAGATAATATCAACCAATTGCATAGGGTTGGAGGACTCCAATGTTTACGAAAATTTAAACCAAATGAAAAAATAATAGCAGCCAATGTCATACAGTTGGAGAACTACAATGCATCCAACAATTTAAACCAAATAAAAAGATCATAGCAACGACCATCATAGAGTTCAAGGAATACACATACACAGAATCTAGCAATAGATGTTATACCATGTTATTATGCTCCCATCATATTCAAAATTGGCACCCGTTAATAGAAAAATTTCCTGGCAACGTCACATTTACACATTAAGAAAAGTTAAAGCAAAAAGCTACAGAGCTACTAAGAAATATAATACAAACCTTAACAACTCCAATGATCAATAACCGGAATCGACCTCTAAAGACCTACTTGTTTCATCCCAATTTAAGTCATCATGCATGCTGTAGCATGAAAACTCATATAGGTCTTATCTACAGCTTGTATTGCATGTGACATTGCAATATCATGTGTAAAATCTAAAAGCGATTGCATGCATATCTCAAAAACATTTGGCATCTAGCTTACCTAAACAATGAACATTGCATTCACATGTTCTAGCAGCTTGATTCGTGTCTCTCAACAAAATATGCAAGGCATGATTTACATCTGGATTTATCATCAATTACAAAGCTGAAAGACTTTTTTCCAAGACTCATTCATTCTACTGCAATGTCCCATATTCCCAATTTCAGATTATCCCCCATAATTTCATCCTCATAGCATTTTGAAGACTTTCAAGCCACACTACCAGAACAATATTCTAGTAGTGCCTACAGAGACCAAATCAATGGACAAAATTTGGATCAATAATGTAGCCAGTCCAAGGTATCATGTAGCTGACTTAAAAAAATAATGAGCATCCACATGACTAACCTTTAGGCAAAACTGCAACATGCCATGATGTGCAAACGAGGAGGCTATCATAAATTTCCTCTGAATGCAGTCTGCACCCAATATGCAGGACGTCACTTTCTGCCAGAGATTGAGGTATCGACCACATTCCAATATTGAAATGATATACTAATACCAATGATTAAAGGAAAGCTGTTCGGCCTCCTCTTCTGCTTTGTTTATCGTAAGCCGTGTTGAACTTGTCAATCAAATCATTCATTGTGCTGCATCAAAAGAAATAACATATTTTGATTTCAGACAGCATTAAAAGTGAATTCCAGACGGCCACTTCTTTAGCAGTTGCAATTTGACATACCTGGAACAGTTGGTGATCATAGCTAGGTAAGTCATTAGAAGTGTGTCATTATACTCCTGATTCAAACAAAAACAAAGCATTAATGTCATGTCACAAAGCCATTTAGGATGGCAGTGAAGTTAGCATCAAATATCCTTCCACATTGGCTGGCGAAAATAATTTTTTCAGTGGAAAAAAATTTCTTTCAGGACAGGTGTTGAAACAATTCCAACTATGAAGAAATATTCAATGTACAAACCTTTTGAGAAACTAGCGAACATATCCCACAAATGCAACCTCAGAGGTACAGTTGCGTCCTAACCTTTAGTTATAGTTCTGAACCATTGAAATAGATTTGTAAAACATGTTTGGATAAGAGATACATGCTTAGGGGACATGGTTACAATCCAACTAGGGGCCATTCATCTGCTGCATGGAATATGGGTGGGTGAAATTGTTTATATAGATCCATTTAAGCTGATTTTATACTGCACAGAACATAACAATGTTTCTAACTCTAGCACATTTCATTTCCAACTCATTCGGTTCTTTTGTCGGCCTACAGAAATTGAGACAGTCTCTCATTGCATAATTTTCCATTTATATCCTGATGATTTTTAGGCTTGCTACTTTGTTACTGAAAATGTATTGTTCCAATGCTTCTCATAGTATGTCAAGAAATCAATTATAGTGCTATCCCTACTCAAACCAAAATCACTGGGAACTGGAAATCCAGACAATTTTCTATAGGATAAGTACAATGTGATGCATTAGACTGGCAACATAAAAAAAACGTCAAATTTAGGTATTTTATCCCATATAAAACATGTCAGTAGGCATACCATCAGAAAATCGTCTTGAAACTTAGGGGACTCTGTGGCGGGTAACCTCCTGAGAAGACTTGAAACTTGTCGCAACAATGAATTTTCACATGGGATTTCACCTGCATAAAGTAAGGAAAACGAGAAAAACAATTATAGATCAAGGGAAAATTATCCTGCTACAGAAATGAGCACATATGTTAGCGCATATATGCTTTTGTTATCCAAATGAAGAGAATAAATTAGAATGAATTGAAAAATAATACCTTTTGCATAGCTGACAGGAAGTGATATAGAACTCTAATGCGGCTATTCAGCATTTTGATGGCACTGTGAATGCCTGTTAGGTGTGCAGCCACTGCAGTGAGAACAATTTGATTAGTTTCAGAAATTTTTTCCTTTATTTCAATCATATATAAGACAAAACTGGTGAAACTACTGTGTACTAGAGCTCACGTTGAGTAGCAGCTGAACCTCCATCTGAGGGTTTGAGATGTGCAACATGATCCACAGAAATACGCTCTGCCTCCACAGTCTACACGAAAAGGACTTTATGTATGAGAGACAAGAATGCAGATTAGGGCACCTACGAGTGTTCAAGATATGGTGATGAAATAATTTGTCAAACAGTGTATCGAACCTCTATTGTGTAGCTTGATCTCACAAAAATCAGTGATGGAACTCCATCAATAACATGTAACTCTGCGAGAAAAAAATATTCACATTAGGTAGGATAAGAAACCCTCAGCACAATCACGTTGGTACTCTTGAGTCTTGACATAGTTGAGAGCATGAAATCAACAAAAAACAAAACCTATGAAAGACTCTGTTGCTATCAAAGAACTATACACAATTAATGCTTGAGAACCCATCAAGCATGGCAGTCAACATAATTTTGGCATCAAATGAAGGAAACGCTCCATAATGTAGAATTGAAATGGAGGGTTGTGTCTCGTTCAAAGATAAATTGGCCGATTGCAACAATAATATAGCAAATGTAAGCATGTTTTAATGACTTCAACATATTGTTTGATTAAATTTCTATCCGAGAGAAAAACTGCAAATACCATTCTCATATATTGTGATTGGTAAATCCTTCTGGGCATGGTTGATAGCAGGATTCAGAAGCACGTAAACCGGGCTCGTTAAGGTCCATAAGCTGTTAACAAAACAAAAATAAAATCCTGGTTAGCTATCAGTGGATGACTCAAAAGATAGATATTGAAAATAACAGATGAGCGTACTTCTTTCTCGAAATATAGAATAGCATTAGAACATATTAGAGTGCATTAGAAGAAATGCAGACATGTACAGTACAAAAGTAGAACCCAGTAATCAATGCCCATGGCATAAGTTATGCCATAATAGCAATATGAACAGTGGCATACATTAGTCGTATAAAAATGGAAATAATTATGACAACTCTACATCAGTGTTACGTGGGGACGCATCCCCTAGATTTTGGTGACATCCCGGACGTCCCGAACGTTTCGGGGACTTGGAGGGGATGTCCCCAATTTTTTTAAATCTTTCGAAAGTTTTCTGATGTGTCTACTTTTTAAAAACTGTTATTTTTACCAAAAACATCAAATTATAATCTTGAAAGTATCCAAAATACATTAAATACAGTTTAAATCCCTAAATGTCATTGAAAAAAGTTAAAATATTGAAATATTAATTTTTATGTATTATTTTAAAAGCCGTCCCCAAAATTTGGGAAATTTTTGCCATCCTGGAAACCCCGTCCCCGAGACTTGGGTAACTATGCTCTACATCAAACTCGATTTGACAAGGACTTTCAAACTCTTTCTGCATATTTTAAAAATGCCCCCTCCCTAGGATATCTCTAACGATAAAGGCTAAATGCTACCTCGAATCCCAAACTCATTAGATAGAAAAAAAAAGGAGAATGTAATGCATCTCTTTTGGAGGTAACTTATTTGGAAAAGGACTTAAACTTTTTCCCAAGCCATTGTTATGTATAAATTCATTGGAGTTCTTACTTCTATCAACATTTTCGGGCTTTATCGTGAGATATATTCACAAGTTTGAAAGCTACTCAGAATTGAAGAAGTTTCTTCAAATTAAAGCCAACCTATGTGTTGTCATGAGTTTTTGCAAGGGCAAAATTCACACCGAAAGCATGACAACCATACCCTCTTGTGATTTTTTTGCTTAAAGGTCATCCCGAGCCCTCCTCCAGAGCATCCTAACCCCCGTATCAGTCCTATCCCGTCCTTCTAAGTAGTCCAATGTGTCGTGTCATCATGTCCATAGGTGATTTAGGGATACCAAGTACATTCAAGCACTTCCAAGTCAAGACCCTTCAAAACAAGCTCTTTGAGAAGCTTAGGAAAGACTATTCTCTAGCCTTCCTAAAGTTGGTGCACACCCCAGAGTGTAATGAAAGACTCAAAATCATCAAGGAGGTGTATCAGAGAGCTAAGAATGTTGTGCAATTGGTTTTGGAAGAATCTGGGAAGTTTAAGAGGTTTTGGAGCAAGTTTCAACAAAAGTGGGTCTTGGAGGGTGAAGCAATGTATAGTGCAAAAACAACCCTTGAGCTTCGGAAGTGATTTTGGGAGCTCCGTAAGGAGTTGGAAGCCAAAAGAAATATCGTCGGAAAGTTGATTCAGAGCTCTAGAGGATGGTGGTCTCACTTTTTCACAAGACTCGGAAAATTCTGCCCACAACCTATTTTCAGCATGCACAACCTTTGAGCCCGAAGAAAAAGCCTATTTTTAGGAGGTTGCAAGCAGAATCAAGGTATGAGACCCCCACCATTATGTTCAAAAATCCTTTTCCAATCAATTTCATATAAAGAAGTGTGGGAAAAGTCATCCAGAGCTCAAGTTATGCCTCCGTCAAGTCGCTCCCCAAGGTATGGTTTAGGAGTTAGCCAATTTTCAAGTTGGAAAAATGAACCAATCAAAGAGTGGCGCACTTTTTTGCACCAACCGTCCCAAACATTTGGGACGTTTGGGACACAAAAGTGTGCCCCCTCTCATGTAGCCCCCTAGACCTTGATACGACCATATTGGAGCTCAAAATGACCAGTTAGGCCCATGTGCACCGATTTCTAGCCCCCAACCTCATCCAATCACAAAGCGCCAAGTGGCCCAATCGAGAGAGGGCACACTATTGTGCACTAACCATCCCAAGCGTGACGGTTGGGACACAAAACTATGCCCCCTCCCATTTTGGCTCTTGATCACCCACGAGACCCAAGAAGTGGCTAAAGAGCTTTATTTCCACCCCCCTCTCTTCCTCAACAGTGAATCACATTATGACAAATGACCAATGGGAAGGGGGCACACTTTTTTTGCACCAACCATCCCAAACGTTTGGGTGACGGTTGGGACAAAAAAGTGCGCCCATGCTCAAGTTGTGCAAATTTGCAAACTTTTAATTCTAATTGTTGATTCTTGTTGCTTCTACTTCTACTTGCACGCACGCACAAGAAACCCTTGTCGGATTTCTTCATTTCTTCCATTGATGTTACTTCCATTCCTTCGCCATTGCTCTCCACGGTCATTTTCCATCCTCCATCCACTTTGTTGCCACGAAAAAAACCTTGCTTTTCAAGCCATTACCATGCTCGTTTTTGCCAAAAACCCTTGTAGGTAAAAACGAAGAATCGCTCATATCTTGCAAACCCCAAGGCAGAATCCAACAAAACTCGAAGCATCTCTTCCTCTCCCAGAGCACCTTAATGTTGTAAAAAACCAAATTTCCAAAGGTGCTTCCGATTTTTTTACGGAAGCCATTTGAAGTTTTGTGCCCTAACATCTTCTTTTGCAAACTATCGTTGATCCAGGAAGCGGGTTGATCCGAAATTTTGCACAGAGCATCCGAAACAAAAACCCAGAAGGAAAACAGAGTTTTTTCATCAAACCGTGGAGCAAAAGACCAACTTCCAAAAAATGGTAAGTGTCATTGGTTTGCACTTGCTATTTTTAGTAACTTTCCTAAAACAGTAAAAACCTTCAAAAGAATAAACATTGAAAAATCGCATAAAATTGAAAACTAGGGTGCACGGGCTGAAAAAGCAAAAAAAAAACAACTTTCTAAAAATATAAAGTGCTTCAAATTGGCCATGAAACATTTATGAACACGCTCGAACATGAAGAGAACCTCTCAATGCTGACACTAAGGCAAAAAAGCAACCCTACCCAAAATAACAACTCCTGGATCCCGGTGGCTAAAAATAGAAAGTCTACTTTTGAGTACAAAAAGTTGCAGTAGACTCTATTTTCAGTTATCTCGCTGCTTTTTGTCATCTTCACAAGGTTCCAAGATGGTTTCATAGCTCAAACAAGTCAATTCAGCCTTCACAGAGGACGTGAGGCATCAAATATGTACCCGTAAAAGCAGGGACACGGAATTTGATAAGCAAGGCACAATAGGAAGAGTTGGTTCAGTGAGCCACGTGAGAGTTGGTCAAGAATTAAGCTTTGGAAGAGTTGGTTAAAAGACAAGAAGAGGTGATTCATAGCAGCATCTTTCTTTGCACAAGCATCCAAATGTCTTCTCAAGGGTTAGAGCTTCCCCACGGTGATCAAGAGTTGACCCCACGACAAGCTTCTACAAGTACTCCGGTGACCGACATCATGGCAACTCCCGAAGAGCCGTTTCCATGGATTTAAGAAATGCTCAAAAGTGGGCCAAGAACAACATAGCTCGTTGCCATTCCCAATCTCACGAAATATCCGGAATGTTGAAGTCCAAGCGAAGAAATAAGGCCCAGACAACTTCTCGCTTCTTTAGTGGCACCTCAAGTAACCAGTATGTTGAAGTTTTTAGGCCTAAGATTGATAAGCCCATGGAGGAAATGACTCCATCTAACTATGAGTTGACCCGCATCTCATTGGGTCAAGCTTCTCATGAGGGCGACACTCACCTGTTTCAAAGAATCCTCTTCTTGTCTTCTTGCTCAGACCGAAGAATACAAGCGAACCATTGTGTAATTGGAGGAACATGTAAGAGCTCTCAAGTGCATACATTCAACCCTTCTTAGGGCCCGAATCAACATCTCCCCTTCCGATCGAAGATATCCCTCCAATCAAGTATATTGACCCCAAGGCAATCAAGAAAGCACAAGAATACATGATTTGGGGAAAGCCAATGAGAAGTGGATTGAGGAAATCATTAAGTAGGCAAGGCACTATGTCCAGACCTCATTTCCCTCATCAAGTATGCTCATGAAACATTGTTTGAAGTAAACAAGATGAAGGAGGAGTTTGCAAAGGAAGTCAGTCATTTGGACGAGATACTCCCACTAGTGTCCGAAATGAGTTCCTTGACTCTCACACCCTCGTGAGCAAGGAAGTGTTTGCATCAATTGCCGAGGACTTGTCTCAAGTTTGGATCCACATCATGGACAGTATGCAATGCTTAAGAATGCCATATCCGAATTAGACTCCTATGGACGTCAAGTTTTAAAATCTTGAATGAAGTCTACCATTGTGTTCGAAGATTTGAGTTCCCTCCGCTCACTGAGGACTCATCATCAGAAGAACTCATCATTGCATTTCAAGAGATGGTCAAGAAAGAGGTAGGTGACTCTCTTTCCTTCAATAAAGACAATTTAGAGTCCCTAGCCGGTATCAGAAGTTGCATTGCCGTAATTGCAATGGATCACGAAGAATGGCTTCATCAATGTAAAAGGATCAGTGGTGTCCCCAAGACATGGACCAAGGTGTTGGGTTGTGTTTGCATTCCAGGGAAGATAAGTTGATGATTCTGAATAGCTCAATTCATCAAGGAATTCAAGGAAAAGGAACCCGCTCAGAGATCCACCATCAGGAGGCATGATTCAATAAGGTTCATCATATAGAAGGAGCTTCTTCATCAAATATGGCAACATATCCCTTCTTCTCTCTTTCTCCTCTTCTTTCTCTCCCCTTTCTAATTCTTCGTTGGGCATAATCATTGTATTTTGTCTCATTCACTTAAGTGACTTCATAAAGTAACATTGTAAAAGTCCCTTTAATTTATAAAAAGGGAACTTATTTCTCACTTCCTAGGAAGGTGAAAAGTCACAAGTTGAATGAGACAACGAAGAGTCATGTGGGGGTAGGCAAAGAGTCAATTCACATTGCTATAAATTGGGATGGCTTCTCCATTCCAAAGGATCTTGAAAGTTAGAAATTCTTGGTAGCAATTGTGAATTGTTGTAGCTTGATTGAAGCTTTGTACTCATCACTACACATGAAATGAAAGCTACTTTTCTTCCATTTCCCTTTCTCATGTTTCCTCTTTCCCTCTTATATGCACTTTGTAAGCATGGTGATTAAAGAGAGTTGTGTGTCTTCGATGAATGGGCCTTAAAAAACTGTGTCCTGTGGGTTTTGTTTATCTCACTAATAGTTTCATTGTTGCTTTCTTCTATATTGAATGTTGAACTACTCTGGTTATTGGGTGTGAACTCTACAATTGGCCTACTCACAACAATAACCCTCCTTTCTTAATTTCTCTCCTTCACCTCTCATCATTGTAATTTCCTCACTTCTACCCCGTACAAGCATCTTGCCACAAGTTCAGTGGAGTGTTCTTGTGTGATCCTTGGCCTTTTCGGCCAACCCACAACAATAGATAGGATTATATTAGTTTTCATTCAATAATGGGAGTTATACCATTCAATACAAAGAGCGGCGTAGCCCCATGAACATTGGTGGAGGCACCTAATTTGCCCAACTGACAATTTTTTCACCAACACTATGTTACCAAATATAGCTACAAGTACGGGTGTAGTGATTCACCAATTTTTGCAACCACAGGCTTAGTTAAGCTTGGGTATGTACATGCAAAAATATGAACAAAAATAACCATAATGTTAATGTCACATGCATAAATGAAAAAAATAACAAAACACTACTCATGACCGGTAATTCAAGAATGAAAATATCACAGAGTCACAACATGATGTATCACTTAAGTTTTTATATTATCTGTTCAAAATAGGAAAACAATGAAACGGTCATAGTCAAACTCAAAAACTACGTGAAAAAATTATCATATTGCTCTACATCGAGGAATGAGTTTGCAATTTTCCTCTTTGTTTGTGTTTTAGAGTTTTTAGGTGGTCAAGTTAGGTTTGGGTTGGGGGCGGATGGGGTGCAGTAAAGAAATGAGTTATTTACGCTTAGTTTTGTTGTGTGTGTGTTTTTTTAACATAGTATTTTCCTTCTATCTTCAATTTTATTCTGTTTTTTATGACTGTCATTCGACAGTTGAGTACACTGACAATGGGGATAACAGATGTTGCAGGGCTTTATAATCAATTATAGAGGCTTGTCTTACTTGCCAAGCCTAAGGACAAAGATGAGGCTTGTTCTCGAGTCCATTATCTTGAGATTGAGGTTGTGTTTGGAAATGAATGGCACATTCCAACAAAAATGCCACAGGCTTACGAAAAATATGGTAAGTTTGAGGCCATATAGCACAATTCATGGGTTAAGATAAGGTTGGCCATTGGAAAGTGAGTTGACTGGTGCAAACTCCCTTATGGGTGAGTTTGAGGTCACGCAGCACAACTCATTGGTTAAGATAAGGTTGGACACTAGAAAGTGGGGACTGGTTGTCAAATGTTTGGTTCATATTTAATCACAGAAACTGATTAATATATGACCACAATAATAATAAGCTTTTATGTATTTTCTCAATGGAAGCCATACAAATATATAACGAGAAATTTTTCTATAAAATAGGAAACCTCCTATAACAACTCAATATAATATTATGTGAGCGGTTTCAACCACAACTATTCAGGTACAAACAATATATTCCAAATATATATGTAGCCTATTTACGTGGGTTGTTATTACTAACTCACCTAATATATCTACTTGTGAATAATGACTCAAGTAATATTCACATTATAATATTAACATACAAATATATTTGTTCACTAATTTAATGTGAGCGCTAACTCAAATAATTCCTAACATTCGCCCCTTAGTGCAAACAAGGGAAAAACATCACAAAGGTGCTTGCAGCGTGTCGCCTCTGCTTTGCTCAGGATCTGGATGGTTTTTCAAGACAACCAACAACCTCAAAAATGGTTTTACAAGTGGTTTACCAACAACCAATGGTTTTACAAGGCAACCAATAACCCAAACATACATATTGTTTTGCAAAACAACCAACCCAAACATACAGATGGTTTTGCAAGACAACCAACCTAAATATCATGATGCTACAATACTTTTCTCAGTTCTCATCACTATCTTACATCAGGGGAAAATACAAGAATTGCTCACTCATTACATTTGAACAAGTATTCACCTTTGTTCTTATTTTCTACCACATTACAGTGGAAAGCAAACACACAACTGAAAGCACACAAAAACACATGCCACAACATCACTGTGCGGCCCCGTCACTTGTGGCTAGCGAGAGGACGTTGATTGTCCTCCAACCTCCATTGCCTCCATTATTTGGTTGTCGTGTTGCTTACTCAACTAGATTTGGCTTTGAGGCTCAATGATTTCCACATTGTTTATTATCTTCCCCCACAATGTGAAATCATTTATTTTCGGGACGTCGGTTTCAACCGATAATGCGTTCATTTACAATGCATGAAAAAAACATTTAAATTTTTCAATCCTTCGAACACTTACGAAAATATGACACACAATGACCCTAAAAAAATATAGATGAAAGACGATAAAGATTACAATTGAAAAAAGTAATATTTTATTACTTTTTATCACGTCTTTATAAACTATTGACCTAGAAACTAAGCTAAACACCCTTAAAATGTATGACACCAATTTATATTGTTGAGACTCATTTAACAACATGATGAGAATTAACAAACTAAAAAAAGACTTATTGCTTTCTAATATTTAGCAAACTCTTGGTCCACTAAACCTTATGACACCACGGTCAGTGACATAAAAGTAAATATACCTATAAAAAAACAAAATCACACCATTACAATCAAAACAACGGGCCAGCTGTCTATTATTCGATGTGTGAAGCAAATGCAATATGGTGAGAAGAGCTCACGATGAAGTGTCCACACGTGTCTCAAGAACTCTAGTTGTTTGTAATAATGGAGAACGGAGAGTAAATCATGACGCAAACACCAGGAAG
Source organism: Taxus wallichiana var. yunnanensis (assembly GCA_018340775.1). Lineage (NCBI taxonomy): Eukaryota > Viridiplantae > Streptophyta > Pinopsida > Cupressales > Taxaceae > Taxus > Taxus wallichiana. The sequence goes on from CM031243.1 coordinate 688,165,294, forward strand.
AATATGATGGAGTGAGAGGTAAGTTGAGCAAACGCAAATCCAATAGGAACGGCAAATAATACCAAATCTACAGGTCAAGTGATCTGTCTAGGCACACACGTATATCCTTGGCTGTGTTTTGTACAGTAGATCATTCCTTCAAGACACAAATTTGAATAACTCACAACCTTAAGATCCTAAGCCAAAAAGTGTGGATGTATAAAACTTGTTTGGCAGACGTTTTGAATATTGTGAATCTAGCAGAGATGCAGCCAGGAGGAATACCACTTAAGGAGTCAACTCATAAATTGCATGCAACATATATTTGTGGATGGTTTGACACGTAAATGGCATCAATGTTGGAGCTGTACTTGCATTGCGCGTATCTTGAAGGAAGTTCGCTGTATATCGATGTATACACTGTAAATTTTGTACTTCACACGGTCAACAGCAATAGGAGTCGCACCAGTTCTGCATGCAACATTGTGAGGTAGATTGCAATATCTATGGATATCCGTTATAGAAGCTCCAAGCTTGAATTGATACGGTGAAGAATGACTTCTATCACTTTTATCACTTGACGGGATGTGTGCAGATCCTCTTCTTTGAATATGCATGTAATGTAGCACAGGCCGGTATTTGTGTATACAAGATATTCCACAAACATCTGGTTAGAACAGAATGGTGACATTGGCTTTGAGTGTCTGGGTGAAGACGGAATGCAAACCAGATGTAATGTCACTATTGCAAGGGATGCCGATGATTTTGATAGATGCAACTATCCACTTTTTCACCACTCTCTTCTATCTCAGCTGTCAATACACTGACAGTTTGGTTAAGGAAATTCGAGAATAGACGTCTGCCTATTTTTCAATTCTAAATTTATAAACAATCAACAGCATGAAAAGGAGCATGACTACCAAAAAAAATATTGGAACTAATTGCTAAATGCTAATGAAAAAAATATGGCAGCAAGACCATGAACCGGGAAAATTAACAAATATAGTAGATTTTCCCTTAACGCTTATTATACCAAAGACATCTCATCGATCAACCTGGGAGCTCTAATACGAAATGAAATGTTTGGTTCATATTTAATCACAGAAACTGATTAATATATGAACACAATAATAGTAAGCTTCTTTGTATTTTCTCAATGGAAGCCGTACAAATATATAATGAGTAAGTTTCCTATAAAATAGGAAACCTCCTATAACAACTCAATCTAATATTACGTGAGTGGTTTCAACCACCACTATTCACGTACAAACAATATATTCCAAATATATATAGTGATCTATTTACTTGGGTTGTTATTACTAACAACTCACCTAATATATCTACTTGTAATTACTCACGTAATATTCACATTACAATATTAACATACTAACAAATATATGTGCTCACTAATTAATGTGCGCACTAACTCAAATAATTCCTAACAGGCTGAATGGTGTAAACTCCCTTATGGGGCTTCCGTTGAATATTTGGAGCACGTGTCGGATCAGGTACCAAACGCTAGGTGAAAAAGAATAAGTATTGAGCAGGTAGATGAGGATATTTTGGTACTCAAGGCACTTGATAAGTACCCAAGTAAAGAGGCCATTGATGAGGATAGTGACATTGATGAGGAATCAACATTGATGAAACCAGCCCTAGAAGCTACCATAAATACAAGTTAGTTTATCCGTTGAAACCAAGCAAACAAAAGGTAAAAGGAGGGGAGCACAAGCAGCTGAGGCAGTAGTTCTGAGGGAAATAAAAATTATTCCACCCCTTTTGAAAGATTGACGAAGTGATGGAAGAGGAAGATGACAGTGCGCTCTACAGCTGAATAGAAGGAAGAAGCAGACTGAATGCGTGTCAGATGGAAGAATGAAGGAGTGCAAAACATTTATTGGCAGAATCAGGATCCAATGACTTGGAGTGCACAGCCTCTTTCCACCAACAACACACAAATGAAGAGGGGAAGAGGGACAATGTCCTGAATGCTTAAGTCAGTCCAACCCAACCACCTTCTCAACAACACACACCAAAAGTAGATGAACTTCCCAAGGGTGCAGCACAATCCGGAAAGAACTCCATGAAGGAAGTTTCGCAAACAGATCCAATGGCAATCTCACCGAGCCAGAACAACAACAAATGGATGATAATCCATTAAGAGGATTAATGGTCGATTATGCAGATGACGAGGACTCTTCAGGAGTTGAAGAGATCACACCAACCCAAGGGCTTAAAACAACAAATATTAAAGTGAATATGCTAGACACAAGAGACAAGCATGAATAGGAAGTTGAGAATGAATATGAGGTGTATCCAAACAGAGGATCCACCAATAAAGGTTGATGTTTCTTCATCTATTAAATCACAGCCAACTGCCTCGGATGACAAAGGAAATAATATGGATACAGGAACAAGTGCAGAGAAAGAGAAGAGCACAGAGCAAGAAAACTGCGCAAAAGAAGAAGAGTGCACAAAAGAAGAAGAGGGCACTAATGAAGAAGAAAGTGCAAGTGAAGAGAAAGTGCAAGCAAGGATGAAGAGCGAAGGAGAAGAAATCCCAAGGGTATGGTAACAAGCAAATACCAGAGGGCCTCTAATTGTGGGAACTAATGCACAAAGAAAATGGCTTTGAGAGAGCAGAAACAACTCTCCTTTGTGTTTGATAGATATATGGATGAACCAACGTTCAAGATTCCAAAAAGAGCTTACTTATAGAGGTACCATACAAAATAGAGGGGATCATAAACTTGTGTTTATTAACATTAATCAAATGGAGGAACTGTCAAGGAGTACATTGATCAAATGTTTACCCAAAAACACTAGACTGTCTGAAAGCCTAAGAGCATGGAAACAACAGGTACTACGGGTATTTGTGTTTGATAGATTTATGGATGAACTCCCCCTCGTGGGTATGTTTCAAGACCCATCAAAAAAAAACTTGCCAAAGACTGTTTGTTTCCTTTTTGGCAATTCTTTCCTTTTTGGATTTTTGGTGAAAAAATCACAAGAATAGAAAAAAATTTGCCATTTTCGGAAAGGGTCCGGAAAGATGGGATAAAAACTTGCATGTGCCATAACTTGACTGTTTATTAACATTATATCAAATGGATGGCAATATTTTCTTATTTTCATAAAATCTATTTTTGCACCTTTTGTATCAAAGCAAGCTTGCAATCTTGACAAAGAATCATGAGCTTTGGTTTAGACAGATTAGTAATTAAAAAACTGGATAGCTTTATACATCGCGCAGTATTCTGGTGCAGAGCAAAAACAAGAGGCTGAATGAAGCAAAGAAAAGGCACTTACGCTTGCATTTGAAAAAGAAGAAATTAGTGGCCATGGAGTCACCAAGAACAATCAAAACTCCAAATTTCACAAAAATTTAATTGATAGAAGATGATCAACCAATGCAGATGGGGTCTAAATTTGGATGGATTGGGGCCCGTGGATCAATTATATAAAAATGGTAGACCAACTTGTGCTCCAGGGAAAAACTAGTGTTCTTGAAGTAGTGGAGCATGAGGAAAGAGACAAAGCACAGGAGTTCATTATACAAGTAGAGGTGTCTGAATGAAGCAAGCATTGAAAAAGAAGAAATTACATGGAGTCAAAGGCACAACCAGACCATGGTGAGCCTAACAAACCAAGTGTTTCGAGGGAAAAACTAGTTTCAACTACAATCAGAGATCGCAAGCATTAAAGGAACTGACCATGGTGAGCCTGCTTGGAGCCTGCTTGAAAGAGACTCAACAAAAGGCACTCAAGAAGAAGGTATTCCAAACCAGGGATAGGGCCGAGAGTGATAAGAGATCAGATAGAGGCCAAGCCCAAGGAAATGGAGAAAACTCTCAACTTATTGCAGCAGAATGTCATGGATGAGGGAAACATTGTGTGTGACGCAAGTGAAGAGCTCATTTCAGAGATACAAGCAAAGGGGCGAAAGGCACAAGAAAACAAGGAACAAGTTTTTGCATTGAAAAACTTGTCAGCAAAAATGCCAAGAAAAATGGAGGAAATAAAGAGCGCCCTTACTAGATGGAAGTCACTTGCAGAAGAAATCTGCAAGGATGAGCTGAATTTTTGTATGAGTTCAACAAAGAAGATAACTTGCCCGCAAACAACCAAGGAAATTAGTATGGGGAGATGTTGCCCCCTGATTTTGGCAAAGTGTGAAGCACGTTGCACAATAAAATAAGGCGTAAACAGTTATAGGCATCATAGTCAGTGCACACAAGAAAAGGTAGGAGAATAAGCGAGATTTGCGGAATGCCAATAAGCGAGATTTGCGGAATGCCAATAAGCAAGATTCACGGTGCACCAATCAGCGAGATTCACGGCGCACCAATCAGCGAGAAGATAGTGGCAATCTTGGAGCTTAGAGCCAGGGACAGTTGGCACATTCACATAGGGTAACTAGTTGTTCAAACTCAAAATAGAATCCATTGAGCAAATCACGGATTTAACAAAGTGTAACAACTGGTTATGAGCTGGTTTATAAGAGTGAGACAATGCTTATTTGCTATAAAGCACACCTCGAGCCCAGTTTAAGGGATATCTAACTGTTGAATGATTGAATCCATAAATTGTATTGAGACAACTATTGTAGTTCAAAATTGTGGAAGAAATATATAGAGACCGGAGATGATGATATATCAATCCAAGTTTTCTGCTATAACATTTGTGTATGCATGTATTGCTGGAGTTCGATGGTTGAACAAATGTCATCTTTTGGTTCTTAGAAGTATGTGAACCATTTATCCTATATGCATAGATAACTCAATGGTTAATATTAGTGGCAGTTCCTTTGAATGGATTGGATCAAATAGAGTTCCATTAATGGAGTTAGGACCCCTATTAAGACCAACAATCCGGAATAGCAAGGTCTCAGTGATCTCCCATCGCTTGAGTGAGCACTTAAGGGAAAACTTAAGTGAAATGTTGGTGGTTAGAGTGCAGTGTTTATCTGTTAGGTGTGTGCTTGGGGCGCATAGATCTAGGATTAGGCAAGTAGTTAGATTTACACTAAAACCTCTACCACAGATCTTTCAAAGATTCTTCTGCATTATCTGCAGCCTTAACATAATCAACAAATACTTGTTGATGATTATACTAACCTCCCTTCCACAAAGTAGCCTATCTCACCTTCTTAACCTTTTTGTGAGCAAGTAGCCAGATGACCCTTTGCAAAGCATGATCTCCACCTAAAACTCAATCTTTCATAGTTCAATCTTTTATTCCAAATGCAATCTCCAACCTTAAGCCCAATCTCATCAGGCAAACCACCGACAGGCCCAGCTCAACACAAATCCATGCATGGGTAGGATGAGACTGGCGAACTGATTCCTGAGAAATAGAATGGAATTTTCCTAATTTATTGCCAATATTAGTCGTACAAGGAATTCCCCAAAACTACAAAGGAAGATTAGGCATCCTAAGTCAAATGGTAGTCACAGAAAAAGTATGCTTGGAGGGGTTAAAATTAGAAAAATAGGGTTTCATGCATAGAAATGTCAATCCCCAAGACCTAGGGCCAATTGAAGAAGCATTTTTCTATCCTCCTCACAACCACAAATTGCAATAAAGTAACATTGAGCATAGGGATTAATGAAGAGATGCTTGGTCAAAATAGGTTTTGAATTTTTGAAACCCACAAACATAAATCCATAAGAGAAGACCAAAACTTTAAAAAATGTGCAAATCAGCCCCAAATCAGCCTAATATTCTTCCTTTTCAAGAGCTTTTGTGCCTATATCTATCACAGAGGTTACCTCGGATTTAGGGATCTGAGAAGAAGAGAAAGATGCAGGATATGCCACCTTAGAAACATCTAGAGACATTAGGGTTTTCGATCTGCCATATACAGAAGATCCATGTGCATTTTTAATGGTCCAAAATCCATGAGGAGCTCACACATCCTCAGCCCTAGCAAAAGCAACAAGAGGAATGGGAGGGAATGCGCGTCCCATAGGAGACTCGGGACAACCAGATCTGATATGCAAGAATTCACACAAAAACACAGCCACAACCTAGAATTCACCGTAATGCTGCCAAGAATCTTCTGCAGCCACTACTCAGAATCTTCCACATCACTGCCATTAGCAAAAAATTGAAGAGTGAAAACCCATTAGGGTTTAAAATCTCATGATTTCTTCAATTAAACCTTCAAGTGATAATCATTAAGAATGTAAGTTAAAACACTTTCTTTCAGTCTATTCCATCACAAAAATCAGATGGTTAAGGCAACTGATTCTTAATAGGGTTCAAGAAGTATTACCAACATGCTAGTCTTGAAAAGTGATAACAGATAGGTTATGGTGCAGAGGCTAAAGAGCATATGAATTTCATCAAAAGTGCTTTTTGATTACATATTTGGGTTCCTGTTGAAAAGTTAAGCAATTTCAAAAAACAACACCTGATTTTGAATTCATATCCAGACGTTATGGCCAGAAGTCCAGATTATAGAGTTGTGAAACCGTCAATTAAGCCAGGTGACAGTTTTGAAACCATCCATTAAGCCATGTGACGGTTTCAAAACCGCTCAGGAAGTCTTGCAACTACTGCGGCAGTTCCACAATCATCAGACTGTGTAAAGTGGCAGATTCACCCAAAGAGAAAGAAAAGGTGGAGTAATAGCTGCATACAGTGTCTCTTCTTCTGAGACTTCTCAGCTTCCCATTCAAGCTTCCTATGATGAATAACTGTATAAATACATCTCCAGAGGGTCATTGAAGGGCATGGTAGTGTGATTCCTAGCAGTTCTTGGTTGAATGTGATTGGGATTGATAAAGTGTGTAAGGGAGTGAGTTGCAGCAGGTTGTAGAATATCATATGGGGTTTAAGCAAGCTGTCATTGAACAGATTACTCAGACAGCCTCTTGAAAGCTTTATACCTAGAATTGCAAAAGGAGATGGTGAAAAGAGGAGATCCCTTGCTCATTTGGAAGTTTTCCGCATCGGGTTACTCCAATGTTTTTGCATCTCTATTTTTCTTGTATTTTACGTTGGCCTACTTGCTCTTTATGCTGTTCTCAAGTTTTCCTTTACAAGAGAGTACTTCCATTACAATTTTGAGCACATTAAATGATGGTTATGAGTAAAACAGCAAGCTGACAATCAAGAATGGTCAAAGAATGAATGTAAGATTTGTGTTAAAAATAGTTTTAAAAATATTTATACTAATTATGGATCAGATAGCGAGGTAATGAAGGCAGTACCCAATAACATAGAAGTCGGCAAATGAGAAATAAATATATTATCCTTTGAATAAATTAGTTATAGGCAAAAATTTGCCAAAATTAAAATGTTTGGTAACTAACATAGATATCTTAAATACATCTATCTAAAAGACACCAAGAGATATCAATTTCGAGGTGCCTATATTTGAATTCTCACATAAGTTAGATAGGCACCTCGAGATTGATATCTCTCAATGTCTTTTAGATAGATGTATTTAAGATATCTATGCTAGTTTTTAATATAATTATTTTTAATTAATTAATTTAAATATTTATTTTTATTTTTAATTTTTAATGTTTGTTATGAACTAAATATATTGTGTAAACCATCAATGAAGAAAATATAAATTACATTTATTTTTAAATATAATTATTTATTTAATTAATTAATTCAAATATTTGTTTTTTATTTTTATTTTTAATGTTTGTTATGAACTAAATATATTTTGTATTTATTTTTAAATATAGAATTGTATTTATTAAATTTTAATTACAAATATAAAAAATTATTTATAAAATACATCTAAAAGTAAAAACTAAAATAAAACTAACCTAAAAGTAAAAATACATCTAAAAGTAAAAGCTAATAGTTACTATGAATTTCCTTCACAGATAATATTTTCACACTTATCTCACAATAATTATCTTCCAATAAAAATTAATATAGTTACTTACCGTGAATTTCCTTAGCAGTAATATCTTCACGCACTAATTATCTTTCACACTATTAAAATAAATTACATTTGCATGTATAAATATATAATCATATATTTAATTTTATGTATTAAACATTGAGTCGGCATTAAAAATATATTATTTTAACAATCAAATATTAGTCGGCAAATAATGAGTTTTTTCAATCAATGCACGCTATTACACTCCTTGCCTGCCATTGTAGGAACACCTCTCGATGTAACAATTCTTATTCCTCCCTGACCAAATTTGCCATGTAGACATGCAAAGCTTAAGAGACGTTCAATCACCCCGAGTGCAGAAAGGCATGGAATAAAGTAGGGAAAATCAGCCGACCATAATTCCTCGCGATGGATACTTGTTACTTGAGAAGGCAACATATAAGGTGGTATCCATTAATTCAATGTGTTGGAAGAATCAAAACTCAAGTTGGCCAAGTTTTTCAGTCTTTCCTTCTTGTTCTCTAATCCTTTAATAGGATATCAGTTCCACTCAGGGACATGCAACAACTAAACCTAGAATGTTTCATAGATGTGCAAGAGATAGCCATGAAGCTTCGCATACACCCTCAATAATGCAGGAAATAATGTAACAAAGAAATTGAATGGTGGCATGAAAAAATCCACTTTTCTTTCACAATACAGATTGTTAAAAAAACTATACAAAACCAGACATGTTCATATAAAGCCAAAGGTTTGCAAAGTACATCGCCTTTCATACCCTGTATTAACATATGCCTATGTACATAAGCTAGCAAAGGCTTTTGGAAACATGAAAGTTAAAACTCATTAAACCGGATTTTAAGAAAGTTTTATAGGGTTGCCATATTACAGCTAACATGCACGTAATTTGACTAGGTTATACTTAGTACACCCGTGACCTTCAGTACAGAACAGGAGATTTCTCAACATTGAAGGAGAGTTTAAAGTGTTTAGATCTGTAAAACCTAAGAAGGAATCCCTTGCATAATTTCCATAATACCATATCCTGGGCACAAACTTATCTTAACAATTTGGTTATGCCCTCTGTCTAAATTTCATCAACGTGACAAATCAGTCATTATAACGCTGTTTTCCGACTTGGCTAGGGTTTACCAATTTTGGATTCACCCTGTAGTTAGTTACCATAGTTAAAAGGTTGGAGATCATTCTCAACTCCCTCTAGCTATTGCCGCAGACCGTATTTTTGAGTCCCATTAAACTATTTTAGACATTTGTGGACACTAGTCAAATTTCTTTCTTTCAATCTTTCCTTCTTTCTGCATAATTTTACAATCCAATTGATTGATATAACCTACATATGTTCTTAAAAAAATTCACACAAGCACTCCAAGCTCAAGGAGGAGCAAACTCGCGTGAAATCTATACCTTCACATACAATGAATATTGTTAAAGAACAAAGCATTATTGCCACGCATATATCTATCTGCACTCTCAAATAAAGGTATCAAGCAGCACTTCTGTAAGCAAGATTTTAAATGACCTTCATCCAATGTTGGTCCAGCCAAGTAGAAATTTTACTCAATCAATTCTTACACTACTTACAAGATAAACAGCTACAGCCCTTTCTGACGATAGCAGTACTTACAGATCTGTGAATTTGCATGTCTAATTCTTGAGCATCATTCCCAGTCGAATACCAACCAAGAATATCATACTTTGGAAAAACCTTCTTATCTGTACAAGCCAAGTACCAAATAAAAGGACGAGCTTAGCACTTAGTAATGGTTGTAAGAGAAGCCTGAGATTACAAAAGTAAAGTCACCTGGAAATTTTAGATACCTTGAAAGAATAAATTATGCTCAATAAAACAATTTTTGGTGCCTACTAGACATCACAGATAGGTAGAAACTGGAATCATAATGTGGAGAGCAGAGGTAGAAACTGGAATCATAATGAAATGTAGAGGGCAGAAATAAAATTCAAGGCAATTCATTTTATCAGTTTCCTATGACTGAGATCAACCAATCCTCAAAATTTGGGTGAAACATCAAATGGGTTGTAGCTCAACAGTGCAGATAATGGTAAAAGTGAGTTGTCATGCCATCCAGCAAGGTTCAAATCACAGAGATAACAAAAGCGTTGAGGATGAGTTTGAGTTCCACGCGAATTTGGTGGAATGGATACGCGTTAGTCCTTGGAACCAAACTGAAGAAGGTCAATTTATTTGTGCACCGATACAAATGGATGCTAGGTTTACTCTGAAGAATATGGATGTTTCCTTCTTCAATCGAAAAAAAATTGAGTAAAACAAATCTTCTTACCAATTAAAGTTAAATTTACTGCTCTTAAACCCAAGTTATACACTACGCACTGATGGGATTGGAAAGAAACTCAAAGTCTAAAAGATGAAATGGAACCCTCCAAGCTCCGTGAAAGGGCTACATTAAGTTGAAATGTGATGGAGTTGCTATGGGGTATACGAGGTCTAGCTAGTGGTAGGAGAATTGTCGAAGATCATTTGAGACAACTTGTATACACCTAATTTTTCACTTTTCATCTTTCATACATGTTACTAACAATTTCCTTTGTGCAGATAAGGGTCATTGATGCATCTATTTCTAGAGTGTGTGCCTTAAGGGGCTTGCCGGGAATGGAGAATGGTTATTTATGTAACCAATATGGGTTAGAGACGAGTACACAGAGAGAGTGTCACTATTTGGTCTTGGCCTTAGTTGTCCTTACACTAGTTATCCTTATCCTCCTAGGTCTCATGCACATCACATTCATGACTTCTTGCTTACATCTCATCACTCTACACTTTGCTTATCCACATCAATGATCTATGACACACTACTTTTACTTTTCACGACACATTACCTATTTTTATCACCTATGGTTCGACGCCATCACCGTGGGCGATGGTGTCGGTGTTATATTTTCCCTTGGCCAACGCCATCACCCGCGGCGATGGCGTCCTATATATACCCTCACCTCATTTGACATTCATAAGAAAAAGGAAGCTAGATCATTCGAATTGCCATTTGCTCTACTCTTTTGCACCATCTTCGCATTTGCTCGCCTAGCTCTTGGTTCATCTTGCATCTTGCTTGGATTGGATTAGATACTCTTCTTCTTGGATGGTTGCTTGCACTATTAGGTCACATATAGTGAGTCTAGGACAAGAATGGTGTTTCCCTTCTCCACCTAATAGTGATTCTCTCTCGGTGTGTTGTTTCTTATCATTTTGTATAGATAAGTTCATTTCCTTTCTTCATTGTGCTATGTTAGCTTAGTATTTCACATGTTTGGGTATTAGTTAGCATAATACTCTTATCAAATATCAGCTCATTTAGCTATCATCATTTCTATTTCAGTCATATCATGTATATTTATTGTTGATCCATACCTCTCCACACCCAACTACCAATATCTCAGCAAGGTTCATGTTACCATATTTCCACCACCTTCTAAGGTTGGCGCCAAAGAATAGATGCATGGAAAGAAATAAGGATAAAGGTGCATGCATGGATGAATAAAATAAATAAAAGGAAAATTGTTGTTCTATTTTGGGAGTTGGCACCAAAGGAAGAAGTGCATGGAAATAGAAAAGGGAATAAAAGAACCTCCTATTTTTGGCACAAAGAAAAGAGATGCATGGAATTAGTTAAAATAGAATTGTCGTTCTATATTTATTAATTCCTATTTCAGGCAAAAGGGTGCATGGAATTAAACAAATAAAACAGAAGACCTTACATGAGTCAAACTACAAGTTGACTGACCCAAGAATAGGATAAAATAAAATAAATAAAGTCCATATTTTGTCCCTGTGCGCCAAAGTTGGAGAAGTGAGATTAATTAAAAATAGAACTGCTATTTTAGAAGTGGGCACCAAGGAAGGACAAGGGGAATTTAATAAATAAATTGTTGTTCCTATAGTTGGCGCCATGAAAGGATAATAGGAGAATAAATAAAAGAGGCAGTCTATTTTGGGAAAAACAGTGGTCTTCTCTTATGATATAGGCTGATTTTTTACTGTAAAAAAACATACTTGAAGCTGATTTGCTTAGGCATCTTCAGCCTTTGTACTTGCACCTCTGAATAAAACAAAGTTTCGTTTTGCCTCTCATATCGTTGTTTTCAAATTGTTCATTGTGTTTGTTATAGGATATTGTATGTGCTTAGTGTGGAATTCATTCCCTCTACTTCTGTCTTTTCCTAAATCCTTGAATTAATTTTGCAAAATAGTTCATAGTTGTGCAAGTGTGGGGATCTTTAAGTTCTCTATGTGCAGAGTTACATGCAAATATCAAGCTTTTGGTGTATCACCCTATTTCCCATTTCCCGCATTCCTTTTCACTTTTCCTTGTCAACGTTTTCATATTTTTTAGGTGATTCACAAGGGAACCAGCCCTCTCTAGAGGTTCACCTCAAACATAGGTTACCCACAACCTTGAGGTGTTCTAATTTTGTCAATAGGAGAGAGAGTACACACACACCATTCTCTATCGAGTGCAACTTCGGGTGACAACAATTCCTTCCTCTATCTTGATCGCAAGCCTTGGAAACTCTAGGTTGACCTAGTATAGGATTGTTGCCCTCTAGATATGTAACCCTAGCGCTCCACTTTGTAGCCCCTTTAAGTCTACCCCCTTGTATGTCAATACATACATGTGGGTTTCCCATTTAGGTTGCCTCGATACCCATTTTCTAGAACGGATGATTTAGGAGCCCAAGATATTGAGACACATTTATCTTGGTTAGCACCCACAAAACATTTAAAACTGATGTTAATCTTACAAACCTTCTCGATCGAGCTCTACGAAAATCGTTAAAAGCACCCATCTCCAAATTTGATCTCATCTAATTACCCAAAAACCATTGACAAAACCTCAAAAATGAATACTACACAAACACCAAATGCAAGCCAACATGGCTTTCAATTAGTCATATCAAATTCCTCTTCAACAAGCTCTCTTGGGACACCAATGGATATTGGTGGCATTACTCCTTCTATCTCTTATGACGGGTCTATTGATCCCACCCTTCATATCAAGGCCTTTAACAATCTTTACAAGGAATGGATTAGAACCAATTCATACACTACCACCAAACTCCTAGCAAAAAGACACTTACGGAGATGCTTTAGATTGGTACCATACTTTTCCTCCTAATTCTATAGTTGAGCTAGAGTCCCTAGTGACAACCCTAGTAAATAATGAATTCCAATATCATGATCTACCTGAAAACAACATCAATGCTTTCATTTCATCAATTGTCAACAATCTAAGAATGAATCAACACAAGCTTTTTCATCAATGTTGGAAGACCCTATCCACATGGGAAGAACATAATATGCCTAATGATAGCCTCTTCCAAATTTTCTTACGACTTGAACCTTGCCTTCAATACAAGGTGAGGTCATTTTCTCCCACTTCCCTAGAAGAGGCCTTTGAACAAGCCAAAAGGCAAGACTATCTCATGAGGGAATTTGAGAAAATCTCCTCCCAAGACACAAACTAACAAACAAGTCCAAATCCTTCAACATTCTAAAAACAAGAATGTGATGATGATGAAAGAGTCTCATATACTCTTCCTCTTATCGCTTCTTCAAATAGGATTATTTTCAATATTGACCAACAACCTAATAACAAAAAAAACCAACCTAACTATCATCAACCACTAAGTAAGGAAGAGTTTGAAAAGTGTCACTTACCTAAGCCATTTACCGCGATCTTAGATCCTTCTCGACCTATTCCTCATTGGCATGATGAGAGTAAGTTTTTGTTGGTGGCATGCTAATTGGGGTCACTCACATGAGAATTGTCATGCACTCGAATGGCTGCCATCAACTTCTTCTTAGGACCCAACTTTGACTATGATGCCATCACTCACGAGTGTTTGACCAAAGCGGTCAAAGCTCGTGTGACGGCTCAAAAAAAGGATCATCATGAAGCCATCAACCAAGCTAATGAAAAAGCTAAAAATATTCTCTAATCCTATGCCTAATCATGATGTCATTGAAAGTTCTAAGAAGCAAGAAAATGCTACAACCAATGTAGTTGACATGGATTACCCTCCTAAAAATATGGTTGTAATTAATGATGTAAAATGTGTCATAGCTTATGTAGAACTAGAATATCTGTAACATTCCAACCTCGGACTCACAGGTCATATATCCTTTTGTACCCTTAATCAAGCTCCTCAAATAAAAAAACTTCCTCCTCCAGATGCCATTGGCCCCTGTGGAAATTCTCCTACAAGGATGATTGTGTCTAGATCTGTATCTCTATCTACAGACACCATCAAGCCCCTGTGCAAATCAAACTTGTAGGGCCGATGGTAGAACTGAGAAAAAATCAGTTTTAAAAGTCTCCTTAATCACCCCTACTCCTTTTGGCTCTGTTTTTGAGGACTCCCAACACTCTTAGCCTACTACACAGTCTATCATGATGAGTGGGATCCTCTCAAAGCACTTGCCCAAATTCCTGGTCCAGTTCCCTTCTTAGAACTCATGCATATGTCACCTCACCATCGTGAGCATCTCATGATTGTGTTGTTTGACATGAACATCCCTTTTCCTCCCTCTTTGGGGAAGAGTCCTACATTGCATGGCTCGAGAAGAAAGCATCTTCAACAATGTGAGGAACTCTCCATTCATATTGATCTCACCACAATGGATGCTCATTCATGCATTCATTTTCCTATACTTCTATGATCCGGATGAGCTCTTGCTTTCGTGTAGATGATCCACCCTCTTCATTTCAATTCAGATTGGTCACACTATGGTTAAGTGTGCTCTCATTGATGAGGGAGTAGGCACGTGTGTGGCCTCATTAGATTTCATCAAGGCTCTTGGTTATTCTATCGATAACCTAAAATCTACATGAACCACTTTTAAGGATACGATCACTCGAAAGATGCCTCTCTATATGGGGTGTATTTGGTTACCCATCACCATTCCCCTAGGATTGTCCATGCATCAAAGTCATGGTTTTTAATTTTCCTCTTATCTTATAATATTCTCCTAGGGTGGCCTTGGACTCATTATATGTGCATCATTTCTTCTTCCACATGTCAATGTGTGAAGTTTTCTCTCACCAAGGAGCTATTTATAAGATTCAAGGGGACACTAACCCTTGGAACTATGATACACTTCAAAAAAAGGGGACATACAAGCTCCCACACTTGATGAACTATCACCTATCCCTTTTGAGAATATCGCATTTTAACTACCCTATAGATACTCTTTCATGGGAAATGTGGTCATCATCCCAAGTTGGTCGGGCGCACACCTCCCAATCTCTTAGAATCGATGATGATGAGCCCGATGAAGTCACACTTAGAATCAATACCTTTGATCTTCCTGAACTCATCATATCTCAGTTGCCTCCTCCTTGTGGCCTCACAAGAAGGAGCCTTCGATTCCCGTAGTTATCTCACACAACACACCACACCCCCATGGAGAGCATGTGGTCCAACTCGAGACCATAGTTGATTCTTTGTGTGATGGATGCTTCCATATCAGATTATGATGATGGTTATGCTTTAGATGAC
Organism: Taxus wallichiana var. yunnanensis; assembly: GCA_018340775.1. Classification (NCBI taxonomy): domain Eukaryota; kingdom Viridiplantae; phylum Streptophyta; class Pinopsida; order Cupressales; family Taxaceae; genus Taxus; species Taxus wallichiana. The sequence goes on from CM031243.1 coordinate 688,180,700, forward strand.
CCTCACCTAGCTAGCTATGCCCAGATTTGTGATCGGGAAGTCTTGTGTTACCAAGAAACCCTACACACCAAAATTACTCATGACGTAAATGTCATCCTAATACAAGAGGAACCTTGAGCATAGTTGATGACTTCTTCCCCACCGGTGCTGAGCCTCATATTTCTCCACCAACTACACCTCCACATACTACCATGACTTAGCCAACCCATTTTCCTAACAAAATGGATGATCAGGTTGTTGGTTTTGACTATGAAGCCGATGATCTCATGGGTGATGATCCTATTTATCATGTGCCTTGATGACTGAGGTGACACACTGCTCCATGGCACCATCCTCACCCATCACATCGGTGCCCTCATCAAGATACTCTCACTAGCCCTCTGCAGCCTATGAGACCTCTCCCCTACCTCTTGCCCTTATGGCTCCTCAATCTTTTATGATCGAGCCATATTACACATGGCACGAGGCTCTGAGGCATGATGTTTCTGACTATAGAGCCTATCAATGCCACATGAAGAAGCTTGAAGTTGAGGTCAAATGTGACCAAACCAAAAAAAAGGCTACACAACCTTCCACTTCAACTCCTTTTTTTTCTCTCATCACATATTGCATGCACACACCGATGCCAATCATTGTCAAGTTTTACGTAGAAAAGCAAGTCATCCCATTCCCAAAACTTCTTCGCAATCAAAAGCATGGATTTGATTCCTCTCGGAACCGACCACCTTCCCCTAGACCAACTAGACCACAACCTACCTATGGACCACCACCCACTACGATCCTCATCCCACTATGGATGTTATTTGGTGTGATGTTCTCACCTATAGAGGATAGATAGATGACACCTTATTTTCGCCACGTGGTCTGAAGTTCATCGACAAGTCACTATTACACAACATGCCATCGAGGACCTCATGACCCATGCTAGAAGCCACATCTTGAATCAAGTTGATGATATTATCATTGATACATTGTGATATTTTCCCTCATGGCTAGTTATCTATAATACCTTGATTACATCTTATTTTCTTTCTTTGGCTTGATCCCTCATGCGTTTGCTTGGGCTCTGACCCCACTTGGGTTTTACACAAACACCTTTTATCCTTCGCTTGGGCTCTCGATCCCCCTTGGGTTTATCACACTATCTCAAATATCTCGTTACATCCTTGCTTGGGTTGTTTTCTCCACTTGGATTTATCACCATGTACACCTTGGTTTCTCCTACCATTGGAGTGCCTTGGTCCCGACTCACCTATTTTGGCTTCGATTCACCCCGGTCTTTCCTATTGGATCACCATGGTATTTTATGCATCCTTTTTAGGCCTATGGCCTTTCTTAGATTTATATACCCAATCATGCCCTGACATCCTATCATTGGATGTCTTGGCCTTGTTTCCACCTCTTGGCTTTTTCACATCGTGCGTGGGTTGGGCTATCTTATCGATCCCCTTCTCACTGGATTTACCTATCTATCATATCATTATCATTATTCCTAAGTACCATGGTATCATCACATACATACATGTGAAAAGAAGGAAAATGATAATCAAATCATCAACAACATCATACCACAAACACAAAATACCATCAAAAATCATCATCATAATCATATATATATATATATATATATATATATATATATATATATATATCAAATCAAGTTTTATACATTGAAAAATCATACAAAATGGCTCTGGCCCATCTACAATATGACTCAAGCACCCTCACCCCTGGGGGGTCTCTGGATGCTTTGGGCCGATGGGGTCGTGTTATCTGCTCTCTCACTATGTGAGCTAGGGATGCTGCCCTAGATCGGGCTCCAGAGGCCTCTCCATGTGCTCTCGTCTGGGTCTCTAATGAAGTAATCTCACTTCACAGCTCTCTGGGCATCTGCTAGGTGAGCTACCTCCTCTCTCTGTACTACAACTTCCTACACCCTACAATAGACTCTCTACAACAACATCACATCTATGTTTTGGTAGCCACCATGCTGCATGCCTATGCATCCCGATATCTCCTCAATGTCCTCTGGATGCCTCGCCCACTAGAAATGAAATGACCTCACTAAATCCCGACCGATGATGTTGTTTGGATCCACCATCACTGCAGTATCCTAGACATCTAACATGGAGTCCAGGATCTCATGGTGGGCACTCTTCGATCAAGGAGTGCCACTCCTCCCATCACTCTGCAAAACCAAAAAAAACACACATATCACTAACAATATCACATACATTTATCAAAAATCATTTAAATAACATACTATCACTCATACTGGTTGCTCGGGTCTCTCTCACATGGATGGTCTCTTCTCTCTCGGCCACCCAACACCTCTCCTCCTCCTCATCATCATGATGAGTTTGTCCTACATATGTGCCCACTGTCTCTGGGGGCACCAAAGATCATATCTCCTCTCCGTTGTGGTTTGGGCCTCTGTCTCTCAAATGCATGACCATCTGAACCCCGATGGTGCATCAAAAATCCCTCCTCCAGCCATCACATCTTATGCTCTCTCTGAGCCATGGTGTTGGTTTTGGCTCCTCCTCCTATCTACTAGGATGGGACCCACCCACTTTGTATCTTCCATCCTCTATCGTGATCCTGGATCTCTATGATCGGATCCTCTATCGGATCCCTCCTCTCGAACCACTCATTTACTATGATCTTGTGGTGGGCCTGAGCATCCCCACCATGCACCACCTACCTCCGACCATGTGTGTCCTTACTCGTATCCTATGGGGTCAAGTGTTGTGTTGGTACCCTAACCTCTACTCCTCGCCTCTCTAGCTCTGACATGATGATGTTGGTAGGGTGGCAATGGTGGTGTCACCATGCTGTGCCTTGGTCACCCAAACTATCTTGGGACCCTACTCACTACATGTGGGTCTCCACCCAATAAACATAATGTCCCATCACCTCTTATCATGGTATCAAAAACCTCTCTCTGGGCCAAATGGGCCACTAATCTACATTCCCTATGTAGGGTTGCCATACCACATCACCTGGACCCACTATGCTAATAGTGGCAGATATACCTCTAAAGTGCTCTCATTATCGGCCCCTATGCCCACTAAAGTACTCTCGGGGCATCATTTCGCTACTACTACCTGTGGTGTGTCCCTATCCTACCTATACATAGGGAACCTCTCATATATCCAAGTTGTCAATAAAATCATGGGTCCCATGACCCTCCTGTCCTCTGCATCACACCCTGTATAAATCATGCACTAATTGCACCCATATGGTGGTGCCCCAACTAAACAATACCCCATGATCCACCACATCTCTACATACTACAACCAAAAATAATGGGATGGCTCCATTTGCCTTGGGACACACTATACGTGTGCCACCACGATCCCCATAACTACCTTTCGGATATATCTAGAATCCTATTGTTGCTTGCACATGCACCGAGTCAAACACACAACATGCTCTCATCATATGTACTGCTCCCATGTAGCCCATATGGCCAATGCTCTCTCTCTGCAACATCATGTGTCAAATCACAATACATACAGTGTCCTCCAATCGGTAACCCCAAAATCCCATGTACATCCTCCAATGTCAAGGCCATCTCCATCATCTCTATCATATCCACCACCGAAAGGTGTTGGACCTGGTCTCCCATGTGGCCAAAAAAATCTATAATAAATCCATATCTAATGGTATCCTGGGCATCTGCATGATGCCCCCAAATCCCCAACCTATACAACTGGGTAACCTCTACTGTGACAATCCAGCAATCATCCCACTAAGCCATGACACATCTACACTCCACCATAGGTGGATCTGTGCACTCTACCTACATCCACAAAATGACAACAAAAAAACATTAGAACTCTAAAAATCAATTTGGAGTGAAAAAAAAGCAAAACCCTACTATCAATTTCCTATGCCATCGCCCCCTGAAGACACCATGGCCCCGAAAAATTTCCCTCATGCCATCCCCTCTAGAAGACCCATCGCCCCTCTGGCTCCTTTTCCCCATCCCGATGCCATCGGCCCTCTTGTTCCAAAGGGGTCGATGGCATCTAGCCAAATCGTGGCCACGACTTTCAAAATTTTGACTTTAAAAAAATGAAAAAATGACAAAATAAAAATTAAATCCCTCCCAAACCCACTTGTATTTTGTCCTAACCTACCCGATGACACAAGTTTTACTAAAATGACGCACTAACAACTCTAAAAAAATAAAAATAACTAAATAACACCTAATCTACTCAAAAAATTAAATGCAATGACTTACATCGTGGTCACGCCCCACCACGTGCTCCACCTCATCATCCTCCATCACCACCTCATACTCATGTGCCATGACATCAAAATACACCTCAAATTTGGAATTCAGAGCTCAGTTCTCTCAATTCCAAAAATAGTAATAACCAAAATCAAAATCAAAATCACTATATAAAACTCAAATTTCTATTCAAATTTGGTCACGATCAACCTAAATCTTCAAAAATGATCATCATTTTCACTCCCAAACTCGCAACATGCATTTTCATTTTTTTGTGTTATGACCATAATCTCATGCCATTTTTTTGACCTATTACACTATACTTTTTGATGATCTTTCAATTTTCACCTATTTTTGACATCATACATCATCACGACATCATGACATCACGATATCACATGACATCCATCCCATGGGCCCCTAGCTAGGTGATTTATGTCTTATTTTACTGATGATCCTCTAGTGTTTCCTTTCATTTTTCTTCTTTAGGGTTCTTGCATAACATTGCCCACACATGTGGCGAGGATGATGACACTATTAGGTATGCATTGGTGGGTATATTTCATTTCAGCTAGTCCTTTCAACATTCTTTTTATGTACTTACTTTTGAGTATATCGGTGTTACAAATTGATTTTTTTCCATTGACCACCCCATTTTGCTATTGTGACATGTGGTGATCAATGGTTGGGGCATATGTATACACCTAATTTTTCACTTTTCATCTTTCATACATGTTACTAACAATTTCCTTTGTGTAGATAAGGGTCATTGATGCATCTATTTCTAGAGCGGGTGCCTTAAGGGGCCTGTCGGGAATGGGGAATGGTTATTCACGTAACCATTATGGGTTAGAGAGATAATACATGAGAGAGAGTGTCACTATTTGGTCTTGGCCTTAGTTTTCCTTGCACTAGTTATCCTTGTCCTCCTAGGTCTCATGCACATCACATTCACACAACTTTCTTGCTTGCATCTCATCACTCTACACCTTTTATCCACATCCATGATCTATGACATTTTTTTACTTTTCACGACACATTACCTCTTATTTTTCATCACCTTGGCCGACAACACCATCACCTGGGTGATGTGTGGTTATGTTATATTTCTGCCATGGCCATGCCATCACCTGTGGGTGATGGCATCCTATATATACCCTCACCTCATTTGACATTCATAAAAAAAAAGGAAGCAAATCATTCAAACTACATTTTTCTCTGCTCTTTTATGCCATCTTCGCATCTGCTCACCTAGCTCTTGGTTCATCTTGCATCTTTCTTGGATTGGATTGGATACTCTTCTTCTTGGATGGTTGCTTGCACTATTAGGTCACCTATAGTGAGTCTAGGACAGAGAATGGTGTTCCCCTTCTCCACCTAATAGTGATTCTCTCTGTGTGTTTCTCTCTAGAGAGATAGATGCATCAGTGACCACCCTACAAGTACAAGGTGAGTGCTCTAACCATCTCTTGTCATTTTGCATAGATAAGTTCATTTCCTTTCTTCATTGTGCTATGTTAGCTTAGTATTACATGTTTGGATGTTAGTTAGCATAGTACTCTTATCCATTATCAGGCCTTGAAACTCTAGGTTGACCTAGTGTAGGGATTACCGGCCTCTAGATATGCGATCCTAACACTCACTGTAGCACCATTAAGTTTACCCCCTTACATGCCGATACAAATGTGTTTCCCACTCGTTGCCTCGATACCCTTATAGAACGGATGATTTAAGAGCGTAAGATATTAAGACACGTCTTTGGCCCGCATACACAACTTTCGATGGCTTATGCACTCTTGCTAAGATAAACACAACCTTCATGCTTAGTACATCCCAAGGTCTCTTGTCTAGCTTGTTTATCCTTACACACTGATATGCCGACAAATTCTGAGAGTTCAATGCATAAAATCCATATACTAAGTCAACCTAACAGGATGCAAACCTCATTTATCATGTTTTTCATCCTGGTCAAGGTCGTACAATTTGGTCAAGAATTTATATTCGGTCCTAACCTATTTATTCTGTTTTGCTCGACATATCCTCCATCTCTCGCTTTTAGTTCCAAAGATGGGTCCTTTACTCCCTTTGGGTCAACCTTTCTTTGATAATTCACCTTGGAACCCTATATAAGCAAGTTAACACTACCTCATTTACTAACCTGGAAATCTTATGGCACTACATTAATACACTCACTTCCAACACTTACAAAAGGCACCACAAGCTCCTTAAATCTCGCCAAAGCACACCCACAGTCATTAAGGCAACAATCTCTACAGGTATGAAGCTTCTTACTAGGCCAAGACATCAATCACTCTCATTTACAAGCAATCGAACATACCCTCTCCAAGTATTTTAGCAAGAGCCAAACTCAACTCAAGCATTGTCAAAGAAGTTGTCAAATCTAGTTGCATTCATTTAGAAGTAGTGTCAATATCAACGGTGCATGGGGTGCCCACAACTTACCTAATGTTTGTTTTACAGGGTTTTCCATCCATAGTTAGGGTTTGAGATCTTATAATGTTCTGTGAGAGGGCTTCGCAAAGCATGACTGACAACTAGTGTTTGACAACGACAAAGATTTCGTGCAAGCGACACCCTTGAAAAGTTACAAAGCCAAAATCAAGCAGGTCCAAGATCAAATGCGGTAGGGTCAAGACCGCATAGACAATCCTGACAGAGTTGCACGAACCTGCCCCAAGTCAGTTTCTAGTCACAGTTCCCATAACGAAGCATCATCAATCTCGGATCTCCCTGCTCTAATACGTGCAATCGTAATCCAATAGTGTGCACTCTAACTTCCGGATCCATTTGTAAATAGCTAAGTGCACTCATCCTCTTGTATTTTCAAGTTCATATCTTGTTTCATACATTAGTTAAAAGTATTAATGTATTCTTTTGATATTAGATAATTAATGTTGGAAGTTAATTAATCAAAATAACCTCTTGTAGCTCCCCTTACATCCTTTAGTGTAATTAATTCACTAATCTTAGATTTTATACAAAATCTAATAAGGGTGTAAACAACTTATTGTTTAAGTGTGCAACGCAATCGATTGCTTTAATTTTGTAAGAACTTGCAATTCCGATAGGTTGAGGGTTCAAATCCCACCAAGGTCTTTTTTTTTTGCAAAGAATTTTTTCAAGGTCATTTTTTTAAAGAGAGAAAATATCCTAGGGAATTTTTTTACAACATTTGGTGAAAAATATTTTGCAAAAGGGAATTTTTTTAAGATTATGAAATTATTGTATAGGGGGATTTTTTTATAGTAAGTGATGTCCAAAACTTTCCTCTTTGCTTCTTCTTTTGTTCCCTCTTCTACAATGGATCCCAAGTTGTTTGAGCCATAAACTCAACTATCATACCTGAAAATCAAAGAAGTAACTACTATAATCTAGAGGCTTGTGGGGAGCCTTTCAAGAAAATGTACATGTGTTCACCTCAAAGGACAAGTATTCTTACGCATGCAAGCAAGACGAGGTTCTTAGTCTTATCACCCTAAACGCGTTAAGGCAATCTACAATTCCACATCACAGATGCCAAAACTCCAAAAGAGGTGTGGGAGACTTTTGAGAATTATTCGGTAAACTAAATGAATTCAAAATGCTGCAGTTAGATGTTGAATTAACTTCATGTTCTCCTTCTAATTTTCCTTCGATTGGGGAGTTTTTGTCAAAATTCAAATCACTTAGAATTCAATTAAAAATTGTTGGTAGAGAAAAGAAAGATGATGAATGTATTTTTATGATTATGTCTAAGTTGAAAGGTCCTTATAGTGTATTTGCTTTTGCTTTCTACTCTATTGTGGATGCCCTAGGAGATCAATTTAAGATGTCATTCTTTGAGCTACTTTGTGCAAGGTTGTCTTGTGCATAGTAAGAAAACTCAGCGAGTACTCGCCAACCATTTCAGCATACGAATACTCGCCGATTTAACTCGCCATTTTTACTTTTGACTCACCTGAGTTAACTCGGCGAGTACTCGCCAAAACTCGGTAAGTCCGTATCTTTAACTTGTCAACACCGATTGACACGGAAACACATCCAACACACTCAAAAAACGTTGAAAAAACACAGCGTTTTTTCCTTTATAAGGCCCTACACTACTTCATTTTCATTCACACAACCATTTGAGCTTGCATTGCTTGTGTTGAATGGATTTTGGAGCAAATTCGAAGAGAGAATTTGGAGAATTGCATTTGGAGGTAAGTTTTTTTAAATTCTTTCAAGTTTTTCCAAATTTGGTGTATATTATTTATGTTTTATAGATTCATATTGTAATTCTAAATACATGTAATGTAAAATCGAATGCTTTTAATTTTTTTATAGTCATTTGCAGCCGGAGGTATGTTTTTTTTTTTTACGCAAATTCGTTCTAAACTATTTAAATTTTATGTATGTATATTGTAATCGATTCATTGAATATGTTTTGTAATTTTAAATGCGTTCAATGTGATTGCGAATCATTTTAAATTTTTAATACTCATTTGCAACCGTAGGTATATCATTTTTATTAAATTACGGTGAAATATGGTTATTCAAGCACATTTTTTTATTTAATTAAGCTTACATTTTTTAGAGCTTAAAAATGGCACAAGGATCAACATTTGGGTCAGCATCTCTAGCAGGAACCATTCCTGCGAATGCCCGTACCCTCACTTGGAAGTATGGTGTACATGGAGCAGCTACAAGAGCAGACTTGCAATTTCGAGAGGCGAGAACAATGTTTAGAGGTGTCAATTGTCTGAAGTATCACCTTGCATCTATCGTTTGCCAAGACGTTGTAGTTTGCCCCAATGTTACGGAAGAGGCAAAGCGAGAGATGAGAGCAAAGTTGGCAGAGCTAGAGGAGAAGAAACTAGGGAGGGAAGGAGTGCAGGCAACCAAAGCACAAGTTGTTAGACCTGGGGCTGCAATGACAGAGAATTCAAAAGATAATGTGGCAACAATTGTGGGCTCTACTCATGGTCCACACATACGAACCGAAAGAGCCGGAAGAGGCACATTTTCATCGAGTTCGAGCAAAGGCATACAAAAAAATTTCTAATAAGGAACACACCTGGAGCACAACCTTCATTGCAAGGTACAACCTAGAACAAGGATATGCACGAGGAAGCGAATAAAGCATGTGCAAATTTTGGTACTACAACAACCTTCCATTCAATGTGGCAAAGAGCCCATACTAGGAGTACTTGGTGACAACATTGACAATTGCAGGGAAAGGTACAAGGCACCCTCTCCAAAAGATTTGAGTGGGAAATTGCTATAGGGTGCAGTTGCAGATGCCACTACAATTCTAGAAGAGCAAAAGAAACAATGGAACAAATATGGATGCACCATTCTTTCAGATGGGTGGATGGATGGAAGGAACCACACCCTCATTAATTTTTTTAATGGCTTCAAATGGTGAGATGTTATTTTTCAAGTCTATTGATGCCTCTAACATAGTAAAAAATGCAGAGAATTCGAGTGTTATGTTAGAGACAGGTTTGTATTAGAGGTTGGTATACGAGAATGTTGTGTAAGTTGTCACAGCATAATGCAACAAAGATATGTGGCGGTTGGGAGACTACCGCAGGAGAGACATCCATCACTCTTTTGGACTCTTTGTGCAACTCATTGCCTTGACCTTCTTTTGGAGGACATAGGAAAAATTGATTGGGTGAGGCCGGTTGTAGAAGATGCAAGAAACATAACAAAGTACATATACAATCACCCTTGGGTTCTGAGCTTGATGAGAGAACACACAAAGGGGAATGAGCTTGTTCGAGCCAATGTTACAAGGTTTGCAACTAACTTCTTGACATTGCAAAGTAATTCTAGTTTGTTGACATCTTTGAAGCAAATGTTTGTGAGTCAAGCATGGCTAGACTCGCAATATTCAAGGAAAGTTGGTGGAGATAGAGTTGCAAAGATAGTTATTGATGATATCTTTGCAAAGAGAGCTATAGAGATTATCGAGGTAATTTCAAACTTCGATTTATATTTCATTCCTTTATTTTAATTTGTTAAATTATAAATATATTGTTTTTACTTTTTACTTTATTTGTAAGTTTGTAACCTTACATTTTAATTTGTATGTAGGTGTCAGAGCTATTGGTGAGGGTTTTTGTTTGGTTGATGGGGAGCAAAACCCCTGGGGTACATTTATGAGGCCATGCGCAAGGCCAAAGAGTCTATCCAAAACTATTTCAGGGGGGATATTGTCAGATATGGTCCCTTTTGGGAGATTATTGATCAGAGGTGGAACAATCAACTCCACCAACCTATTCATGCAAAGCAGGTACTACCTCAACCCCAAGTATTTCTTCTCTAACGGCTTCACAAATGTGAACAGGAGGTTATGGAGGGCCTTTCATCATGTATTGAGAGGATGATACCAGATGTTGAGATGAGGGACCTTGTCATTTTAGAGCTGCAAAATTACAAACGTGTTACGGGGAGGCTCTTTTCTTTGGTGTTAGCTATCCGAGGGAGAACCACACAAACACCAAGTAATAAAAATTAGAATGTTTACCAAGTTACTTATTAGTTACAGATTTGATTTTATTAATTACTTATAAACTTTTGATTATCTTGTTTGTAGGTTCTTGGTGGGAGGATTAGGAGGAAATACCCCGCATCTTCAAAAGCTAGCCCTCAGAATTCTATCTCAACCTTGTAGCGCTTCTGGATGTGAACGCAACTAGAGTTTGTTTGAGGCCATTCACACGAAGAAGCGCAACAGGTTGAGTCAAAAACAACTCAACGACTTGGTTTTTGTGCAATACAATCTTTGGCTTTACACAAGAAAAGTGGAGGCCACATCAGAGGAGCTTATTGATTTGGATGAGATAGATCCATACAGCGAGTGGACTAGGCGAGAAGAGGAAATCCTGCGTTCACAGAGGACGAGATTGCTTCTTTTGAGAGGGAAGTTATGGAGGGAGAAGCACTAGCAGGAGATATTGGATTGGATGTCATCTTCGAAGGTGATCTCCAACATGCAATGAGGAGCCACCACCATCTACTACTAGGTTGGAGCCAAAGTCGCAACCTTCTAGAAGGAGCGAGGAGACACAGCCAAGTGTGGGGACTAGTAGAGGCACTAGACCCTCTCCCCAATATTTCTCTAGAACGGGGAAGAGAAAAAGGTAACTTATTGTATATCGTAACATGCATAGATATGAAATTTATGATAATATTTTTCAATGTCAATCATCATAAATTAATGCCAATGGGGTTTGGGTGGATCGGTTAAGATGGACGGTTGTGTTCGGATTCACCCAAGTTCAAATCCCACTAGGCACGATCCCCTTCAGAGTGATTTACCTGGTGGTGGCGTGTGTTGCATCATCGGTAGGGTTGTGGCGGTTATCTATGGTGGAAGGAGTTGCATCACCAATGTCCGTGGCTCATGGTTTCGGCTTGTGGTTTTCAATAGTGGCGATCTTTGCATCATTCATTGGTGCTTGCTAGTGACTCTAAAAACGGCGGTGGCGGATAAAAATTGCATCGTCGATGCGGGCTTCGTGGTCGTTGTTTGTGTTGGTTTAATTGTAATATCTTGTCTTTAAAGGACATTGTTGTAGGGTGGGGCCCCACCAACCCTTCGGTTCATAGCTCCGGTCAAAAGCGTTTATCAATCAAAAAAATCATCATAAATTCATATTACTTATTAGTCAATTGTTGTATTCGCATGATGATGCGATTTTGTATTGTATTTGTATTCAAATCTAATAGAAAACACTTCTCCAACATTTTATGGACTCATTTGATACATTTTGTAGCTATATGTTGCTTAAAATTTATGTTTTTTAAAGAAATTTGCATATTTTTTAAGTTGCCGAGTATTCCCGAGTATTCGCCGAGTCTTGAGTTTTTGCCGAGTCAAAATTGTTTTCGTTTCACCGAGTATTTGCCGAAGTACGAGTATGAGAACTATGGTCTTGTGAAAAAAATTAATGTCACTTGATGTATCACCTAGAATTGGTCATGCTTTGGTGGCAAATACTTTCAAGGAAAATGGAAGCCAAAACAGAAACCAAGATCTTCTAATAAACTTGCAAAATCCAATAGGCCTTTGAAACCATTACCGAAGTCTTCTAAACCTTCCATTCTAGGAAAACCCAAAAAGATTTTTAGGAAGAAGGTATATGATCCATGTCCATACTGCAACAAAACCAATCACAATAAATCCAGATGTTTTATGAGAATGAAGCATTAGAAACAGCTTTGAAATGACACAAGATTGTTGTACCTAATCCTCCACCTTCTAACACAGAGAAAGGAAAAGCTCTTTCTACTTTGGCAAGTTCTCCTATGTCGAGATAGATGGATATTTCAATAGGGTGCTTCTCATCGTCTAACTCATTTTTGTGGTTTGTTGAGTTCACTTTCTAATTGTAGCACTTCCCAAATCGAAATGGGCAACTCTTTGTCAATTGAAATTTTGAGCTCCGACACTGTTGATATGCAGGTTAGGTGCATCTAGGTTATATACTACGTGTTCCTTAGATTTCTTCCAATTTGTTGTCCATTTATCAAATTTGTAATTTTGGTAGTGTAAAAATGTGGAATTTACTCCACATAATGTTGTAATTAGAGAGTTGAATGATCCAAATGATATTGTAGCTACAAGTGTGGTGGACCATAGTTCACGCTTGTATGTTTTTGAGAAATTTGACACCTCTGCAAGGTCTTCTCTTGTTGCTCAAGCTAACTCAATGAGCAAGTTATGGCATGAATGATTTGCCCATCTCAACTACAGGTATCTGCAGCGACTATCTTCACAAAATATGGTGATAGGCCTTCCTTGGTCTCCTGAAATGATGGTGTTTGTCCAAGATGCATGCTTGGAAAGCAACATCAGGATCCCTTTCCAAAGGGACAAGCTACAAGAGCTAAGGCTCCACTTGAGTTAGTACACAGTGATTTGATGACTTTTCCCACTAGGTCATTTTCTGGTGCAAAGTATGTACTAACTTTTATTGATGATTTTACTCAGAGGACTTGGGTGTATTTTTTGCAATATAAGAGAGAAGTCTTTGAAAACTTCAAGGTCTTCAAGGTTTTGTTGGGAAGCAATCAAGATTTTAATTGAAAAAGCTCTGCACAACAGACAATGGGGGAATATACCACTAATGGTTTTCTAGATTTTTGTACAGATCATTGTATTTTGCATCAATACACAGTGCTTTACACCCCTTAGCAAAATGGTGTAGCTGAGCGGAAAAATAGAACACTCAAGGAAATGGCGAATTGCATGATACAGTCCAAGGACTTAGCACATGAGTTCTAGGTTGAAGCAGTAGAATTGTGCAAATTAAATCCAAAACAGAATTCCACACAAGGCAGTGCAAGGTAAGCACTGAAGAAGTATGGTCAAGTGAAAAGCTTGATGTATCTACAGTTCGTATCTTCAGAAGCAAAGCATGGGCATTAGTTCTAAATGACAAGCGCAAATCTATTGAGAAGAAAAGCCAAGAACTCATATTTGTTGGCCATTGTGAGCATGTGAAGGCCTACCGCATCTCTTTGATCTAGTTACCCATGATGTATTGTTTCGACAGATGTCCATGTTATTGAGACAGATACTCCCATGGCTGCTCCCTGATTCTTCTCCTAGTTTTCCTCCTGCATCTAATAAGAAGGGCTTGCTTCTTGATTTTGATGATGATCCAATTATGAATCTTGCTTCGTCTTCTCCTCCTCGACAGCCCATGCCAAAGTGGGCCCAATCTACATCGCAAGTAGCTGGTGATTTGGTTGGTGATCCTGATGATCCTTGTTGCACTCAATCAAAGACTTATGGGGTTGTGGATCTTGTCATGTCATACTGATGGTTTTGTACATAAGTACAAGGTTTGTCTTGTAGCTAAGGGGTTCTCACAAGTCAAAGCGGGTCAATCTACATCGTAAGCAGCTGGTGATTTGGTTGGTGATCCCGATCATCCTTGTTGCACTCGATCAAAGACTTTTGGGGTTGTGGATCTTTGTCATACTTGATTTCTGCCTTCTAGTGTGGCTCTTGTGAGCCAAGCTATTTAAATAGATCCAATGTTGTTTTTGAGGCAACAGTAAACCAAATTGAAATGTTATGCAACAAGAATATTCTTCACTTATGAAGAATAACACATGGGAGTTAGTACCTCTTCCTAAGGGAAGAAAAATTGTGCATTGTAAATGGGTCTATAAGACCAAATATGCAATAGATGGTTTTGTAGATAAGTACAAGGCTTGTCTTGTAGCTAAGGGGTTCTCACAAGTCAAAGGTGTCAATTACTCAAACTTTTGCTCTCTGTTGCAATGATGAAGTTTCTTCGCCTTGTTCTCTCCTCGATGCATCAAATGGCTAGTATCCCAGATGGACATGAAGAGTGCTTTCCGCATGGTGATCTCCAGGAGGAGATTTATATGAAGCAACCTCAAGGCTTCATGCAGGATTCTTCACTTGCTTGTAGACTCTGTCGTTCTCTATATGGGCTCAAACAAGCTCCTCGAGCTTGGTACAAGAAGATGAATAGTTTTCTGCTTAATGTTGGCCATTCTCATCGCGAGACTAATCATAATGTTAATGTCCTAAAGAATGGCGAGGATATGTTGATCTTGGTTTTGTATCTTGATAATCTCATCCCGCGGGTAGCTCAAACTCTATGGTTCAGGACATTAAGCACAAGTTGAAAAGGATTCTTTGATATGACAGATCTAGGATTGTTGCACTACTTGGTAAGGACTCCAAGTTTATCAATCTCTTGAAGATATTTCCATTGGGCAACAAAAGTATGCCACATATCCACTTCATCGATTCCCCATGGTAAACTACAAGCCAACTCTCACGCCATATCAGTCAAGTATTGAGTTGACTATTAAATGCAAATCTGAGTTGGTCGATGTTACTTTGTATAGGCAGTCTTTTGTATCTGACACACACTCATCTCGATATCACTTTTGTTGTGAACCTTATTTCTTGGTTTTCTCACGAACCTCGTGAGAGTCATTGGCTAGCAATGAAGCATAATTTGAGCTACATTTGGGACACGTTGAACTTTGGCATTCAGTACACACCACAGGGTCTTCTAACATTGAGGGATTCACATATTTGGATTGGGGTGTTTGTCTTGACACCCGTCGATCTACTTCTAGATTTTTTTTTCACCTCAGCTTAGGTCATGTCATGTTGCATGGGCATGTAAGAGGCAA
This sequence comes from Taxus wallichiana var. yunnanensis, assembly GCA_018340775.1. NCBI lineage: Eukaryota > Viridiplantae > Streptophyta > Pinopsida > Cupressales > Taxaceae > Taxus > Taxus wallichiana. The sequence continues at coordinate 688,196,118 of CM031243.1, forward strand.
AGAGTTGTTTCTATCTCTTCGACCGAGGCTAAATATCAAGGTATTATTAAGGTTGGACAAGAGGCACTCAGACTACGACAATTACTTGGTGAGTTTGGATTTCCCTCCCACTTTGATTTGGTGTGATAATCAGAGTGTTATTGATATTGCACACAACCCTATACAGCATCAACACACCAAGCATATTGAAATTCACATGCACTCCATTTGGCAACTGATTCAGAATGGAGTTGTTCACTTGGAGTTTGTACCTATATTTGAGCAAGATGTTGATGCCCTTGTTACCTTTAGTTGTGAGCGTTGCTTGGGGTGAAGGAAGTTGTACTTGGGAGAATTTTGTCAGAAAGTTCTTCCTTCTTTTTCATGTTTGTGTATGGGTATCTTATCAGGCCTTGTAGCCGGGACCCATTTTTGTTTGTTTGTCACTCCCTAGCCTTCACTAAAGGGAAGGTGTGTGTTTTGTTCACATTAGGTAGTTGTTCTAGTTATTTCCTACCTAGTTGCTTTATGTGTTCACACTTATAAGCTTCATTCTAGGGAGTTTACCAAGTTGTTAGAATGCTTAACTTGGTTAAATCACTTTTAGGTAGTTGTTAGTTTGTTTTACGTACATGGTTATTTTTACAAAACTACTTGAGATTTAATTCTCGAAGTTTGGTATTGCCTTGATTTGTGGGGGTTGACTCATTCCCTATTGTTAGATTTCCTAACCATATTTTAGTTACAAAATATTCTTTAAAAGCCTATTTAATAGGCACTCATGTACATTGTGAATTGAAGAGAGTTTGAAGAAACATAATACTTCTGTGTGTTTTACATTCATTTCTGTAAGTTTCTTGAGCATTTCTTGCAGATTGATTGTTGTAGTTCCTGATAAGATCCTACAGGCTGCTCCTATAATAATATTGTCTAACAGAATAAGTGCATGTGGTAAAGCATCCAGATTTCGCCTTATTTTTGTGATAAACCGGAAAAAGTGTGATGTACTGCAGAAGTTTGAAGTCTTCAAAATTGAATTCATTAATTCCAAAGAAATAACAATACATATGATAAAAAACCTTATTTACCGGTTTTCACGGTTAATGTAACAAGTAGCTTTGACTAAAATGTTGAATGGGACGGACTCGAGAAGTAAAATAGTGGGGCTCTCAAAGAGAAGCCCCGCATTCAAATCCCAGGAGATGTGATAAAGTGTAGACATTGGAAAAAATACTGCATCCAACTCACTGGATCGGACATACCTCCGCTGTCAAGGTCAGGTGTAAGTCCTAGGTAAATTTCACAGAGGATCTAAGTTTAAAGTTACCCAGCATGGGAAATTTAACAATTTAAAAACACTGCTTTTTTCGAGGTTACAGTAAAGTGGATTTGACAAAAACCAGGGTTTGGCAAGCCGCAATTTCTCACAATGCTACTGGTCTAATTTAAGACAAAAAAAAAGGAAAATCTAACTACACACTTTAGATGCAATTACAATACCCGTTTTAAAAGAAAAGCAAAGATATTCTGTTACATATGTTCTTCTTCTTATTATTGACGATTTTGGGGTTGAGAGAGTGTGTGTTTGGATCAAACATTAACTTGATGCTGTTAAATAGTTTTCAGAGTAGCTAGTGACCTATTTTAAATAAAAATAAACCAAGAAAAAGAAAGGTGTGATCACTAATTGTTGTCCAAAACGTGCACATTCTAATATTTTCTGAAGGGATGAGCTAAAGTGGTAAAGCATACAGACTTTCCTTGAAAAGCATTAGTTTCAAATCCCCACACAACCCATGTTAAAGTGTTGAAATTGGGCAAATTATGACATTCCTACCAGCAAGAGGAATTTACTAAATACCTAAGTAAAAAAATCTTGTGATTTTGATGCACTGAGGAAGTTTGAAGTCTCTGAAAGTAAAATCAAATTATTGGATTCCAAAGAAACAATAATACATTTATTAACATACACTAAATTTTCTGAGGGACAAGATTCAACTATAGGCGAAACGGCTTACTAAAACTGAGTTACATGTTCAAGTCACAAAGTTGGCTCCCTATAAATCTCACACGCAAGGGATGGTAATAACCATTCATTTACCCACCTAAAAAAACATAAACTAAACTAATTGTTGAATGGCATGAGTTCTAAATTTCTAGTGATTAAAAGAATAGGACTTCCAGAGCAGAGCTCAATTTTCATATCCGAGAGGGACATGATTAAGAGTTGAAATTGAGTAAAATTCCACATTCAATTTGCTTGTTATGCCATACCCCATGCTGCGAGTCCGAACTCGATCGAACAGATACCCTACTGTTGAAGCATATACACCGAAGGTCACCACGCAGAGGGAATTTACTAACTAAGATAAGTTTGACTGAAATGGCAGGGTTTGGCAAGCCGCAATTTCTCACAATTGCTACTGGTTTACTTACCGAAATAAATAGTTAATTAAAAACCGCTACTAGTCTACTTTAAGATTACCGGAAATAAAATATAAAAACCTAAATACGCGATTCAAAAGCAAGTGCAATAACAGTATACAGAAACGCATTGAGAATTTGTTGCATACACTGGTCGGTCTTTGTATTGAGAAACTCCCTGTTGAGAGAGTGCGTCTTGGCGTCGTACATGAGCTCGAAGCTGTTGAATATTTCAACATTGCGGCCGCGCTGGACGCCGATTACGCAACCGAAAACCCTAGGGACGCTCCGCCCTGTGCCAAGCTCTGTGCCTTCATCCTCGTGTGGTGGTCTGAGATGTTTACAATTACTAGCGGATGTAGCTTGAAGGTCAGCCCGCTGCTCGAAGACATTATGAGACGGCAGGAGGAGTTTCGAACCCTGGAGCTATCGAAACAGATGGGCACTAAGCACAGATGTTTCGAATACGCAGAGTAAAATATTTTGTGAGGGAGTTTCGAACCCTTGACCTGTCGACGGCAAGGGATTTAAGGGCTAACGTGTTTCGCCAAAAAAAATTCCCCTCGTGATTTTTCGTATTGCATAAAAGACGGAATATTTTTGTGAGGAAATGATGTGGCGGTTTTGGATACGCTGCTTTCTAGTTTGAGGAATGGAGGATGGTGATTTAGACGGCTTGAGAAAAATATTATAGAATAGAATAGAATAGAAACTTTTAGCGTCCACGAGGCTAAAAATAGCCTATGAGACGGTAAAACCACTTTTTTTTTACAGTTCACTAATTTAGATCTTCTTTGTTGATCTCGATGATGAAGTCTCCCATTCCAATTATCCGATGCCCATCAAACAAGACATGTAATGGCAAAGTCTTGAAATTGATTGCATATCTGGAACGAATATCATTATAGGCATTGCATTCTCGTAAAAAGTGTTTTTCCGATTCGCACGCCCCATCCGAACAAAAGACACGCAGACTTTCTTCTCATTTTTCTTTAGGCCTTTTCCATCTACATGTTTCACTTCTAAGCCGGTGGGAGTTGGTCCTTAGTTGAGCTATGAGAATCTTAGCTCTCCACGGAATGAGGGCCCCGATGTATGCCTTTTGTTGATGGTCGCAAGTGGGATTAAATTCTTCGAGATAGAATCTCTTTTTTCTGCCTCTATTTTCCCACAAAGTTTTGCATGGACCTTATCAATAACAAATGCATGTATTTCTTTATTGCATTGGGGCCATGTATGTCATTCAATATTCCATTTCTTCATCCACTTGATGTTTTGGTTCATCCATGACCTCTTCCTCCTGCCTAGCGGCTCTTTGAAGACAAGTTTGGGCCACCTATTTGTTGTCATCTGTTCAATTTTGTTGAGGTATTTGAGAAGTCGAATCATAGCAATGGCTTCAATTGGAACTGCACATGTTTCAGCTAAAAGAATCTCATAAGGGACCGAGACTTTCAACTTAAATTTGGTGGTAATCACATGCTTTTGAATTCTCTCAATTTACTTCCATTTTGATAATGGTCTGTTGCTGGCCCATATTTCACACCCATAAAGAACAATAGGAAAACTAATATTTCAAAAAGTGTTTGGGTAGTTTTCCAGCCCCATATTGTTTATTGAAATATAGTGAAATTTTATTTTATTTTTATTGTTTAGGTATTATTCTAAGGTAAGGTGTGGTTGTGGATGTCATGTGTTAGATTTTTTAAGTTTATTTATGGGAGACGGTTTTATACTATCATGTTAAAGGTATATAATTTAGTTTTTGCCTTTGTTATTAGTTTTTGTCTCTGTGCATGTTTATATGCGGAAAATCAGGTTATGGGTTAGAGTTTGGTGGAAATATATTTGATTTTCGATTTTCTTAAAATATATTTATCTACTTTTATATTGGGGTGTGTGATTTTCATGAGGTGTCGTGTTATTTTCAATTTGAAAATATTTTTTACCTCACCAAATATGATATGTGTGTCATCACCCAAGCACTCACACTTCTCTTTTGTAATCGTGTATAGCTTGTGCACATCTCACCTTGGATTTCACTTTTGTGTACCCCTCACACTTGCATCTACACACAAATATCATGATTGTGCTTGCATGTAATCCTACATAGAATATGTGCATGTACAAGTCGTGTGTCCTCGCACTTGCTTGTAGTTTTGCACAGGTTGTGTGCCCTATGCAGAGCCTTGTCAGAAACCTTGCATAACTTGCATCTATGTGCCGTCTGCAAAAAGTTTGCTTCACCTCATGGTCTTATGGCACACTCTTGCATAGTTTCTTGCATTACATGCAATAACATCATTCAAAGATCCACATGGAGGCTCCTATTTTTATGTTGTTTGTCAAGTGGGATCTTCCCGATTATATGGCACATGAAAGAATCTCATTGTGTAACCATCGAGCCAAGAGCACAACTAACACGCACATTTAGAGAAGTTTGATTGTCACGCAAAGAAGATGTGATGACTTGTAACTACTCTTTAATTGTGTTCTATTGTAAAAACTTTCTACAATTATTATGTAAATAGGTAACATACACAACTACCCAAGGTTCCACACCCTTGAGATCCAAACCAAATACTAGGAATACTTGTATGTTTTGCATATTTTACAATCCCCATATTGTTTTGTATTTCATTTCATTCTAAGCAAATCACCAAAAAGATTCCCTGTTCATCACAAGAGCTTGTTCTCTTAGCCTTACTATTATATTATACATCTTTATACTTATTCCATGTTCACTATAAATGAATAAAAGTTGTATTTCTTGAAAGTAAGACTTATGCTACAACATTGTGTGTTTGGTTCATCACACTAATAACCTACGTGCACTTTATATGATCCTTATAGTTATTTTTAGTGCAAGATAGTCCCTTACACGTGATTTTGGGCTCCATAGTGCAAGTCATTCATGTCAAAGCATAGCTCTACCTTTTTACACTTGTAAACACATGAGCATAACACGAGAAAGAAGGAATCGAAGTCAATTTTATTTCCAACTAACTTGAAGAACAATGTAGCAAGAGTAAGATGGCTAACATTTAGAAAGCAACACGAGACTACCTCATATGTCCAAAATATCATTAAGGACTCTTTGGAAGCCCAACACACCAAACTCTTTGGCAAGTTTTGCAAGTTGATAGTTCAATTTGGATCCGATAGGAAAGCCCTCTTTCTCCCGACTATCTCATAAATGGTTTTAGCATCAAAGCACTTTCAAGGTCCAAGTGAATCTTGGCATTCCATTGTCTAAAGGCAAGTTTGACGTTGTACCATTCAATAAGTAACTTCACCAATTTTGAGGCCTACTCCATGAATAACTTCATTTACAATGAGAAACGTGCCTTCCTACATTAAATATTTCCATTCAATGTCCCATTGGTTACGAATTGTATACTTGGTTACGAATTGCTCTACATAATGGCCCAATTTCCTTTGAGGTATGTCCAAACTATCCTGTCAATTTACAAAAAGAAGACTTGCTCAAACAAGTCCTCCGCTTACATCTTGCCACTACTGGGGTCCACATGAAGCCTGGTGCTTGTCCTCTTGCTATCCACTATAAAATCATTTATAGGCTTGTCAATACCATGCATCCAGTTGTTAAACATGGTATTTCCAAAGGCAGTAGTGTGGTGAGTCATGCCAGTTTGGAAAGTCAAAAGATGAACCTGAGCTGATCTCTTGGTCGCAAATCAAAGTCCCCAAGGAATGGACTCTGTCAAAAAAGTTTCTTGATAAAAGTCAGCCCAAGTTGGAAAATGCCACTGCAGTTAATGAATCAAAGTCTAATGTTACTTTATCATTTAGATCTAAAAGTTCTTTGTCTAATTTGCCTAGATCTAGCTCATTCAGATCTGATAGTTTTGTTTTCTCGCTGGGAGAGCCCTCGAGAAAATCTGTTAAAGAACAGACATATATTTGTAGTCATAACAGTCTAGTCCATGACCCAAATACTGATTATTTGTGGTGTAAAGACTGTGAACAACTTATTAAGTAGAAATATGTTCCCTCTAATGGTCCAACCATTAGTATGGCCTCAAGAGCATCTCATGTTTCCTCCTCTTTTCCATCTCTTGACAGTACAGAAGTCTTGTCCCCAGATGAGTCCCAAAAAGTTGTGTTTTGGTATCAAAGATCTATGCATATAGATCCGTCCGAGTCCTCTAAAATGCTAAACTGGACTAACAAGGCTGTCAAAAATGTCCATGATAGACTACAGTCTCAAGAGTCTATCTTAGTCGAAATGGAGAAAACACTGAAAGCCATTGAGTTACATCAAAAAGGAGATGTTGCTTCTGCTATTAAGTTGTTAAATACTAAGATAGATGATGTCAGTACATATGTGAAAAAAGTAGATAGGAATGTTGAAAATACTTCTGCATATGTGTCTACATGTCCTGATATACCTAAGGTTGTAACCAAAAATGTTGTAGATATTGTTCAACCTCTTATTGTCCATACTGATGATATTAAAAAAGATATTTCCTCTAAGTTAGGAACAACCCATAAACTTGTCCAAAGTAGTCTGCATCAATTAAATGAGTCTACCATTGAAATAGGTCACAAGGTAGATCTTGTACATGAAGTCTGTTAATCCTATACCTGTCATGGTTCCTCAAATAGAGAAAATCTTAGAAAATACTAAGAAGCCCGAAGAAATAGAACCTGATTGGTCACAAAAAGTATCCTGGAATGAAGTCGCAAAACTTTCAGAACCTCTCTCAGCATAAAGCTATTTTGTCACAACACAGTCCATTATTCCTCTCAGAGAAAAAAGATACTGGTAAAAGATCAATAGGAATGGTGAAAATTCTTCCTGAAGAAGCTGAGAGCATGTTTTTAGGAGAATCATTTGGCGCATCGGTTGAGCCATTGCATAATACTACAAGAACTCAGACATTACAGCCCAATTGGTATAAGTTAGATTGTCATTCCACTAAGCAAATAAAAGAAATGATTCATGGAATGATCGGTTGGTCTAATTCTCAGTTACTTTTGTATCAGAAAAGATCCACATACAATTGTTGAGATGATTGCAATGGTTTTGTTGGAATAGTTAGAGAATGGTGGGATGCTCACCCACACAAAGAAGATATTTTAAGTGGAGGATACTCTGCTTTGACTGCTGCTCTAATCAAAGAATTTATTGGTACTGTAGATAGTGATAAACTTAAGAATACTTCTCTATTCTTAAGAGCAAGATTATGTGATATGAGTAGAATTAAAGAGTATCAATGCTATATGCAAAAGTTGTATTATAATTCTGGTAACATCAATGATCCTACAATGAGAGTCAGATATATAGAATCTTTTCCTGCTTATTTTTCTACATAATACAAAAAGCTATGCATGGAAAACTCCTGATGAATTAAGCCTGGAGCCATCAATCAAATAATTGATGAAACTAATGCTCGGCTTTGTCAAGAGAAGCAGGATCGCAAAGAAGCTGCCTTAAGGCCAAAAGGCCTTAGGAAATAAATTCTGCCAGATGATAGATATTGACTCTTTTGGTTGCCAATCCCCACATTCTTCTCACAAAAAGAAGGTATGTCATGATTGTTCATCTTTTTCAAAAGGGAAGGGTCAGGGTAAATATAGAAAATACAACAAGTTCAAGAAAAGAAATAAAGATTCTTTTGAAAGTAAAATCCCATATAGAAAATCATACTTCAGAAAAAAGAAGTATATGGGTAAAAAGAAAAAGTTTATTCCTACATGCTTTATCTGCAAAGGGAAGCACTATGCAAATGAGTGCCCCACAAAAAAGAGAAACAGATAAAGGAAAGGCCAAAATAAATACTCTTGTTGCTAAAGGCATAACAGATAAAGAGTATTGTTTAGTTAGTGATTCTGATAATTATTCATCAGATATTTCTTATAATTCTTCCAGTGAAGAATTTCAAGTAAATATTATTCAACATTCAGATACTGATTCAGATAAGACTGATTCAGATATGATACTTTGCCATCATTTGTAAATATGATTGCAAGTTTTCCTCATCCAATGATGCCCTTATCTTCTGAACTTCTTCTCAAGCAATTGGAATTAAGACAGAGTGAGTTTGAAGACTGTCCCCCCTGGGACACTGCAAAGAAAATATTTTGTCACAAAAGGTAGAGAATTAGAAAGAAATATTCTCAACAAGTAAGATCTGAACAAGAATTCAGAGAAAGAAAGAAGAAGAAGAAGAAGAGAAGCAAAAATGGTATTCTCAGGAAAGATCATTAGTCCCTTCAAGGCCTCCATTTCAAGGACGTGTCCGGCAGAGACAGACTCCTTACAGAGGAAGAGGTCGTGGAAGAGGTGGAAGATATTCTCCTCCAAGGAGAAGTTTCCCATTCTTATTTCCTGAAGAAAATCAAGAAGAAGAGTTTCAGGTACCTACTACTCCTAGTACTGATATTATGATTCCTACTCCTGAAACTATGAAAACATGGAGAAGAAACAAGATAGAGTTTCTTCAGAAAGTCATTGCAAAAGCTACCAATGAGTACAAGCGTCTTATTGAAGAAGAAATAGAGACAAGAAAGAAGCTGAAGGTGAAGAAGATTTTGAAGAAGCCTACCAGTAGATTCTGCACCAAGACGCAGAAGCATCAGTCTCAGTTGAAGAACCCAACACTGAGGTATGTACAATAAAAGGAGCCCAAAATCCTTTTATTTCAATCACATTCTGCATTCCCAATATCAAGCCATATTCCATTGATGCTATGATTGATACTGGAGCTGATATAAGTTTGCTAAGATCCAGAGCTATACCTCCTGATCTGTTGGATTGAGACATATCTCAAAATAAATTTTGATAAAAAAGAAGTCATTTCTAGGTTTACAACCTATGTCCCTATTAGAATAGAAGGTTATGAGAGAACATTACAGTTCTATCAACATGATATGCTCTCATATGACTGTCTAATAGGAGTTGATGCCTTACAAGAATGTGGTACTTTTAGCCTTAATAAAGATTTTATATCTTTATTCAATCCAGATGTTCAAATCCCAAGAAAGTACTCACATTAAAACTATCATCCCTCTACCAGAGTCTAGGAAAGAATCCAACCATGAATGGATCCATAAGTCAATAGCTCTGTGTAAGAGTAATATAGATGATATTATAACAAAGATTAAAAAGAATCTTTGTTCTGATAATCCTCATGCTTTCATAGCTAGAAGAAAGCATGTTTGTTCACTTGACTTGCAGCTTGTGAAAGATGACAAAGGGAATGAGATCATTCCTAAATTCAAAGCTCATCACAGGGGAATGATTCCCTCTGAAAGAAAAGAGTGCCAAGAAGAGATAAAGAAATTACTTCAAGGAGGATTTATAAAAGAATCTAACTCTCCTTGGGCTTGTGTTGCATTTTATGTAAATAAAAGAAGTGAGCAGATTAGACAAAAGAAAAGGCTTGTTGTAGATTATAAGCCTTTGAATAAGTTTGTTACAACTGGTTCAACATCCAATCCCTGCCAAAGATGATCTGTTAGCAAGAATCAAAGGTTCTAAAGTATATAGTAAATTTGATTTGAAAAGTGGTTTTTGGCAGATCTTTCTAAAGCCTGAAGACACATTCAAGACAACATTTGTTGTACCAGGAGGACAGTATGAATGGAAAGTCCTTCCTTTTGGTTGAAAACTGCACCTTCCATCTTCCAGAAGAAAATGGATTCAATCTTTGGTGAGTTATCTAAATTTTGATAGTATATATTGATGATATACTAATCTTCTCTAAATCACCAAAAGATCATATAGATCACCTTGAAAATTTTATGAGACAATCTATCAGAATGGTTTATGTTTGTCTCCTACTAAAATGGAAATTTTCAAGGATGAAATGAATTTTTTAGGAATTAAGATCAAAGATGGATCTATAGAGATGCAAGGTCATATTGTGTCCAAAATTCAAGAATTCCCAGACCAAATTCCAGAGAAAGAACAATTACAGAGGTTTTTGGGATGTGTTAATTATGTTGCTGGTTTTTACAAAGATATAGCTGCTGATAGAATTCTTCTCAATAAGAGATTGAAGAAGAATGCACCTGCTCTGGTCTGATGAAATGACTCAGGCCGTAAAAAGAATAAAGAAACAAGTTTTGAATCTTCCTGCTATGTCCTTGCCTGGTCAAGGATTAAAGATAATTGAAACAGATGCCAGTGAACATTACTGGGGAGCTATCTTAAAAGAAAAAATAGACACAGAAAATGGTAAAGAGAAAGATTTGTAGATATGCATCTGGTTCCTTCCAAGGTTCTGAATTAAAGTATCATTCTACTCATAAGGAGATTTTAGCTGCTAAGAAAGCCATCAAAGCTTTCTTGTTTTCATTCAGAATGAACACTTCATTCTTCGCTCGACTGAAAGATTTTAAAGCTAGATTGGTAATGGTGACCCTGCAAATAAAACTACTTTTAATAGGTTGCAGCGTTGGGGCATGTGGTTCGATAATTTCAGCTTTTGAAGTCGAACACATTAAAGGAAAAGAAAATTCTCTTGCTGATTTTTCCAGCAGAGAACTAAATCATCAAAGAAAGTGAATATTACTCAGGTGTCTCATGAATTTGTTGAATGTATTTGGAATACTTCTACTGTCAGAATTATCTGGAATCACTCAAAAGAAATGATAATGAGATGTCTTATGAAGCTCAACATTTGCTTCTCTCTCGGGAATTATTTCAGTTTCTCCTATCAAACTACAGAGGTAGCATGCAGATTTGTTGATCCAGAAATTCCAACAACAGAGTTCCACTCCAGACAAGATCCAATAGTGTTATGCACTTTACAATGGCAGTGGAGACACTTCAGATATGTAGAGCCACTTGCTAATGATATTCCTGTTGAAGGGCGTCGGTTAAGGCAATTGGTCCCAAGACCTAATACTCTGGAGATTTGAATTTTCTAGACTTTGGCCTGAAGGACATCCTCTGGAGAACGATGCATGGAACCGGCCCAGTATCCTGGAGATAGGCAGTATATCGCAAATCACTTTAAGTATTTTCTTTCTAGATTTCTGCCTACAAAGCTTTCTAACAGTCCATTGTTGAATATAGATCCTGACACTGTTAGAAATATTTTGATAAATTGTAAAATTCCTTGGTATGTAAAGGTTTGCTATTATGTTAGGACTAATCCTGAACAGGGACATCATGCTCATCCTAATGGACAACTTTGGAGAAAGATCTTCCTCCATCACACAATGAATGTGCAACCTCCTACACCTGGTCAATTCCTAAGGATTCCTGACCACTATCTTTTTCCGACAAGAAGACACCTCAATAGAGATAATGATGGAACTGCATCCATATCCAGATTATGGTATGAAAGGAATACCGTGATATCTACTTTGCGGAAAGACAAGAGTGGGAAGAATCTTCCAGCTCATCTGATGATGATGATGGTCCCAGTGTCCTCTATAGTCCGTAAAAGCTATGATGGCAAAGGCTTGTTGTCATCTTTAAATAAAGTTAGATATGACTCTGTTTTAAGTCATGTCGAAAGCATGGTGGACCTCCCCACTTACTAAAGGTGTTAAATTGAGTGGCATGTACTCAATTATCTTTTCCTACTTTTCCTTAGTGGGAATCTTCTTGTTCACCTAGGTTACCAGCCACTGGGTCTCTAGGTTGCCCTTTGATCCGTGAAAAGCCTCTCGCATTCCTATATAAAGGCATGTTGAGACTCATTCACTACATCGGAGAATTGGGAGCAATTTGTAATAGAGTCTTAAGGTTATCAGTGTTGATTAAGTTGTGTGTAAGTTGTCCAAACATATTTAGTATACTTGGTTTAGAATTTTTTTTGACAGAGTCCATTCCTTAGGGACCTTGATTTGCGACCAAGAGATCAGCTCAGGTTCAATCTTTTGACTCTCCAAACTGGCATGACTCACCACGCTATTGCCTTTGGAAATACCATGTTTAACAACTGGATGCATGGTATTGACAAGCCTATAAATGATTTTATAGTGGATAGCAAGAGGACAAGCACCAGGCTTCATGTGCAGACCAGTAGTGGCAAGATGTAAGCGTAGGACTTGTTTGAGCAAGTCTTCTTTTTGCAAACTGACAGGATAGTTTGGATATACCTCAAAAGAAATTGGGCCATTATGTAGACCGGTTTGAATAGCAGCTAACAATGAATCTTTAAAACTTTCAAATCTTAAATCCATAAGACAACACAAGACAGAGGCATTAAGACCTCGACGAAACAAAGGAGTAATACCTATTTGGACACAACCTATATGTGCAAACTTAAAAGTTTTTACTTTTTAAAGACCTGAATATCAGCAGGATCTATTAGTGGAATATCATACTCATGAGAAGACGTCTGAGAAACTTGAATAATAGACTCTCTAATTTTTAACGTCCTATGATAAGAACCTTGCATATAATAAATCAATAAATTGCAGAAGATAACACAACACAAGAGATATGGGGGCCAAGATGCCCTAATATCAATATATGCAGAATAATACCCTTAAGGTAGGGCAACACCATACAATGCTCCTTAAGGAAGGAGTAACTCCACAATCTCCCAAGATGGGAATCCACTTTGAGGGGGACACCTCCAATATACCTCTACCAAGTAGAAGACTCAACTCATACATACCTCCTCATAATGATACTCACATCCTTTAAATAGGATGGGTAACACCTAATCCCAATGTAGGCCGACCCATTACCCAATATAATTAATTCCTATGTGAGCCCATATAACTAACTAAGGGGATGTGGGCCATATGTCAACATCTCCATCAACCCATATACATTATAATAATATATCCCATGTGAACCCATACATATAACTAAGGGGATGCGTGCCACATGTCGGCATCTCCATCAACCCATATATATTATATTATCATATCCCAAGGTACATAGCATTTCCTCCCTCTTTGACATGTTTCGAGAAACATAAGAAGAAGCCATGTGTGCTTTAAATTAGGGTTTTACCCTAATTTTAGCTTAAATCGCTGCTCGATACCACTTATAAGGATATTACTTGTATAAATCAGAACATATACATCATAGAATAACATGAGAGAACACCAAAATATAGATAAATGATGACAATATGCTCATATAATAGCTTTGCCACTTCGAGGGGGCAACCTCCAATACCACTTTGAGGGGGTAACCTCCAAACCATACAATAACACTCCAATACTCAATATGATGATTAACTACAACCTTCTAACCCCTATATATACCATTCTAACCTATGGCCAATACTGAGGCCGACCTCCTAAGCATAATAAATCATAAATGAATGATATAATAAGATAAGGGGATGTGTGCCACATGTCGGCATCTCCATCAATACATATACATCATAACATCCTTTCCCTAGGTGCATAGCATTCCTTCCCTCCTTGACATGTTTTGTCCCCGAAACATAAGAAGAAACCATGTAATGAGTGTGTTGTAAATTTTTACACACTTTGCGCCATGATCGATCATCCATCCATATGTGATCCTGGTAGATGATACATATTTGAACTAATATCCATATTTATTGCATTACTCTGATTCCATTCGTGACCATAGTTTATCATCCTTGGATTCCATGCATAACCAACATAAGGATTCAATGCATAACCATAATAAGGATAACCATAATAAGGATTCCATGCTTCATAATTGTTGCTCCATTGATCCCCTGTATAAATAAAGTGATTATTCCTCCAATTACCTGTATATCTATATTGGTTGGAAATATGATGTGCCCTAGGATATCTCCATGATTTTTTTCTCTCATGTTGACGTGGATTTCCATATGCTGTAGTTGTAGTATCCTCAACCTTATCAACCTATTTCTGAACTTTCTTTTCTTCTTCCACCTTTGCATTTGATATTTTCTTTTTCTCTTGAGTAGATGAATCATTATTTCCTTCTTTTTCTTCATGTTCCTCTTTTGAATCATCCTTATTCCCTTCTTCTCCATATTCTAAATCATCCTCATGGTCTATATTGACTTTTCTTTGATTTCCATTAAGCCTGATATCCTGTAAAGTGACCTTCTTCTTTTTGTACCAAATCTTCATAAACTTATTTTTCATATTAATATTAATTGTACCCAATGTCTCTAACCAAGGATACCCAAGAACAATATCCAAACCATCCATATATAAGGCAAAAAAACTGAATGTAAAGTATATTTGTCCAGTAAGAAGTTTTAAATCTTCAAAACTTGAATTTTCTTACCATTCACTTGAGCTTCTTTGATATTACTTTCTTTAATATGTAGATGTTGAGCCATATCCTTGTTGATGAAGTTATAATTGATGTTAGGGTTTATGGAAACAATTATCTTATTCCTTTTAATGCATCCATGAAACTGAAATATGGTATCTTCCTTCTTGGGAGCTATAATATCTTCTTCTGCATCAATATCTTGTTTTTCTTCCTCTTCTTCATAGCCTTCTTCAACTTCTTCTGCGTTTGATTCTTCAATATATGCTACACCATCATCTTCCCTTGAATCTTCTTCACCTTCCTCTTCATCTTCTTTCTCTCTTGATTCTTCAATATATTCTTCCCCATCATCTTCCTTTAACTCTTCTTCCTCTTTGTGGTCCCATCTATCCATAAAAAGTTGTTCCATTTCCTCCCAAGACCAATCCTTCATGTCATTTTTTAACTCAGAAAACCAAATCCATGCAAGACCACCAAGATAATGTGAAAACCTATTCCTTGTCATGAAATATGAGAAATATATATTCTTAAATTTTATCCACCATTCTTTAGCATCCATCTCACCATTTCCATAAAAATTGTTATCCAGTGATCATGATTAGGTTTAGGAATTCTGAAAATATTTCGGTAGATGGATAAAAACAAAAAGAACAAACACTAACTAAAATTTCAAGAGCTTTCCGAAAATATAAATTTTGTAAAAAATACCACAATTTGCTTCTTGAAAAGTGAATTTATGAAAAAACCTAAAACACCAATAACATTCGCAAAACAAATCCAATGGAGTTGAAATTTTCAGATATTCTGACTTAGAGTTTTTCCAAATTATGATGAAAAATTGGGAAAAAATTCGATACCCTCTTCAAGATATATTTGAAACAAAAAATTAGGGTTTTTACCCTAATTTTGGCCGAAATCACTGCTTTGATACCACTTGTAAGGATATTACTTGTATAAATTAGAACATATACAAAGCAAAATAACATGAGAGAACACCAAAATATAGATAAATGATGACAATATGCTCATATAATAGCTTTGCCACTTCGAGGGGGCAACCTCCAATACTAATTGAGGGGTAACCTCAAACCATACAAGGTAACACTCCAATACTCAATATGATGATTAACTACAACCTTCTAACCCCTATATATACCATTCTAACCTATGGCCAATACTGAGGCTGACCTCCTAAGCATAATAAATCATAAATGAATGATATAATAAGATAAGGGGATGTGTGCCACATGTCGGCATCTCCATCAATACATATACATCATAACATCCTTTTCTAACTCAGAAAACCAAATCTGTGCAGGGCCACTAATCCACAACTTGAATAACCAAATATCTGATGGTTTAGAGAATTTAACCCTAAATTTTTTCCACTATTCTCTTGCATCAATCCTACCATCTCCAAAAAAATCTACCATCCCCATGATCCACAAAACTAGGGTTTTAGGAATAGACCCTTTTGATCAAAATTTTTCTAACCGTTTCGGATAAAGGTCGGCCAAAAATCAGAAATCACATAACACAAACCCCAATTTAATTTTTGATAGGTTTTCGAAAATGTAATAAATTAAGGAAAATTCCTCAAATTGTGCCTGTGGAGCAAAATAGTGAAAAATAATAACAATAAAATAACTCTGACAAAATAGATCCAATTTTTTGAAATTTCAGTGGTATCACCTTTGAATATATTACCATCAACCCAAAAAAAAAAATTTCCTAATTCATCATTATTCAGAAGATATAGATGAAACCATAGAATTAGGGTTTCAACCCTAAAACGGACACAACTTTTGCAAAACAGCTCCAAAAAATCTGAAATTTGGAGGGAAGATCACTTGAACTATGTATCCACTCTCCCCACAAAAATATCTGAAAAATTCCAAGTCAATATCTAGATATAGATGAATCACCAACATTAGGGTTTCATCCCACAAATTGCCTCGGATCACTGCTCTAATACCACTTGATAAGAACCTTGCATATAATAAATCAATAAATTACAGAAGATAACACAACACAAGAGATATGGGGGGCCAAGATGCCCTAATATCAATATATGCAGAATAATACTCTTAAGGTAGGGCAACACCATACAATGCTCCTTAAGGAAGGAGTAACTCCACAATCTCCCAAGATGGGAATCCACTTCGAGGGGGACACCTCCAATATACCTCTACCAAGTAGAAGACTCAACTCATACATACCTCCTCATAATGATACTCACATCCTTTAAATAGGATGGGTAACACCTAATCCCAATGTAGGCCGACCCATTACCCAATATAATTAATTCCTATGTGAGCCCATATAACTAACTAAGGGGATGTGTGCCACATGTCGGCATCTCCATCAACCCATATACATTATAATATTATATCCCATGTGAACCCATACATATAACTAAGGGGATGTATGCCACATGTCGGCATCTCCATCAACCCATATATATTATATTATCATATCCCAAGGTACATAGCATTATTATCATTATTATGTAGACCGGTTTGAATAACATTACTAACAATGAATCTTTAAAACTTTCAAATCTTAAATCCATAAGACAACACAAGATAGAGGCATTAAGACCTCGACGAAACAAAGGAGTAATACCTATTTGGACACAACCTATATGTGCAAACTTAAAGGTTTTTGCTTTTTTAAAGATGAATATCAACAGGATCTATTAGTGGAATATCATACTCATGAGAAGACGTCTGAGAAACTTGAATAACATACTCTCTAGTTTTTAACGTAGTAGCAACAATAAGATGAAATGCAGTTAACTTATCATATACTTGATTATAAGGGATCTTAGGCAATTTCCATGCCGGCAAAGGATCTGATTCTTGTTGAACATCAATAGTAGAATTTACAGGAAATACGTCAGATAAACTTACAAGATCTTGATCTAAATCTCCACCAGAAAGACTAGCATGATCTTCAAAATCTATATCCAAGCCTTATCAAGCAACTCTATTTTCTAGGCTTACGGTATCGACCTTTAACCTAAAACTGTGCACAACCACGATGACTTACAAACGGGAGGCTTGCCTTTTTGCCTGACTTACGAGGTATGAACTTGATTCGCAAATAGAAGAAAGAAAAGCATGCAACAAATCTTTAAGATAGAAACTAGATAGAAACTTGCCAATTTTATTGATCTCAATTTCTCATTACATCAGAATCCTTTTTCATGTATAACATAGAACCAGTTCTAATACCAAGTACACAATTCGTAACCAAGTATATTCACAACTTAAAATTCTATTAAATTTACAGAACCAAGTATACTAAATATGCTTGGACAACTTAATCAACACTAATAACCTTAAGACTCTATTACAAATTGCTCACGATTACCAGAACCAAGTATACCATTCGTAACCAAGTATACAACTTACAATTCTATTAAATTTCGAACCAAGTATACTAAAATGCTTGGATACTTACACTGAGAACTTAATCAACACTGATAACCTTAAGTATACAAATTTCAAATGAATGTCTCAACATGCCTTTATATAGGAACGAGAGGCTTACCTAGAGACCGGTGCAAGGTAACCTAGGTGTGAGAAAACAAGAAGATTCCACCAACTAGGAAAAGAATTCAACACTCAATAACCTTAAGACTTTCGGCACTATTACATATCAAACTTTAACCTTAAAAGCTCGTATGCCTTGAACAAAATTGCCATCATAGATTCTCCGATGTAGTGAATGAGTCTCAACATGCCTTTATATAGGAATGCGAGATTCTTCCCATTTTACTTTCGGATCAAAGTAGAACCTAGAGACCTTTAACCATAACTGGATATGGATACTCATCAAAGAACGCGATAGGTGAACAAGAAGATTCCACTAAGGAGGATGGTAAATAGGAAAAGATAATTGAGTACACGCCACTCAATTTAACGCCTTTAGTAAGTGGGGAGGTCCAATTTATCATATTTCTGACATGACTTAAAACAAGGAGTCATATCAAACTTTATTTAAAGATGACAACAAGCATGCCATCATTAGCTTTTACGGACTATAGAGGACATGGGACCATCATCATCGTCGGATGAGTGGAAGATTCTTCCCATTCTTATCTTTCCGTCAAAGTAGATATCACTGAAGAGGTATTCCTTTCATATCATAACTGGATATGGATGCGGTATTGGCATCTACAGATCGCGATTGAGGTGTCTTCTCATGTCGGAAAAAGATAGTGGTCGTGGAATCCTTAGGAATTGACCGCCTGGTGCAGGAGGTTGCAGCATTCATTGTATGATGAAGGAAGATCTTTCTCCAAAGTTGTCCATTAGGATGAGCATGATGTCCTGTCAGTGATTAGTCCTAACATAATAAGAAACCTTTACATGCAGGGATTTTACAATTCATCAAAATATTTCTGAGTGATTTAGGATTTATATTCAACAATGATAATTTTCTTTTCCTTTAGAAAGCTTTGTAAGGCATGAAATCTAGAAAGAAAATACTTAAAGTGATTTGCGATGTCTTTGCTATCACCGGAGATCTGGGCATTCGAATGAAAAACATCGTTCTCCAGAGGATGTCCTTCATATCAAAGTCTAGAAAATTCAAATCTCTAGAGAGTATTAGGTCTTGGGACCGGCAACTTTGTCTTTAACCGATGCCCTTCAACATGAATATCATTTGTAGGTGGCTCTACACCATCGAAGTGTCTCCACTTTGCCATTATAAAGTACATAACACTATTGGATTTATGCAGTGGAGCATTCTTAGTTGTCTCTTTTTTGGATCAACAAATCTGCACACAGCTACCTCTGTAGTTTGATAGGAGAAACTGATATTATTCCCAAGAGAGAAGCAAAATCTTTGAGCTTCATAAGACATCTCATTATCATTTCTTTTGAGTGATTCCAGATAATTCTGACATGTTGAAGTATTCCAAATACATTCAACAAATTCATGCGACACCTGAGTAATATTCACTTTCTTTGAGTGATTTAGTTCTCTGCTGGCAAAATCAACAAGATAATTTTCTTTTCCTTTAATGTGTTGACTTCAAAGATGAAATTGTCGAACCACATGCCCCAACACTGCAACCTATTAAAAAAGCGGTTTTATTTGCGGTAGTCACCATTACCCAACTTGGCTTTAAAATCTTTCAGGCGTCGGAGCGAAGAATGAAGTGTTCATTCGAATGAAAACAATAAAGCTTTGATGGATTTCTTAGCAGCTAAAATATCCTTATGAGTAGAATGATACTTTAATTCAGAACCTTGGAAGAAGCGGATGCATATCTACAAATCTTTTCTTTACCACTTTATCATCTTTTCTTTTGAAGAGACCCCCCGATAATGTTCACGGCATCGGACAATTATTTTTAATCCTTGACCTGCAAGGACATAGTAGGAAGATTAAAAACTGTTTCTTTATTCTTTTTATAGCCTCGAGTCATTTTTCATCATACTAGCGAAGTGCATTCTTCTTCAATCTCTTATTGAGAAGAATTCTATCAAAGTACTATATCTTTGTAAAAACCAACAACATAATTAACACATCCCAAAAACCTCTGTAATTGTTCTTTCTCTGAAATTTGGTCTGGGAATTCTTGAATTTTGGACACAATATGACCTTGCATCTCTATAGATCCATCTTTGATCTTAATTCCTAAAAATTCATTTCATCCTTGAAAATTTCCATTTTAGTAGGAGACAAGCATAAACCATTCGATAGACTGTCTCATAAAATTTTTCAAGGTGATCTATATGATCTTTTGGTGATTTAGAGAAGATTAGTATATCATCAATATATACTATCAGAAATTCAGATAACTCACCAAATATTGAATCCATTTTCTTTTGGAAGATGGAAGGTGCAGTTTTCAAACCAAAAGGAAGGACTTTCCATTCATACTATCCTCTGGTACGTTTTATTACAAAAAAGTTGTCTTGAATGTGTCTTCAGGCTTTAGAAAGATCTGCAAAAACCACTTTTCAAATCAAATTTACTATATACTTTAGAATGTTTGATTCTTGCTAATAGATCATCTTTGGCAGGATTGGATGTTGAAGCTCTGCTTGGATGGTAACAAACCTATTCAAAGGCTTATAATCTATAACAAGTATTTTCTTATGTCTAATTTGCTCACTTCTTTTATTTACATAAAATACTAGCACAAGCCCAAGGAGAGTTGGATTCTTTTATAAATCCTCCTTGAAGTAATTTCTTTATCTCTTCTTGGCACTCTTTTCTTTCGAGAGGGAATCATTCCCTTGTGATGAGCTTTGAATTTAGGAATGATCTCATTCCTTAGTCATATTTCACAAGCTCTTTTTATGAAGTCAGTGAACAAACATGCTTTCTTCTAGCTATGAAAGCATGCATAACACAACAAATCTGTTGAGCCCATTCAAACGCACGATGACTTGGTCGGCATTTATGTGGAAGGAGTACTATTCCATCAAACTATGGGTATAAATAAATAAGGTTCCAATAAATTGTAAAGTACAATGGATAATTAGTGGAAGATTACACTAAGAGCTCCATGATGATGTTTTACACATATGTGAGGATCTCATGGAGTAACACAAAGTGTACAAGTACATAAATAGACTTCCACCTTATATATCCACTAATATGGAGTTCTTGAATTCTAACTCTTTGGGTGAAGCATAGTGCAATCTTTGATCAAGATCGAGGCCAATGTAAACAAAAATAACACGCAAATATATTCCCCTTCGAGGGGAAACCTCCCGAAATTAGAATAAATGATTAACTAAACTCAATAATATGACATGTGATGGTTTGAGAGAGTCTTGCCCATCCAAATTTAATAACATAAATGTGAAGGGTTACACCTTTTCATCCTAATTAAGTCGGCCTGACTATTTATTGACAAACTAATAAATGAGAGGTTAAGGTTATGCATTTTATTACATAACCTGGTAAACACATGAAGATATAATGTTAGGGGTATAGCATGCTCTTCCCCTTCAGAAAAGTTTAGCCCTCAACATAGGAATTGAGAATGTTGTAGCATGAAATGTTCATCTTCCCATGTTGCGCCTTAAACTAGTAAATTCTCACATTTGATGAGAAATTATCCAATGGATCAATTTCTTAGTTACGTCACTATTTTCTTGATCAATCCATCGGGTTCTATAATGAATTTTACTTTCATCTAACTCAAATTGGAATGGAAGATCAAGAGTGATTACTTTCTTTAAGTAGAAGACATGAAATATGGGATGAATTTTGGAAGAGGGTGGAAGTTCTAACTTATAAGATACACTTCCATTTCAGTTAAGAACCTTATATGGCTCTTAAAATTTTGGTCTTGATTGTATATTCTTATGTTAACGGCAGAGTGACATTCATTTATATGGTTGCAATTGAAGGAATACCCAATCTCCTTCCTCAAAATGCCTCTCACTTTGGTGTTGGTCAACTTGTTGTTTCATCCTATTTTGAGCCACAACCAAATTCTCCTTAAGGACTTGAAGTATTTCTTGTTGGTGTTGAAAATGATCCTCGACTACACGGCTTTGGGAAGACCGTGTAAATAAAACAATGTAGGCAAAGTGGGGGTATCCATAAAAACCTCAAATGGATCCACTTTGTTGATGTGTGAAATGATGTGTTATACCACCACTCTACTTGTGAAATCCATTTGGACCATTGTATTTGTATTTCATATTCACAACGTAGACATCCTTATAGACATTTATTTACAATTTTTATTTGTCCATCTAATTTTGAATGATAAGATGAATTGTGGGTTAGTTTTTCCCCATGCTATAAATAATTTGGTCTAAAATATGCTAGTGAACATAGGATCTTGATCACTCACAATGATTTTTGGAATCTTTGTGGAGTTTGTGTACCTTTTCATTAAGACTTTATCCACCACAATGGTTTGAAATGGATGAGCAAGTCCACAAAAATGTGTATACTTATTGAGTCTATCCACAACCACCAATATCACATCCAAGTTCTTTGATTTAGGAAAGCCCATAATGAATTCCATCGATATTTCCTCCCAATGTTTTGATGGAATGGTTGGTGATTGCAGAAGAGCCTTTAAGTCTTAACTATTTGTCCTTTAAGTTGTTAACACATTAAACATTCTACCAAAAAAATTATATACATCCCCTTAAGGCCTTCCTAAAAACATCCTACTTTACATAGTTATTAGTTTTTAAGAAGCAGAGAATGTCTTCTATGGGTGAGTCATGTGTTTGAGACAAGATATCAGCTTTCAATTCTAAATTTATGCACAAAAAGATCTTATCTTTGTACCATAAGGAGTCTCCTTTCCAAACATACTTATTAGTGATAAAATTATTATTTTAGATATTAATTAACATTGTTTAGATAATGTCATGAATAGTAAAGCACTTTGTTAAAGTGTTGTTGTAATTAGTTTGTAGCTAGTGTTTCTCAAAGTTTTTGTAGTGTTAATTTAGTGTTAAACAACTATAAGGAGTACTATTCCATCAAACATTATGAGTATAAATAAATAAGGTTCCAAAGTAGTTTTTAGTTAAATAATTATAGTTATCTCCTTTTTATCATTGAGACTAATCGTCAATTATAAGCGAATGTAACTCAAATTTTTAATGCCTATAAGTAGTGCAACTTTATTTGAATTAATACAATGATCATATATAATGTGTCTTGCATCCTAATTCTAGTTTATAACATTTGGTATCGAGTTGTGTGTGTAAACATCTAATCAAGTGAGAGAGAGAGAGAGAAAGAGGTTTGTTGGTGTAATTAAAAACAAAATCCATCATTTCATGTAGATCCGGAAATTAACATTTTCAAGCAATTTTTTTGTCTACTACGGAGGAGCACCAAGCACTCCCCACTCAAAAGCTCTAGTTTCAATCATTTTGGTAATTGTGGGTTTTGATTTGTGGGTTTTCGAGAGGTGTTCTAGAGTTTTGAAGGGTTCTAATTTAAAATTTGCATAGTTCTCTACTTGTGCAGAGTTTTTACCTACTAGCTCACCATCCTCTATAGTTTGGTGAGCTCCTATTTGACAATTCCTTCTTTCAGCTCAATTCAAGCCAAGCTCACCCTCAATAGATCTAAGTTATGCCAACTCAGACCGTACTACCCGGTTCTAATATGCAAACTCCTATAATCCAACTAGATTCATGCATCTTACATTTGAGTCCAATCTACCTCGAAGACCTCTTGCTCCAACCTCCTAAGTAAGCTCTATCAATCTAGCTCGATAACATGCAAATTTTCGAACAACTTCACATAACACCCATAACTCGATAGTCATATACCCTATGGATCCCATTGGCTTAATTTGAGACAAGAAATCTTTGCATGCTTACTCAATCAGGCCAACTTTTTACATCATTAATGCACAAGCTCGGATCCCCGACTTAACACTAGTTTTATAAACCTTTAACAAGCTACAAAACTCCAAGTGGTGATCTAAATTTTTATGCATAGTTCTCACACCTAAACGATGACATAACCTAAAACAAATCCAAAAACGTAAAAACAACGCCCTAAACATGTGAGTCAACCCTAGCGACTTACATCGGGACTCAAGATCACCTAGGTGGCAAGTAAGCTTTTTTAAAAACAAGTCACAATTTTGTTATTGCTTAAATACTAAATATCCCCAATCTACTCGTAGTTGTGAGCTCAACTCATTCAAACGGCTCAACGCGAGTTAAAAGACATGTTGGTGGGTCGATTACTACCCCACCAACTCACCTTTTCCTTACTCAAATAATTGATCTACCTTAAAATAAAGCAACCTCACATATATTCACAAAGAGCTAGCTCGCCCATGCGACTAGTGTAAGAGATTGAAGTCTTAGGTGCATAGGGATGTTGGGATTCACCCCACACAACTTTCTACACCTCATGATTTATAAAAGATTATTGATGACCACTCGGTCATTTTTGAAGAAATACCAAAAGGACTATCACCAAGAAGAGATCATGATCATGCCATTCACCTACTCTAGGAAGTCAACCACCAAACATTTGACCATATAGATATCCCTATGCTCAGAAGAATGAGATTGAAAAAATGGTACAAGAGATGTTAGAGGCATCCAAGTATTAGACATAGCCAAAGTGCATATACATCTTTAGTGATCATGGTGTATAAAAAAGATGAGACTTAGAGGATGTGTCCATATTATTGAGAACTCAACAAGTATACCATCAAAGATAAGTTCCTATGTTGGTAATCAATGATTTGTTAGATGAGTTACATGGTGCAATCTACTTTACAAAACTAGATCTTCATTTTGGTTACCATCAAATTTGGATCAAAGATGAGGATGTCCATAAGACAACTTTCAAAACTCATGAAGGCCATTATGAGTTTTTGGTAATGCCTTTTGGTCTCACAAATGCACCATCTACATTTTAGAGTTTGATGAACATTGTGTTTAGGCCTTTCTTGTAGAAATTTGTATTGGTATTTTTGATGACATCCTAGTCTACATTAAGACTTGGAAAAAACATTTACAACATGTGAACCAGGTATTGTTAACTCTAGAACATTAGTTGTATGCAAAGCCTTCCAAGATCTTTTGGAGTGCAAGAGGCGGAATACTCGGGACGTGTTGTTTCACATGAAGGGGTCAAATTAGATCCTTAGAAGATTAAGGCTATGTTAGAATGGCAAGTGCCAAAACCCTTAAGAACCTTCATGGTTTTGGGGTTAACAAGTTATTATCACATATTTGTTAAAAACTATGGTCAGATGCAAGCAACATCACTCACATCCTTGTTGAAAAAGGACTCTTTCCAATGGACTGAAACAACCAAGGCCTTTGAGAAGCTAAAATAGGCCATGTGCATCACTCCATTTGGCCACCCCCAAACTTTTCAAAGACTTTTCATTGTTAGATGTGATGTATTAGGATCTAGAATCGAGGCAATACTCATGTAGGAAGGCAGACCCATCACATTTGAGAGTCATCAACTCAAGGGTAAGAATTTGCTAAAGCCAATATATGAGAAAGAGATGATGGCTATTCTTCATGCAGTCAAGCAATGAAGACATTATTTGATGGGTAGACACTTTAAGGTAAAGACTGATCATGATAATCTCAAATACTTTTTGGAACAAATATTATCATTTGAAGAACAACAAAAATGGGTGACTAAAATGTTGGGATATGAATTTGAAATTATCTATAAGAAAGGAAAAGTAGCGGAAGAATTATCTAAGAGGGATGAATCCACAAAGGCATTGTCATGTCTTTATGACTATTTGGCAAACAAATTGGATGGATGAGGCAGGATCTGAATGGGAAAATAACCAAGATACGTAGGCTTTGATTCAAAAGAACCAACAAGATTCTAGTGCCTCAAACAAATTTGAGTGGAAAGGGAATGCCTTATGGTATAAATATTGGTTATACATATGCAAGAATTCTACAAGATCCTTACAAAGCTTCATGCATCTCCAATAGGGGCATGTAGTATTTTTGAGCAAGATTTCTTTTGAGAAGGGCTCAAAGGGAATATCCAAAAATTGGTGGTTAAATGTATGGTGCGCAACAAAACAAGGGGGAAACAATTAAGACACCAGGTCTTCTTCAACCCTTGTCAATTCCTAGTCAAAGGTGGGATGAAATCTCTATGGATTTCATAACAAGTTACATAAGTCATCGGTAAAAATGTCATCATGGTATTAATCAATAAGCTCACAAAATATGCCCATTTTTCCCTTGTCACATCCCTTTACATGCGATAGAGTAGTTTTTTGTTTTTTTTGGATATTGTTCTAAAGCTACAAGATACCCCCAAGGTCATCGCGAGTGACCGTGATCCAATTTTTATTAGCAATTTTTGGACAAATTTATTTTCCTATTTGGGTACTTAGTTGGCTCATAGCTCGTCTTATCATCCTCAAATCGATGGGCAAACAAAAGTAGTCAACAAATGCCTAGAAGCTTATCTTCGTTGATTCACATCAGATAAACAAGACATATGGGTTAATTGGTTATCCCTAGCAAAATGGTGGTATAATACTTGATTTCTTGCCTCTTCTAGGATGTCTCCATTTCGGTACTATATGGGTACCAACTCCCCATCGATTACCTCATCTTTGAAGGTCCAACCTAAAGTTCATGTTGTGGAAGAACACATTCAACAATGGCAAGAGTTCCTATTTAGTCTCAGAGAGAATTTAGCAATGGCCCAAAATCGAATGAAACAAACAACATATTGACATTGTAGTGAGAGACATTTTGAAGTAGGTGATTGGGTATTTGTACACCTACCATATAAACAATTGTCCCTCAAGCAACAAAAAAGGATAATAAACTCTCTCCTAAATATTATGGCCTTTATCAAATCCTACAAAAAATTGGGAGTGTTGCATATAGATTAGAGTTATCCCAATATACTCACACACATCCAATCTTTCATGTTTCTTGCTTAAAGAAGGTCATTGGCAAACAAATCTTTCATAATAGACTATTATTAGAACTTGATGAAAAAGTTAGGATCATTTTGGAACATGAAACAAACTTTCGGACCTACACTAAACGACTACGGACAAGAGAGATTAAGGAGTATCTAATAAAGTGGAAGAATCGCCTAGTGAGGATGCAACTTGGGAGGATAATTTTTTTTTGTAAGAACATCCCGAATTGTTCAACATTGAGGGCATCATCATTTTAAAAGGGATGGGCATGTTAAGCACTTGACCCCTGTCGCATGCCTAGATATGTGTGGGTCGACCTAAGTGCATTTATCATTAATATTTGCATTTGTTAGCTAGTTGTTAATGTAGGCCGACTTAATTTTAATAAATGAGTTTGGATGAAGGTTGTGACTCTTCATAGCTACATCATTTACTTGGATGAGCATGACTCTCCCAAATCATCAATTTGTGAATTATATTCTTGTTATATGCTTTTGGGAGGTTGCCCCCTCGAAGTGGCTCATTTATACAATCAATATTCATCAATATTCTTGGTCTCATATTGAAGTAATTTAATTACAAATTTTATTTTAGCATAACAATCCATAGTAGTTAATATGTTGGGCAATTGGTGACTTATATTATTGAAGCCAATAGCATATTTTTTGTGCATTGCCACTTTCACAAGTAAACCAACAATTCTTTTTGGGTGTATTAGATGTCAATGTAAATTATCTAGGGTTGCGTCTACACTTGGATACTTTTGTTAGCCATGTCTAACAATAGAATTTTCACAACTTCTATAATAAAAGTTTCCTTTGCTAATATTAATTCTATAACATTTGCTCAAACAAATTTGTTTCAGCGTGCACAAAAAACTTCGATACAATGCCAAAACTCAATATTCACAATAATATTCTAGTTTCTAAGAGTTGTGACAAAAAATTAAATAAATGTAATACAACTTTGCAAATTTACACAATATAGTAATTCTTTTAGAACAAAAACAATGCAGAACACAAATTTTAACATGAGAAAACTTTATAATAAAATACTCACAAGTAATTCACTATCAATATTTTGAGGAGTAACAAACTTTTGTCTCACAATTTTAGACTTGATTGGCACTTATAGACCAAGAACCCAACACCAATTACTTTCTTCTCATTTCATATTTTCCAATATTAATTATCTTCAATATTTTTAAGGCATCTTCCACACAAGTGAAATCACCTTAAGGTGGGTGATCACCTTTTCAAACCAAATTAATTAGTTTGGTAAAATATATATTTAAAATAATATATACATTACATTTATGAGTTATTTATATCTTGTTTAATAACCTTTAAATGTAAAAATGCATGAGAAACTTAAGCGTCCCCACAAATATTACATGCACCAACACAATTATCATAGAGAAGTGGCCCAATCAGCCTTATACAACAATAGTATCCACTTCAAGACAATGATCACTACCACAAATATCATATAACCTAACAAGTAGACCCATTACATTCCTAATTTCAACCTTGAAATTGAGCACACTAGCTTTGGCCAACCACAATTTAAAACTATTTAAGTCTTTAACAAAACCTTGAATATTCTTATTGTTAGTTAAGATAAACCTCCACTCATACAACTTAAAAATACTTTAAATATTGTGTTGAATAAATCTCAACTGCCAATGCATCTTCTGACAATATGTGATTTTGAAATGCATTGCATAATGTTCATGTCAAATAGAGAACAAGTAACAATTATTCATAAAAATTGTGGCACAATAAAAAATTTGACCATATTCATACACCTCATGCAATAAAACACCCATTTCAACAAAGTGAGCACTATCCTAAGGACCGTATAGCTTAGCAAGCCTTCTACATTCATAATATCAACTTTAAACTTGACCACACTAGTTTTGGCTGACCATAGTTTTAAAATCATCGAAAAAACCCTCAAGGATATCCTTAGGAGATTGTTTAGTTAAAAAACATCAACCTCAAGCTCGTGCAACTTATAAATAGTTTGGCGCGCTTTACGGGTGAATTTTCCTTATGGGGCTTTTCTGCAACTTGCCAATTACCATGTCTGAGCAAGTCAACAAGGACACGAAAAAGTCATGGTCGTGGCTACAAGGTTAGCCAACCAAGAGCACCAAACTAAATAACCATTATCACCACTTTTCTCGACAAAGTCATGTATTACATATCTACAAGGCTTAGCAAAACCTTAAATAATTCATTAGTGAGATGAAAATAGGAGTCTAATAGTTGCCCTTGGAAGTAAGTTGTCTTTTAAGAAAAGCTAAAGCAACAGTTTCCTCACTTTCCTCTAAAGTTGTTTGTACTACCACAACACCACTATTAAACCAACATTTCTTTGTCACCTCAGCAAAATTGGTAGAGAGAAAACTGGAATGCTTCATGGGACAAAACAAATGCATCACACTAATGATTATACATGCAAAGTTTCTTATGTGGATGAGGTGGGACTCGAGGAGCTGCAGCTCACATGTCATGATGACGGCTCGATTGCAGGGGCAATTGGCAAGAGAGGGAATGATTTCATGCAAATAACCAACCAACGGGTTTGAGGGATGGCGGTGGTCATTTAATATAGGTTAGAATCTGGGTCCTCACCATCGCTACATTCCTTGTCAATCGCTAGACCTCAGCCAAACAAAACAATCATTTGCAATAATATAGACATCCACCCCAATGTCATCGAAGGATTGAATAATTTGAATAATTGTTGACCAATCTTATGGTCATTTTTATTTTTTCCAAACCCACAAGGTACCCCTCCACCTTCCATATCAAAAGTTTCATGAGTAGCAAAACAAAATGTGTGACACATTTGGATATCACTAACTAGACTAACAAAATTTACTGGGCCAAGGCCTATTCTTAGTTTCCTTGAAAATTACAGGGCAAATAATATGTCGCTCAATAATTACAGATGGTTGATAAAGCTATGGCCTTCATAGTATGCAATTTTCATATTTCCCTTTCCCTTAAGCCGTTTCAACTCTCGCAAGACACTTCATAATACACATTTTTCATATTTCACTGAAGCCCTTGCAACTTTGGCAACAGACGAAGTGCAAAACTTTAGAAGGAGATCTGAAGATCACGTGCTGATAATGTTTTTGTAAGATCCTCTAATCAATTTGTTTCTTGAACCCAAATTCTTATGGTTTTGTCATTATCTAAAGAACAAGATGCTATTTTGTTTTCAGTAGGATGACAAGAGACACTTATTACCGTGTCTGTATGGCCTTCCAGCTTCTGGAGAATGTTTTTTGATTGAAGGTCCCATATATAGACACAATGGTCTTCTGAGCCACTGACAATGTATATTCCATTAGTCACAGAAAATGTGGAAAATATACAGAATTTGTTATTTACATGACCACTGTATGTCTTCAAAAACTTCCCCGTCTGGTGGTTCCAAAGCCTCTGCACAGCCAAAGAAGAAAATTGAAATTATGAAATTAGTATTTACATCACAAGGAGAATTTGAGAAAGGATAACATAAAAAGTACAGAAACCAACATAGTTTTGAGCATCAAGTGATTTAAATAGGAACATTCTATTAAAAAAATGTTCATCAATAGTGAACATTCTACTAAAAAGTTCAAAAATATGGGAACATTCTACTAAAAAATGTTCAAAGTCAATCTACACACAAAACAAAGGCCCTAAAGCCTTGAAGCCCACATCTTGAAAGTGCTGGAATGTGTTAAAAATCTGAACAGTTAAAAGAAAAAGTAGAACTTTTCTGAGCTTGAAACACCATTCTGGCTAGAAATTCCAAGTATTAGAGAAAATCTAGGCACTGGCAATAGAAAAGCCAAAGCCATTGCACATGACAAGTCCATTGGGCCAGAGGGTTACTCTGAGACATCAGGGAGATTTCTAAGCCCTTTGCAGACATGGTTGAGTAGAAACCTTGTGCAGTGGCTCTGGTTAACAGAGCTTTCAGAAAAGTCTCCTGCAAGGTATGTACAATTAAAGCATGAACTGCAATATCTACTAGAAATATTCTTTTTAAATGTGCACAGACCTTTTGTTTCCTCATCATCACCTGATCTGTGTTTTGCTGCTGAGTCAATACATAGCTGCAAAACTCACAAAAATCTAGAAGCTTGGTTTTGTCCTACTGCTCTAGCACCTTACCAATTGAAAGTAATGTGCATACAACACTTTTACAATACCAAAAGCAATGACATAATTTTTCCTTTTCTCAGAAACTTCCATTGAGATGAATTAACTGTAGGACTCAAATTGTTCATCTAAATCTCATGCCACTAAGTTATCCAATGACAAGTCTAGGAGATTGTGTTTACTGAAACAACTTCTTGAAAAATCTACCCAGTGTTGAGACTATCTTTGGTGTAGCTGATCTTGTAGCATGACCAAACTTAGGTTCCGTCTATGGTTAATGGATCTTCTGCTGCCAACTCTTTTATGACTGCATACGTTTTCGCACAGTTTGCTTCCTTCTCTAAGGTGCCAACTTTAATTCATTGCATAGTATTTTGACACCAAGTGACATTTTTGGTATCAAGTTTTCCAAGACAAGTTTAAACATTTACCCAACGTTCTCGGCACTAAATGTGAAGGCATTTGGCATTGAACCTTTCCTTCACACTTGTGTAACCGCATTCGTTGAATCTAAAGGAATAAATTTGAAATTCGCCGGATTTAACAAGGCACAAACAAATTCGTCAAAAAAGTGCGAATTAATTCTTAAGGGAATCGGATGCGAAATTTTTATAAAATGCATTGTAAAATTGCATTTGAAATTAGCTGAAAACTGTTCCAAAAAACTTGAAATTTGTTTTAGGGTTGTACCTTTTGATCTTAGGGTTTTCCACCTTTAGCACTGCCATTTGGATATATAACTCGCTGTCGCGGCCCTAAACTGCACACACCCTCACTTGGAAGCTTGAAACCTGTGCTGTGAAGTGTGAATCACATGAAGGACCCTGAAAGTGTGACTGTGAAGGAGATTGATGGAGCTTGCAACTCACGGCTCGCTATTTGCAAGTTAGCATTTGTCATCACTGTTTGCAAGGTCAATGGCAGTGTGTGAGGTCAACGTCACTGTTTGGCCTCAAATGCCAATGTGAAGGTCGTGTGAAGTTTGAGGTTTGAACTGTGAACTATGGCATCAACCGACTGGTTTGGAGGCCAAGTCCGTTGATTCCAACAGCCAAGGAACTCACAGCCTGGCCATGAAAGGAGAAAAATCAGTAGGTTTTTATGATTTTTGTTTGATAATGTATTTTTATTTATTAATTTTTTAATTAATTATTAAAATTCTTATGTTTTGTTTTTATATTAAAAAACCTAATCATGTTAAGTTTTATAAAGTTTTATGTTTTAAGTTCTCTAAAATTGTTGAATTTTATATTGTTAATATATTCAACTTTATAATAATAAATTGAACGTGTTTATATAATGTATTTATATATTCATTTTTTAAAATCATGTATTTAATTTAAATGTATGATAATAATAATTATCCGATAATTATTATTATCATACATTTAAATTAAATATATGATAATAATTTTTGTATAATTTGATTTTTTAATTTAAATTTTGGGTTTTATTATTTTCAATTTTTGTTTATTTTTCCAAAAATGTAGATAACACCTCCAAAATCAAGTGCAGTGGGGTGGAAATATATGAGTTATGAGGGTCGGACAAACAATATCACATGCACTTTATGTCAGCATTCTTTTACTGACACATTAACAAGAGTAATGGACCACCTTGGCATATCAGGTTCTATGAAGCATGTCCAAATGTCAGTTCTGCAATAAAGACAACATTGGAGAAAACGACAAGAATTCAATAGTATTAAATCAGAAAATGATACAAAAACAGCAAATTCACAAGGAGCTTTCTAGGCCCAATGTGTCAAGCACATTTTTTCCCTCCCCCATGTCCACAAACTCTGTAATGTCAATTTTTAGTATTGGGGCAACAACACTAAATAGTTTTTTGAAGTCTGTTGAAAATGAACAAATTGATTATGCATAGGTTGATTTCTTTTATGAATCTGTCATTCCATTCCATGTTGTGAAGAGTCCTCATTTTAAGAATATGGTTCAACAATCAATTGCATTTGGTAAAGGGTAAACAATTTTAAGTTAAAAAGCTTTGAAGACTACACTTTTGAAGAGATCAAAAAATAGGTTTACTGAAAAATTGGCGGCTATTAAAGACTCCTGAAAATCAACAAGTTACATCATTTTGAGTGATGGTTAGTCAGATATGAGCTAAAGACCCTTGATCAATGTGTTGGTTTGTTGCCCTAACAGTGTTGTGTTTCTAAAAGTAATTGACACCATGGAACACAAGAAAACTTTTAAGTATGTCTTTAATATTTTGAATGAAGTGATTCAAAAAGATGGTATAGAAACCTTAATTCAATTTGTTGTTGATAATGCTAGCAATTGTGTGGGAGTTGGAAAGTTGATAGAAGAGAAGTACTCACATGTTTATTGGAGTCTTTGTGCAACCCATTGCATTGATTTACTACTCCATGACTCAGCCAAATTTTTTTGGGTAAATGAGGGGGTTCAAAAAGGAAAAACAATTGTCAATTTTATAAAAAACCACTGCCTCACATTTGGACATTTTTAGGAGGCATACATTCAAGGAGATGTTAAAGCCATGTGACACAAGATTTGTCTCCTTCTATATCACTTTAAAAAGAGTTGTTGAGCAGAAAGAAGCCCTCCAAACTGTTGTTTGTAGCAAAGAGTGGGAAAATTTTGTTCTTGCAAAAGTTTTGAATGGTACAAATGTGGAGCAAATCATTCTAAGCTCTAACTTTTGGAAAAATGCAGCCAAGGCTTTAAAAATGTGTGCACCATTGTTTGTATGCTTTGCATGGTTGATAGTGATACCTGAACATGGTTGTATGGACCATGTAAAGAAGACATCCAAAAGACATTAAATAATGTGAAAGCAAATATAATGAGATATGGAATATTTGTGATGAAAGATGGAGGATGATGCATACTCATTTTACATGCAACAACATGCTATTTGGAGCCGACACTCTATATGACTAGAGCGAAACTTAGAGCATACATACGAGGAGATGGGTTGTTTGGAACCCAATCAACAATAAATGACAAGAAAGACATGGATGAAGATGAATGGTGGAAATCCTGGTAGCAAATACTCCCGAACGTCATGGTTGACCATGTTCAATCAAATGAAAGGAATAGGGTTGTCAAGAAAGTTATTTATAACTTTTAATATTGGTATACATAGCAATAAAAGCGAGCACATTTTTTTGAAGTTTTTCACTTCAATCACATTGTTCTTAAAATATATAATGATATATTATCATTTCCGTTTCAAACAAAGGGGAGACCCAAAGTTAAAATCCCCATAAAACATGATAAACATAGTTGTTACTAATTGGGACGATCCCTAGATTTTGATGACGCTCCCGAACATTTCGGGAATTGAGGACTTCGCAAGGGACATCCTTGACAATTTTAAAAAAATCTTGATGTTTTTACACCGTGGAGTAATGGCAGACCATAAAAAGCCCCAGCTGCTCACGAGAGTACGTACTCTGAGTTTGTCTACAATGAAAGTTAGACAGCTGGTACTACACATCAAGTTTGGAGTCTGGGTGCTCTCCCAGCAATGTTGTCTGAACATCCCAGATTTTGATTTATCGAGTTGATAGTGATACCCTTGTATGAACATGGTTTATGAAGGTATGGACCATTGTAAAGAAGACATCCAAAAGACATTAAATAATGTGAAAGCAAATATAATGAGATATGGAATATTTGTGATGAAAGATGGAGGATGATGCATACTCATTTGCATGCAACAACATGCTATTTGGAGCCGACACTCTATCAAGAAAGAGAAAGTGACCGTGATGTGATGAGCAAGATTTATGCAGCCATTAATTTTTTTTGTTCCAAATCAAAATGTTGCAAAGAAAACTAGAGCGAAACTTAGAGCATACATACGAGGAGATGGGTTGTTTGGAACCCAATCAACTATAGATGACAAGAAAGACATGGATGAAGATGAATGGTGGAAATCCTATGAAGCAAATACTCCTGAACTGTAATATTTAGTAGTTTGAGTCTTGGGTCAAGGAGTAAGCGCATCAACATGTAAAAGTTATTGAACAACTTTGACCATGTTCAATCAAATGAAAGGAATAGGTTGTCGTCAAAAAAGTTATTTATAACTTTTTAATATTGGTATACAGCTGCGAGCACATATTTTTTGAAGTTTTTCATTTCAATCACATCAGTTGAAATATATAATGATATTGTTTTCCGTTTCAATCAAAGGAGACCCAGGTTAAAATCCCCATAAAACATGATAAAGTGTTGAAGATTTTAAGCCATTGTTACGCGGGACGCATCCCCTAGATTTTGATGACGTCCTGAACGTTTCGGGGAATTGAGGACTTGCAGGGGACATCCCCAATTTTAAAAAAATCTTTCAAAGGTTTTATGATGTTTTTACTTTTAAAAAGATGTTATTTTTACCACGAACATCAAATTATAATCTTGAAAGTACCAAAAATACATTAAATACAGTTTAAATCCTAAATGTCATAAGCAATTGAAAATAGTGGAAAAATTGAAGGTGAGAGTCAAATATGCAAAAAAGTTAAAATATTGAAATATTAATTTTTATGTATTATTTTAAAAACCGTTGACCCCTGTCATCCCCAAAATTTGGAATTTTTTTGCCGTGCCGGGCCCCAGAAACCCCATCTCTCCATACCCCCCGTCCCCAAGACTTTGGTAAATATGTGTTGAAGTTAGCAGCTACACTACCTTTTGTACAATCTCTCATTTCTAAGTTAATATATAAAACTACTGTTGGCAGTTTTCAAAAAATGGATTCCTCCTGTTTGCTGTTTCATATAACAGAAGCCTCGTGTTCAAGTCCCCATGAGATAGGATAAAGTGTTGTAATTGGGTGAAATACATAGTCCAGAGAGAACTGGTTGGGAAAGGTCGTGATGTCTAAGCTGAAGGTCACCCACCAGGATAAATTTATCAATTCTGAAAATATACAGTCAGCTATTTGTTATAGAAGAATGTCTTTGATTTTGGGTGCAAGGATTATCAAAACTTCTCAGGCTTAGTGTCAAAGATGGAAAGCTTTGCTAGCCAAGCAAATGATGTGCTTCTAAGGAAGCAGCTTTCGTAGAGAATGTTTTATACGATGGACTTCGAATATGAAAAATACTAAAATATGTTATAGGCGCTGAGAGAGGAAAATAAAGGAGAAATTACATGGTTGAAAACAATCTTTTTAACTAAAATAGAGACATTCAACACAAACTATAAACATATCAACATTTCAAATTTCAAAACCAGAATTGATGACTGATAAGCTCTTTCATAGCCAAACAACTTCACCAACCACAACTTAATATATTCGACAAATTTGACAGAGACAAGGTTAGCAAAATGCAAAGCATGAAATAAAAAAGAAAACTAGATTACGATGAAAAAAAAATCTTCAACAAACTTAAAAAGCAAATACACAATCGACCGAAATTTACCAGTGTACTATCAAGTGTTCCGGCGAGGATAAATTTCCCGTTGGGAGAAAACTTAGCGAACGACATTGGCGTATTCTGCTCATCTCCAAGCATTCCGGAGCACTGCCACGTTGCGGTGTCCCAAACCCTGCAAACCCCGTCGTAGCCACACGTGGCGAGCAACGATCCGTCCCTGTTAAAATTGACGGCCGTGACGGAATCCTGATGTTCTGTAAGCACCCTCACGCACTTGCCGCTGTTGACGTCCCAGATTCTGGCAGTATCGTCGAAGCCTCCGGAGGCGAGGAGACTCGAACGCGGGTGGAAATCGACGCAGAATACATGGCCCGTGTGGCCTTTTAGGGTTTCAACAACACTCGAAGTTTCTTTGCGGCGTTGCGGAGGCGGAGAGTTGAGCGTTTGCAGGGTTTTGAAAGAGGAGGTGTCGTGAAGGCGGAGGGTGGCGTCGTCGGAGGCGGAGGCAAGGCGGAGGGAATCGTGCGACCAGGCGAGGTCGGATACGCCGTGGGTGTGGCCGCTCAGCAGACGGGATTTGAAGGAGAAAGAAGTGGCGGAGTGGAGGCGGAGGGTTTTGTCGGCGGAGGCGGAGGCGAAGAGAGAGCCATCTGGTGAGAATTTGACAGCGGAGATAGCGGCTGTGTGACCTTTCAGAATGTGGTGTTGTTTGTAGGGTTTGAAGGAGGAGGAGGATGAGGTCGTAGTCATGGCGTCGGCAGCGATCAGGTGTTTTGTTTTGCTGGCCTTCGATAGTTAAGTAGGACAGATCATAAGGAAGTAAAAATTTTATAATTTTTTTCTTTTATCTTTTTGGTTGTCGTCTCTCTCTTTGGGAGCACGATGAAAAAGTTCATCTATGGGCAATTGCCAAGGGTTTTAATGGGTCAGGTGAGGGTCGGATCGCATCATTGTAGATGGGCTATACTCAAGAAGGATTGGGAAAGGAGAACTCGTATTTTCTGCAGCAAAGGGGTGGTAGAGATGGATTGACACTTCATCATGGAGTGTTTAGTGTATGATGATATTCGTATCCAGTACGAAAACGACTTAAGGGTGGACATATTAAATGAGTTATTTGAAGAAACAAGACTTGAAAAGATCATAGGTTTTGTGCTCAAGATTCACAGTAGAAGATCTGATATTGAAAAGAGTTTGAAATCATCTTAAAGTCTCAGCTTTTGATCCCATAGACTCTTCAGATCTCGTGGACATCATTAAAATCTTTCATTTCATTTTACTTATATTATGAATCGAGGAATTGGGGAATCGTCAACGTCTCCATCATTATTTAGCTACATGGCATGGTTTGTTTCAAAAAAATTATTAGTCCCTGTCGAAGGCAATATAACTATAGGAATCCATTTGTTATTTGTTATCTATTTTCTAGCCAATCAGAAACATTATTTTTTTCTTCATATCAATATTTCTAATGTTTAGGTGTAAATTTTATATTTTCTAAATTACTAAAACAATATAAAATTGATTTTTTTGTTATTTTATTGGTCATTGAGTAATGATTTGACTATTTTATATCTTATTTCAACATAACGTTTTGGAATTCATGAGTTAAAAATTTACAATTAAACACATGTAAAGGTATACACTGACACCGCCAATGAATTTAATGAATCTACAAAATATTGTCAATGAAATAATTAATGCTTCTTGTAGATTCGAGATTTTTATCTCCGAAAAAATATGCTTCTTTTGTCTTCTACAAAAATCTAGTTCCAAAATTTGTGTCCTTCATCTTCTAGAAAAATCTAGTTCATTTTTACTTCTTACTTCATTGTTTCTTCCCTCACAACTCGCATCCACGTACAAAAATAAATTTGCATATTTCTGAAGGGAATGAGAATGAACTCATTCATTTTTATATCATTCAATTGTATGTCCTCTCATCATTTAATATTAAAAGTTGTGTTGAAAATTATAGAGTTATTGGTTAATTTTTTCTATCCATTTCTTTAGGAATTTCCAACTTCCTGTGCTTAATAGTCGCTTTGAATTTAATTTTTAATGTCTTTTCCCAAGCGTGGTAGTGTTAGACCTAAGTTTGGAATTATGTTGGAACATATTTTAGTTCATTAGGTTACTATGCGCCCTGACATTCACGCAAATTCTCCGGGGAGTTAGATGCCTGCACCAGCCTTGGAGAAAGTTTATGGAGGGAAGCATATATTTTTAGAGAATCTAGATGTAATGTTGTTTACCAGCTTAGATATAATATTATGCAACTTGGTCATTGTGGTTCTAAACCAGTAAAGGAGAAGGAAAAAGCAACTGCTTTAGGAATGGCTAGAGGACCATTACAATAACTCGATCTCAGTAGCAGTGGTCATGAAGAGGTCTCATATGAGAGCTTACAAGTCATCCCGAATAGTGCAGATGTGGAAAGAGCTATGTGGGGCCCATGTAATGACTTTGATGGTCTATTGTCCCTACTGATTATGCGATGGGCAAAGTGTTGGTGATTGTTCAAGCAACATTTCAATAAAAAAATGTGGTCAAATAGTTTTAGGCATGGTTTGTCCTCACTGTTGGTAAATCTGCGACACTATCGAAAAAAATTATAGGCATGTTGTATATGTCACAATAACTAATTTTTGTTATGTTATACTCAAAAAATAGGTCGATGTATGTAATCACAATACTATTGGTTGATCTTGTATGTTATTGGTCAGATCCCGTTTGAAACAATGTTCATAGTAAACAAATTATAAACTATAATTTTTTCAATAATATAGAATGATATGTTTATATTCATAGGACTATATCAATTTATAATTTATACCATTATGTTTTTCATATGGGTTTCTGTAATGATGAAGGGCATCAATGGCTAACTAACTCGATGTGGGAAGTCGCATGGAGATATGTGAGCAATTTTGGTCCCTTAATGATTGACTAACCAAGTGTGTGGACGAGTTCCACATTTGTAGCAAGAAATTTAATGCTCGCCGTAAACGTAATTTCAAACCATCAAAATAATTTCCATAACTGGACGATTCAAAATGTAATTCTATTTTCTTTACCTAAAAGTCAATATATTGTGCGCAAGTAAGAATCAAACATATAACTTTCTACTTAGCAAACATATGGTCTATCCACCGACCTATGGCGGTTAGTAACATCACCAACACTCAAGTGTAGATTTTGAGATTTCAAGCAACAATGAAAAATCCCTCTTTCCAAGTTCACACACCGATGTTTTTAATCACAAGTGAGAGCGAATATTAGAAAGATATGGATTATGTTTACTTTTGTAGTATTAGCATATGGATTTCGCACGCATGCAAATGACATGCAACTGCAGTGTGGGAATGAAGTCCCTCCTCAATGAAGGTGAGGCTACCTTTTGTAATGTCCCCTTTTCTACGCCTAAGGCTAAGGGTCAAGTCGAGTCCAAGCCGGGTCATACCCAAGGGGTGCGGACGCTGGGGGCTACTGAGAAGGGGCCGCATGGTATTAATAGTCGTGTTTGGCGTTTGGGGGTCACTTTGGACCTTGGTGACTTAAACGGGAAAAAGTAACTTTAGTTACTTTTAAATTATTGACCCCTCCGTGGAATGAAACGCGACTTGGTCTATTGGGGCTCTTTTGCCTTGGAAAGTATATAAGGAGTTGGGGAGAAAGAGACAACACTTTTGGAACATACATTTTATTGACCCCTTCATGCGTTGCAAATCATTGTCGCTCATCTACAACTTGTGGAATCAAATCCCACAGGGACCCTAGCTTCGGTGGTGAGAGACATGTCCCAAGCTACAGGCATTTTTGGTAATGAGAGATCTACCCTAGTCTGTCATCATTGGATCCGTTTCCGTGGTCATGCGTGGCGAGACAATACGCAGGTCTTAGAGACAGGGTTTTGAAGATTTTGGCGGCGGTTGGGGAGGATAATCAGTGGGCTTCCCAATTAGAATCGCGAGCAATGAGATCGGATCCACTAGCAGTCATTTGGGGCAAAGAGTGTGGCTCGCTCGTTGAAGGCATCTCGTGAAGGATCTTGTAGGTTTTGGGGCGTTTGGGGAAGACAAGCAAAGGGGCCGAGATCAAATTCATGGAAACCTTTGGGTTAGGCATGGCAAAGACGCTAAGGCACGCCCATCGTCTTCCACCCTTGTCCCAAGCGTGGCGACCTGTAGCCTTTATTTGGGGATTTTCCAGACGACCGTTTCTAGATCCGAAGGTGCGGCCTTTATTTGGAGAGTTACTGAGCCTCGTATTTTCCCATTGTCTACGGCACATCGTGCTTTTTTGGTAGTAGTTTAATCTCTCCGTAAAGTCCCAAATCAGTCTCTTTATGTCCTTTATAATAACATCAAGCTCTATTGAAATTTTCAAGTATTTCGGGTGGACATGTTAGCAAATATCAAGTTTCTTTAGTTCGTTGTCCCAACTGTAAAAATCTGCATAAATCAATATTTTACTTTGCTATTAGTTTTCTATATTTTGTGCATTTTTTAAGT
This sequence comes from Taxus wallichiana var. yunnanensis, assembly GCA_018340775.1. Lineage (NCBI taxonomy): Eukaryota > Viridiplantae > Streptophyta > Pinopsida > Cupressales > Taxaceae > Taxus > Taxus wallichiana. Next base: position 688,237,177 of record CM031243.1, read on the forward strand.
GGTATCCCACAAGGGATACTTCAGTGGTATCGATCTGTTGTTCCTCCAGCCTGTGTGGGTTAAATATGGTAGTTTGGAAAGATCTCAAAGGGGGTTTTATGAAGGAAATGTTCACCAACATGGTGAAACAACAGGAAGCCACTAACCTTTATTTGAGTTAGCTCACTCAAAATGTGAATCAAAATAGATCTAGGGTCAATAAGGAACATGGTGAGAACAATGATAAAGGGCGGCCAATAGAGGTGTTTGATGAGGATTCTTGTTGGAGGAAATATCAATCTTTGAGTAAGGATTTCAGAGATAATATGCCATTTCCAGATTATTGCATAATGAAGATTGGTAGCAAGCCCAAGCAAGATCATCATATGTCGGTACCTGAGTTACAAAGGAACTCACTTGAAGAAGAAGAAGCTTCTAGAGAAAAAGGTATGATTTCCATTGAGAAAAATAATCGCATTAGTGAAACTTTGCTTGTTGGAGAAATTATTCCAGCTCAGGAGAAGGAATTTGTATATGCAAGCAAAGAGGATGCAATGGAAACTCTAAAATGGTGTGAGGAATGGAATAGTGGAGCTAGAGCTGCTAGATTGATAGCCGCCCAAGCGAGACAACACCAACAAGAGTTCAAGGAAAAGATGTGGGCAAATGATGCAAGGAAGCCTACACCCACAAAAGAAGACTCTATGGAGCAGTTGGCACATGAGGAGGAGCCTCACATGGACACTGGTGTAAAATTGTAGCCTGATGTAATTTCCAAACCAACAACTATTGATCAACCTTCAGATACTTTCAACAGGCACTCAAGAAACAATGGTGGGGGCAGCTCAACATATGTCTATCTTGAACACACAGATGACATTGATGGCCTTGAAAAGTACGAAGAGCACACTAATGTGTCTTGTTTATGGTGGCCTATTCCCATTTATCTCCATCATGAGATGCATGGTAAGGTAGATGATGAAGTCTTCATCACGAGGCTTATTGGACCATTGCTCCAACTATGTGTATATGAGCATCTTGTGGATGATATATGGTGGCAAGTTTTAGCTCACTTAACAGATACAAGGGCTCATGGGCATTATAAGCTATGGGATCTTGGTAATATGTGGCCATTATCCAAAACTTTCGATTATGTTTTGAAAATTTTGTGATTGATTTCATAAGCAAAAGAAGGAATTCCAATGTGTCTTTTGGGATTACAAGTGTTGGCAAACATGATTGCTTCATTGGAGACTCCGGTGCAAGAAGGGAGAGTACCTCTCAAGGTACTAGAGTTGGTTCTATGATTGTTAAGAAGGGTAAGAGAATATTATTTAATCATCTTCAGCCGGCTGGACTATGTATAACAATAGTCATAACGAGAGGAGAAAATAGAAATATGAGACAACCGGGTCAAAGAAGTGAGAGTGGACATTCGTGGTAGGGGCCTCCCCATTCTTCTGCTAGGCCCTTGGGGCTTCAGAGAGTTTCACAGGTACAACAACTAGTAGATATTTCAAATGAGGAGTCTTGTTGGGAGAGGTACTAGACCTTGAGTGAGGGCCTTTGTAACAACATGCCATACCAGGAATATTGCAAAATGAAGATTGGTAGTAAACCCAAGAGAGATCATGAGACACATGTACCATATTTATAAAGGAGATTGGGGCATATTTCCCTTCCACACTTCGATGGCTCTAAGAAGTGTACTGCACAGTCTTTGGTTCAGAAGTTGAAGACATACTCCGGCTTGAACCTATGCGTGAGGAAGATGCAATTAAGTTTGTAATCTTACATCTCGAGGGAGACACTCATGATTGGGGGCATCATGGGTTAATTACACAAGGACACATACACATTACTACTTATGCAGAGCTCGCGTAGAGACTGGGGAGCAGATTTGATAGAAGGGACCCTGACAGGTATTTCAGGGAGTTGACTCATTTGAGACAAACCGGCCCCCTGGATCAGTGTATCGCAGATTTTCAGAGATTATCAGTCATGGTACCCGAAGTCACGGAGATGAGGTTGATTTCACTATTCGGCAGAGGATTGATGAGATGCTTTCGTTGGGTTTGTAAAGGCATCCGAGCCTTCCTCTTTGCACGAGGTTGTTAGGAAAGCTCGGGACTTGGAGTTATCCACTCCAAAGCCGAGGGCTCCACCACGCATACAACAAAGGGAACCTCCATCTGGATCATACGAACTTCAGCAGAGGGAGCCTCCACCGAGGCAGGAGGTGGCTAAGAAGCCAATCACTTCCCGAGAGGACAGAGATGAGTCGAGGCGAGAGAAACTATGTTTTGATTGCCACACGCCTTGGATTCCAGAACGTGATTGCAGAGGTAGAGGAAAGGCCCAACTCATTGAGGTCTTCGAGGAGAGCAAGGGCAACAAAGGTGAGGAGATAGAGACCTGCGAGGTGGATGATGGAGATGGGGTTGCGTTGGATAGTGTTGATGCGGGGTAGGAGGAGGAAACTTTTCCTCGGGAGATTATAGCCGCATTGTCTAGTACTCTGATGTACAAGGCATTTAGGATTAGAGGAGTTATGCAGGGTCGGCAAGTTGGGGCACTCATTGAGAGTGGGGCAACCCACAACAGTATTGATGCCTCATTGGTTAAGAGGCGAGGATTACGTAAAAGGATTTTGAGGGCCTCCATGGGGTTATAGCCAATGGAGCGCCATGAGGGCACTCGGCGGGTCCCTCAAGTGAGCATCATGATGGTTAACTATACGATTACCGGATGATCTCCACATCATTGGTATGGGAGTGGCCAACATAGTGCTGGGTGTGCAGTGGCTTCACCCTCTTGGTGAGCTTCAGGACTAACTTTCGAGACGATGGAGTGAAGTTTAAATCCGAGGGCAGAATGTGGTTTTGAGGGGATGGAGAGGATGATGCGGCATAGTGAGGATTTTTATTGTTGCAGATTGATGTGGAGTATGATGGATGTATTTGTGGGCAGCAATGTTGCACATGAGGCTCACATCGAGGTCGGGATTACGGAGTTCGAGATCATTCGAGCTTATCATTATGTTGGTTATCCAAGTTTCGATAGACCTGGAGACCTCAATTATTTGTTGAGTACTCCAATAACCAACACATTGGCAAGATTTCGGATGGTCACATACAGGATGACAACTACAGATTTGAGGATGAGATGATCTTCTATCAAGGAAGATTGAGCCTTGTGTCAGATTCATGGTTGAGGATGGAGATATTGTGACATGTGCATTGTCCTTTCGTGACTGGGCATTTGAGCTGCGATGAGACCTACAGGTTCATGTCAGAGAGGTTCATATGGCACAGGTTGAGGGAGGATATCCCCAAATTTATACATGCATATACGGTTTGTCACTGTGACAAGTCAAAACCTGTGGGTTCATCATTTTTTGAATCGACATTGGATAACACTCCTATGTATTTTACTGCTTCTATGCCCGGTGAGCACTTCACCCACGTGTTAGTCAGTGGAGAGACGTATTTGACTCATGGTTATTCAGTAGGTTCACATTCAAAGATAGGAGGTGGACTATGTGGAGCCGATATTGCCGGTTGACTATCTACTGGAGTCTTGGGACTTTCCCTCCACGGGACACATTGAGATACATTATGAGGAGCCTTGCTCTCACACGAGTGCAGGTCATGTGGGAGAGTTGGCACAATTTGCACATATACAGGTTGTTCCACAGGTGGATTCAAGGGACTCTACGGGACCTAGAATGAACTTTCATACCTAGGAGTTGATTGGAGAGGCAGTGAGTGATCACATGATGATAGCGTTGCATCGACAAGGATTAGACAGATTGACACTTTCGGCGTGGGTACCAGGGGAGAGTCGGTGTGGACATCATACTACTTTAAGAGCAACATTGTTTTCCACATGGCATGGGGAGCATGATCACTACACGGGGTGTCTTGGTTACTTTGCATCACACTGATTATCAGTTGACTGCAGGGCGAGGTGGAGAAACTTGTGGCGTGGTATTCAGCCTCTGCAACACAACATGATAATGCTTGGGGTCAAGCATTTCTCGAGAAGGGAGGACCGTAATGTCCCATTTTCTACGCTTAAGGTTAAGGATCAAGTCGAGTCAAGCGGGTCATACCCAAGGGGTGTGGACATTGGGGGCTACCGAGAAGGGCCGCATAGTATTAATAGTCGTGTTTGGCATTTGGGGGTCACTTTAGACCTTGGCGACTTAAACGGAAAAAATAACTCTAGTTACTTTTAAATTATGAACCCCTCTGTGGAATAAAACACGACTTGGTCTATTGGGACTCTTTTGCCTTAGAAAGTATATAAGGATCCAGGGGGAGAAAGAGACGACACTTTTGGAACATACATTTTATTGACCCCTTCACGTGCAGTTGTTGTTGTCGCACATCTACAACTTGTGGAGTCAAATCCCACAGGGACCCTAGCTTCGGTGGTGAGAGACCCATCCCAAGCTAGCAGGGCATTCTTCGGTAGTGAGAGATCTACCCTAGTCTGTCATTCCGGATCCGTTTCCAGGGTTGCGTGGCAGAGACAATACCAGAGGTCTCAGAGACAGGGTTTTGAAGATTCTTGGCGGCAGTTGGGGAGGATAATCAGTGGGCTTCCCAATCATAATAGGATAATTAGTGGGCTTCCCGATCAGAATCATGGCAGTAGATCAGATCCACGATAGCCATTTGGGGTAGAGTGTGGCCGCTTGTTGAAGGCATCTCGTGAAGGATCTCACGGGTTTTGGGGGCATTTGGGGAAGACAAGCAGAGGGGCCCAGATCAGATTCACGGTAGCCTTTTGGGCTGGGCGTGGTAGCACGCTGAGGCGCGTCCATCATCTTCGACCCCTGTCCCAAGCGTGGCGACCTGCAGCCTTTATTTGGGGATTTTCCAGACGGCCGTTTCCAGATCCGAAGGTGCAGCCTTTATTTGGAGAGTTACGAGCCTCTGTAGTTTTCCCGTTGTCTAGGGCACGTTGTGCTTTTTCTGGCAGCAGTTTAATCTCTGTAAAAGTCCCGAAATAGTCTCCTTATGTCCTTTATAATAATATCAAGCTCTATTTAAATTTTCAAGTATTTCGGGTGGACATTTTGGAAAATATCAAGTTTCTTTAGTTCGCTGTCCCAACTGTAAAAATCTGCATAAATCAATATTTTACTTTGCTATTAGTTTTATATATTTTGTGCATTTTTAAGTGGTATCCCACAAGGGATACTTCACCTTTATGAAAACCAAAGCTGTATTTACAACTTTACATTCGAAATTGTATGTGGGGTATTTTGGAACATCAATGGAAAGAAAAGTGAATGAGGGAGATGGAATGGAATGAAAGAAAGGAGTGGAATGGAACGAATTGAAAGAACATGCAAGAGTTAGGTAAAAACAGAGCCTAATACTACACGGAGAGGAAAGATAAACAACTAACACAAATAAAACAAAGTTTGAGTTAACTAAACAAGAATGTGTAAAAAGGAACACATGTGAGTAAGTAGATAATCGAGCTTGATCACTTTGTGAACTAGAACAACAAATTAATAACGTTGACAATAAGATCAAAGACAATATTTGCATGTAAGAATCAAACACCGACATCTAATGAGCATAAGAACATCAAATGCTATAAGAGACAATGAATGGGACACAAAGTTCATATTTCATTAACTCCAAAATGTTTTCTCAAAATAACACAAAGTTTCTTTCTTTGAAGTAAAGCTTGCATACAAAAGTATTTTCTTCTCCTCTCTCAAAGCCACATTTTCAAATAAGCCCCTCACTTCCTTTTATAACCCAAAAAGTTGGTTACAAATTAGTCGGGTTTACACGATCATTAAATAGTGCACTTAAGTGACTTTGACTTTTTCAACCAACTTTATTAAAAGCGACTAAAAATAGAAACCACTTAAGTTAAAAAGTCATTTACGGAAAAATACATAAATAAAAGAAATGGGTACATGTGGACCCCACTTAAAGGACTTGGATGCACACCTAGATAAAAACACCTAGTGTCAGTGTCTTATCCATTGGACCAAGAGTCTGCCTATCCCTGGCCGTGACGGGAATGAACTCATTGACCATGCTCTGCAATCCTTCATATGACAAGAGTGTCGAGCTTGAAACTTGAGCAATTCATCCACCCCTCCGTTTGAACAATATCCTGGTGTGTAGAAAGTGTCTTCATTTGTATTCACATTCATAATTACACACAATTCTCCACATGCTCTGAATACCTTTCCATGGTGAATTATTCATTTGTTGTGAGACCGTAGTTGTTACTTCACCTTGGTTTGCGGGAATCCAACTTTTGGTCTTTCGCAATTCACCTCCCGGAGTTATGTCTTTTGTCTTTGTCACCATCTTGAAGTGTTGGCATTCGATTCACTCACGATAATCCACCCGAGAACAGAACAACTTAAAGACTGGGTGATGAAGTATTGTGCACGCCGCTAACCGAGAGTTTGGCGGGGACATGCTTGAATGATGTGGCCTTGCTTGATGATCCGCACAATTGCACTTGTCGTTGGTCTTGGTTTTTCGATGAATAGATCCGTCCACAATGATCAAGTGAAAAATTGATGTAGACAAGATTCTCCCATTATCGATCTCTGCCGATAACAATGGCTTTTGACTCCGAAGAGACCAATGCCAATAACTACGACTTATACCACATAATGAGGAAGTTAGAGGTTGTTTCCACTTCGGAGCCATTGGAGTTGAATCACCATATTGTGCAGGTGTCATGGTTCATCGATGCAAGTGATGACCAATTCGGAACAAGCGTTGGGAAAATTGTGACTTGCCTTCGGTTGATATGCAATCGCAGAATCAACCTATGTTGACGTGTCCCAAGTTAGTATTGGCGATGTTATCATACTCTAAATGGAGCGTCGACGTGAGTATAACTCCCTAGAATATATACCGCAACATCATTTTGTTTGAAGATGGCATGATTGTGACAGAAGTGTGATTTCAAGTTATTACTTTCTTCTTACAAAACTGCACAAATCTCCTTTGAAATTGCCTTGGGAAAAATAGTAAATCTTGTTATGAAAAATTTTCACTAGATGAAGAAGTATATTAAGGTATCACAAGTTTGTGTGTCAGAGGGTTTTTTCCCAATCAAATTCTTCAGTTAGATATTAAAGGTCAAAGTTGACTCTTTTGAAACTGCTAGGAAAATGCAAGTGTAAAACTGCGAAAATCTCGTTTAGTTGTAGCTTGAGAAAAATATCAAACGTCACCCTGGGCATCTAAAACTTGACAAGGGAGCATATGAAGGTGGGGAGAATTGAAAAAAATAATTATTTTTTCTTGACGATCATCTGATTTTGAAATATCAACTCTCAAAGTGAGTCACCTTGACAGGCTGAAAATTGCATGCGCGGCAAAATCAAACAAATTGCGTTTTGTTTGGCTTCGTGAAAAATATCAAACGAGGTGCTGCGCATTTGAATTTTTTCAAATAGGTACATGAATGTGGGAAGAATTTGATGAACCAAACCGTTTATCTTGATGATCATCTGGAATTGAGATATGGATTCTCAAAGTAGGCCTTTTACGCTAAGCCGAAGCAGCGCGCGTAGCGAAAAAAAACAAATTGAGTTTTTCTCGAGTTCGTGAATAATATCAAATGAGGTGTTGCACATTTAAAATTTGGAAAAGGAGTACATGAAGCTGGAAATAATTCAACGAACCAAACATTTCTTCCCGACGATCATCCGACTTCGAGATATCGAGCTCCAAAGTTGATTACTTCAATAGATACAACCCGCGGCAGCCTTCATTCTGTATCAATTGTTTTCTTGCATTGGGATAGCCTTCACTAAATTTATTGGTTGTAATTGATTCTTCCTTGGCCTACGTGACTAATTTTCATGGGTTGTTTGAACAATTTGAGTTATCTCCTTTGGCTTGTGCCAGAAAAACATGTTGACATGTGCGAGCAATGCTTTGGGCCCGCACTCTTTTTTTTGAACTAGTTGGAAATAATAACCACATGGGCTTTTGCTTTTCCAGGCTGCCTTTCTTGCATGAGAAACTGCTCCTCTTCTTGCAAATGTTTGGCTTTTGTTTTCACTGTGTGGTTTTTTTAATTTATTTAAGATTTCCTCATTTTACCTCTACGTGAGAGCTTTGGACTATCTTATTTTATCTTTTACAATGCATGGACTTTTACCTATGGCCTACGTAGGCTTTTCCTTTTTTATTTTATTTGTTCTTTTAACTTTTTCTTTCCCACGTGGCCTGTTTCTGGCTGTTTTGAATGTTATTTCTTTGCAAAACCTGTATTGAATTCTATTCTCATTGTTGCATGTGTGTGGGCAATTATTCTAGTTGAATGCGTGGGATATTAATTGTTGCTATTTTTCATTATGTTCGCATGGAGAATCTTGTTGTTTTCTTTGGTTTTTTTAAAACTTTCTTTCTTGTTTGTCTCCTTGGGTTGCATGGATTCCTTCCTGGGGCGTGGAATCTTCAAAATGTTTTAATCTTCCTTGCTTTGTTGTTATTTGCTCCCTTTTGCAGTGCGTAGACTCCTTTGGAAAATATTTTTCTTGTGTTGAAAACCATGAATTCATCTACTTCTTTTTGCAGCGTGGATTCTTCTTGAAAAATGTGTGGATTCTTCTTGCCTGTTGTGTGGAAATTGTTCTTCCTCCCTTCTCTGGCTATGAGTAGCGTGGTGATTTGTTGAGGGATGTGATAAAATATTACTCTGAGACATTCCTTCAGAAGAAATTGGAAAGATTCACACAACTTCTTCCAACGAGTTTGACGGAAGGATTTTATGAGAATTAATTCGTCCCATTAAAACAACTTCCCTCTTTCCCAGGTAGTGACATTAATTGTCGTGGGGAAAAAGGAAATCGGATCGCCAATTGCAATGGAAATGGCAAGGCCAACTAACAATTCCCATTTTATTTCCCCATGTGGGAAATCGGGATATTTTTTGCCCGTTTGCCAATTCATTGATTTGGCAATTGGTGGAAAAAATCCCACAAGTGGGAAATTAAAATAAATTTGTTAAAGTAGGTATTTACCTTAGTTCATGTTCACCTAGGTACTTTAATTACCTTTATTGTATTTATCCTCACCCACTTATGTGTGTGGATATTTCTTTTATCTTATTTAGATATCAAGAGATATTATCTAGTTGTTAGGTATAGTTCTTTCCTTGATCTATGGTATTGACTAGATCCTTAATGTCTATTTCTCTCCTAAATCTATGGTCTTGACTAGTTCTTTGATGACTAGTTATTTCCTTGATTTATGGTTTGATCTACGACCTTGATCGTGGTTTTTAGATTGTTATTCCTTACCTATTTAAGCAAGGCTCATTCTCAATGTATTGCATTGAGTTCCATAATAATACATGGTATTGTTTCTCATTTGTTTCAAAGGTTTTATGTAAAGTTATTTCGCAAATTACTTTCATCTTATTGATCGTGGTGTTTGATTAACATCCGTGTTCTTGGCTTGAAGTACGATCCGGTTATCATTCCTTTCATGGTATCAGAGTAGGAGATTGTTGTTGACATCCGTCTGTAAGTTATATTTTGTAAATAAAATCTTTATGTATTCATATATTTGGGATTTGGTCGTATTTTGTTGTTGCGTGCATTTTTATGCATTCATGCTCTTTCCATTGGAGTTATTTATTTTGAGACTTGAACTATAATTATAAAGTGCCAAATATGGAGGAGTGTTGTAATCAATTGTGGACGCAATTTGGCCTTGAGCCCGACATCCTAAACTTTGGGAGTTGCAGGTTTGTACCTATCATGAATTCGAGAATGATATGCTTTTCTCTCGAAGTGTAAGGACTTCAAGAGGATATTGTAAAATTTGTGAAAGAAAATAGATCACTCAAGAAGCGAAATTCTCTTCTACAATCACTCATTCATGATAAGGATACAATAATACACTCCTTGCAGAACAAACTTGCTAGCCTACAGCATCACCATCATATTGTGGACAACCATATCCATGCTCCTAGTCCACTTGCAGTTGTTGCTCTTGTACCCACTGACATTGATCTGCCAGTCTTTGAGCCCGAACTCGCTGATGCTTCTAAACCCGTGAGGCTTATTCGCATGCTCTTCCACATATGTGATATGTGCCTATTACAGTACCACATGTTGTGTATCCTACTTCTGCTCAGTTGCATGGATTTTTTGAGAAGCATACTACTGCATTCCGTTCTCACATGCTCCGTTCTATGGGTCTTACTAGCGGAGTCATTGGCAGACATTCACAGGGTATTGTTTCCTCTATTCCACCAGTTAAGTGGAATTCTTGTCATGACATTGGTTTTCAAGCAGATACTTCATTGGATCACACATTGAAAGAGCTCATTTTTTTGTTCACTCGACTCTTTTTGAGGATCATGAGCAACACATGAGTTCTGCACCTTCACTCAGCTCGAGAGAAACCGAGATTTCATTTGTCGACCACGATCAACCCGACTCACATCTCGATGTTCTTTTACATGCACCCATTGTGCATTTTTCACCAAGTCATATGCAAGCATCTTCTTCATCCATCTCGTGTTGATTTGGAGTGGATATCCGATCACTCATGGCAGCGCGACATAGGCATTCGTTGAGAGGACTCTCACAGTGTGTGGCTCCTCCACCATTCGGCCTCTTGCTCCACTTTCTATACCTTATGCATTATGATGCTTCTTGTTTTGAGAATTTTTCTTTAGCAGGTGTAGTGTATCTCTCTTGTTTGTTGATAGATTTTGTATCGAATAAAAGACACTTTTGGCATGTTGACTGTATCTTTTATGGAGGAGCTATTCTGGTGGAGCCCAGTGTTAGTTTGTCAGTGTTTAAGTAGTTGTTTTGACAACTCATACAGATTTGTAGCATCACTCCACCCATTTAGTAGTATAGGAGGGTGTGGTGTTGATCTTGCTTCTTCAGGTTTCATGTCCTTGCCTTGTTACCTTGGCTTTTCTTGGATCGTGACACTCTGGAATTTGTGTCCTTGCCTTATTGCTTTGGTTATTGTTCTTGGATCGTGGCACACCTATTTGCAGCAGTTGATCGAATTATTTTTGGTGTTTTTTTACACTTTTGACATCACTCTATTTACAGTCTCCTTGTATGGAGCTATTTTGGTGAAACCCAGTGTCAGTTGTTTTTGAGTTTTGTGATCGAGCAGTGGATTCAGACCATAGTGCACACCAAACTTCTTCAATATTGTACGAGTTTTTTGAGCCGAGCTTCTTGGGATGCCTTGGAGCGGGTCTTTACTCTCTTTACTTTATTGTTACTGATTTTGGGTACCTTGCGGTGTCCCTTTTTTCCCAGTTATTGTACATGAGTACCTCATCAGGCCTAGTTATCGGGACTCATACTATGGACATGCCACTTCTATTTTGGCCCCTAGCTTCACTTGAGGGGGTGTTAGAGTAGGTATTTACCTTAGCTCATGTTCACCTAGGTACTTTATTTACCTTTATTGTATTTATCCTCACCCACTTATGTGTGTGGATATTTCTTTTATCTTATTTAGATATTAAGAGATATTATCTAGTTGTTAGGTATAGTTCTTTCCTTGATCTATGGTATTGACTAGATCCTTAATGTCTAGTTCTCTCCTAAATCTATGGTCTTGACTAGTTCTTTGATGAATAGTTATTTCCTTGATTTATGGCTTGATCTACGACCTTGACTGGTTCTTAGATTGTTATTCCTTGCCTATTTAAGCAAGGCCCATTCTCAATGTATTGCATTGAGTTCCATAATAATATATGATATTGTTTCTCATTTGTTTGCAAAGGTTTTATGTAAAGTTATTCTGGCGAATTACTTTCATCTTATTGATCGTGGTGTTTGATTAGCATCTGTGTTCTTGGCTCGTAATACGATCTGGTTATCGCTCATTTCAGAATTTGCCAGGAAAAGGGAAATCCGGGTTCGGGAAGCCAATTTGGCATTCCCAGCAATTGGAAGCACAAGCTTACTTCCCTAGGAAATAAAATAAAAAATTTGTCGAATGACTTTTAATAATTATTATATTAATAGTTATTTAATTAAAAACCCCAATTTAATAAAAATGATTTTATCAAATAAAGGATAATAAATTAATTAAATATTAATTAATTAATTATTAATGCATTTTAAGACCTGGCGGGAGGAGTTCTCGCCGAAATGGACGAAACGAAGACCGGAACGATCACAAAAATGAGACGATCGCGATGAGAGTGATAAATCACACAAAGTAACACTTTTGAAAAATTTCAAAATTTCTATTTTTATTAATTTTGTAAAGTCAAAATTGGCTGATAACATGTAGTATTGTTCTTTTATAGGTATATTTATTCTTTCTATTTTCCAATCAAGCGAGGTTTTTACTACGCAATATACTTAGCCTCTTACAAACATGTTTACCTCCTCTAATAGAATACAATTTTAAATGTTCATTGCATTGCATTCACGTTTCAACACTCCAATCACACCAACTCATCAATTATTTAATTGTTTTGTTATCTAATTTTTACACCTTTAGTTCTCACAAGTGCAGGATATTTTAGTATATCGATTATGGTTTGGGGTTGTTTTCTTCTTGGAGAAAACATTGCGAAGTAAACTCAATTCCCCCATGTTGCAATTGAGCAGTAGCTACATATGCTTGCAATTGTAATTTCTATCTTGACCATATAGTTGTAAAGCATATATTTGTAAATGCCTATTTAGAAAATAACTCAACTATGCTTCATGTCACTTTATTTCTTTTTTGCTCCTATCCTAAACATTACATATTTTTAAACAATGTTTTCATTTATGAAAAGGACTAGTCACACCGTGACTCTTGTTATTACTTTTTTTTGTTAAAATTTGGTAGGGACTAGGGAGTGAGGGAAACCCATGGAGTGTTATTCTTGAAATGTTGACAACAAGTTGGCGAACACTCAAGAAAAGTCTATTGATGTATCAAGCGAGAAAATCTCTAATTCTATATGGCTCGTTTAAGGACTAGCTCACATCATCTTAGATATAAAACTAGTAGGTGGACAATGCCTAAAGAAGAATGGGAAAATAAAACATGAATATTTTGTAATAAAGGGGTCGTGGAGAAAGAATGCGTGTGCATCATGGATCATGGCATGCGATCTGTAGTGACATTTGAATCAATTAGGAAGACAACCTAAATTTTGATAGAATGTCATTAAATAATAGAGTGTGTAATGTATAATAACATTTGAATCAATTAATAAGACAACCTAACTATGTTTTTTGAGGCGAAAAATCTTGACAAAATAGTGAGTTTTTTATCAAGATCCATGGTACAAAATCCAACATCATAAAAGGAATGGACATTCCATAAGTCTAGTGATCCTTGCGTCAAACAACATTCTTATTCTGCTCTTGATACCATAGACTACTTAGTCTTATGGATGTTATTAAAGTCTTTCATTCATTCACAAGCGAAGGAGGAATATATATATATATATATATATATATATATAATTTCAAAAGAAATACTACTGACTTGAAAGGAGACGTTGCACTATTATAACTTATTAATTTATCATGGACTAATAACCCGTAAGTGTCGGAGGGAACAATTACCCTTGTGCTACTCTCTTCTCTTTTTCTATTTAATAATTAATGTATACACTCATAATAATTTAATTTCACAACAATCAATGTCAATGTGAAGAATTTAATAGTCGATTGAATGTTCAACTATATTGGAAGTGGTGCACATTTCATCTTGCATATCGATTTTCTTAAGTAAACATGTTGGTCTAAATCTCCCAACACTTAATGAACACTAAAACTGAAAAATAAAACCTAGTCATTTCTTTATCATTTCGGGTTTGACATGCTGCACCTTGTTTTTAGTATTACATGTGTTGATTATGTTTACAATTTTGCTTCACCAACATATCATTATAAAAACATTTGTCCTTGTTTGAAATGATGAAACCGGTTCTCATCTTGACAACAATTTTCACTCGCAACAATCTTGGAGAAAAACTTGGTTGCAACGTGCCAATAAACATATAAGCAAAAGTCACTTATGTTTCTATGGCTCCCTATATAAAAAAAAGCAGTGAAACAACAATCATGATATCTATCCAACAATATTGTAATGGTGTAAAATGTGTTGTCTCTTAAACATTCAAGTGAGACACAAAATGTTGGCGAGACATAATACACCAAAACAACCAAAACAACTAGGATTTTGTAGTGTTGTGCAAGTTGAAGTCATTTCTCATGCCCAAAATATTACAATTTCCTCGCTTTGGGTATTATTTTTCAATTAAGAAAATGATGGTTTATGATGTCCTAAGATTACTCAACAAAGGATTTCATGCCAAGAAAATATGTTCCACTCCAATGTACCATGATGGAAAAGGTAAGTCTAATTATTCATTGTAACTAGCAATAATCGCACTTTGAGCGATGTACTGTAGAGACTTCGATAGGGAGGTGTTGAATAAGTTAAAGTTGAAAGATTGAAGGTGAAACATTGGATGGGGAAGAGTTGTGATGAAGCGGGGGATTAAGGGAGGAGAATTTTTGGGTTGGGAATCTATTGGAGGGAACATAGGTGATCCTTTTTTTTCTCCTGACAAGTCACATATGGACCACGTGTCACTTACCATCGCCACATTGTTTATTTCATGCAATGTTTGTTAACATTAAATTTGTCTTAATACATAAAACATGAAAAGCCCTTATTTTTATTAGATTTTCTACTTTTAGGGATTATTGTAATCACATCATTATGTGTTTCAATAATATAAGTGTGGAAAAAATGGTAAACACAAGTGAAAACATGGTATATACTCGGTGTAGTAAAGCGCATGACTCAAGGTCCTAGATATCCACATCTCCAATGACAACGTTGATTGATTTTGTTGACTTTGTGTTGCCTTTTAAAGGAGAGAATAAGTTAGACGGAAAGGATGAGTTGGAGTGCATGGTGGCCATGGGCATAAGCGTGTTGGACTCAACCATGTGCAAGATTCCTGTTGTGGCGGTGGTTAAGGAAGATTTAGCAAAGCATCTAAGGTCGAGGAGAATGTGGATTCCAGGGGTCAATGGCCCGAGGCTTTTCCTTTTAGGCATGGGTCGTTACAATCTCACAGTAGGGTGCGAAGAGCTTGTATTTGGAATTGGGTTAGACATTTTGAGACTATGTTTCCTCCTCTACTAGGCTTGTACATTGTGCTATCGTTATGCTTTCTAGTGGGAATGTTGGCAAGATCATTCGTAACATCCCATGGATCTATTTGGGGTCCTCCAACCGTATTATGAGTTATAATCTTTGCTTCATGTTATTTTGCTATGTGATTTCATCGAACCTTTGTATGCACACATCATCATCCTCCCAGCTAGGCCAAAATGGGAGTTTAGAACAAGGCATAGACAACCATATAATCTTAATACAAGGTGGAATTTTTAGATGTAGTTGCCAATGCCGGGGGTGGAAAGACCCTTAGTGCCAATATTTTGTTCCTCAATCTATTGCTCATTGTAGAATAATAGAAACAAACCAAAAATCCACAAATCCTCCATTGCATTGACAAAATGTAAAATGTAAAAGCAAACACCATCACTTATATATACACAAAAATATAGGCAAACAATGAATTATCCACAAACAATATTGCACAATATCGGTTGTTGAATTTTTAATGTTAATAAGTAATTATGTTGATAGTCATTTTTTCCAAACTAGACCGATGTGAGAAAAATATGACAATGTAGATATATCGAATGGCTCCAGATTCTTTGGTCATTGTCCTACGTCCATATCTATGTCATCCTTATGAATTTGGTTCTCCTGGGCCTCACCAATCCTTCTCATAGTCATCATGTATTGTGTCAATACATGCCATTGTCTTCAATGGATTGAGAGATAATTTTTAGGCTCTCTCATGAAAAATTTTAGAGAGCTTTTCATTTAAGATAGGAGGTCCCACAAAAGGGTTCCACGTTCCTCCTTCCACCTTGGAATGCACCTTTTGTTATCTTTCTTGACTTGTTCTCCTCCTCAAACCCTTATAAAATGAATGCCGTGTCTCTCCCATGTGCTTCATTTGCCTTCATGCTAGCATAGAATATTGTACTTTAGTTGAGCTCAACTTGATCCCTTAACTTTGATTTATATTGGATTTACATTTGGTTTTGGGATCAACAAGAGTCAATCTTTGGATTAAGGGTATTTCGAGCTCAACATCATATTGCATCATGGATCATGTATTGAGTATTATGATTCATACTTGCTCACATCTAACATCTCCTCACACCACTAACAAGATCAACTAAGTTTTTATATTCCCTCAACTTGCGCAATGTTTGGCTTCACATATAGTGGTTAAAAATTGCATTAGTTAACTCTCTACACGACAAGATGATGTAGGCTACATATGTCCCCATGCCTAATATACTAGTTGAAATATCTTTCACCTGTCCTTGATTGACATCCATGCATTCCAATTTATTGGCTCATGAATAGATTGTAATATTCACATCGATCAACCAAATTATGATATTCAAATTGATTAACCAAATTACAATCTTCAAATTAAAGCATTCCCTATTTATAATCTTAGATGAGCTAAAGGATTGAAGGAGGACCTAGGCGCACTCACAATAAAATATTTTCCTTTTTATCAATCCCTCAAACATTAATTACATTGATATGCCTTTCCAAATGGGATTCTTGGTGATTATCCCCGACACGTATTGCGGAAATGAAAAATTGAGGTTTTGTGTTAGTGGTTATTGACATATGACATCATCGAGAGTGTCCGATGATAGGAAACCCAAATTGCTACCTATATTTTTAAAGATAAATCCTAATCACAAATGAACATGAAATCGACAACATAATGAACCCTAAATGCAAAGTTTCCATGTCTAATGTATGTAGAGTTCAAGATTCAAATATATGCAAGTTTACATTGGAAGTATTAATCAATCGAGACTTTTCTTATTAGATATCCCTAGAGTATATTTCCTCAACAACATACACCCCACACCCCTTTCTCCTTCAAAATATTGACACAAATGACATGTGTTTCACATATGCTTAGTCATAAAAATACAATTTTCACATAGGTTCTATATGACAGAAAAAGAGAGGTTCCTGGTGGGTTCTCAAATATAGGGATCCAATCTAATTATGTAGATATAAAGGTGCTCATGGAGCACTAGTGTTGTAAATCTAGAGGATAGTAACCCTAACCATATAAAAACTATAGGTTTCAAGGCCTACGATAAAGATAGGCATCCTTCTAGGATTCTAAAATATAGGGGGTAACAAGGGGTGGATAAAGCCAAGGGGCATAGTAATATAAAACAATGCAATAGAATAAAGCAAACATACATCTACTCTAATATATAAAAATGAATGACCAACATACAATAAACACATACAAAATAAGAAACTGAATAGGGTTAGAAATACTTACATGTAGCATGTGTGTGACTATGGATGCATAAGCCTCCACAGAGACAATAACACCGAGAGAGAATCATTATGGGTGGAGAAAGGGAAAATCAACAAGAATATCTCAAATCCTAAATCACTATGGTGACCCAAATGCAAAAAGGTAAGCTCCAAGACTCCAAATTCAACAATGAGGTGTGAAATATTGTGAGTAAGACAAATGCAAGTGTAAACAAGTTATAACGAATAAGTTGTATTGATTGTGAGTGATGATTTTACAAGGATAAAGGTCAAGCATATGTACCCAATGCCATCACTCGGAGGTGATGAAATTGGCCATAGAAAAACTAAAATATACGTTGTTTCCCATGGACGATGGCGTTGGCCTTGAGGGAAACCTAAGGTCGCAAGGTGCAAAACATGGAAAATGGAAACTAGATCATAAATGAGGGTAAATGATGAAGTTATAGGGTGGCCAATAACAAGGATAACGTTGTGTAATGAGAAGAACCAAGTAGACATAATGGGAGAAATAGAAATGTTGAGTGCAATTAGTGAACAAAGGGAAGAAGCGAGGAAAGTATAGGGTAACTAAGGATAATAATTTCATCTCTCAAATGTTGTGGTCTAGCCCACATGACCAAGTTCAAGGCCCCTTAAAGAACCCACTTAAGAGGATAATGCATCAACAACCTCTGCACAAAATAAATGGTTAGCAAAGCATAAACAATATGGTGTATACAGTTCCCCCAACATTTTCCCCACCCTTGGACTTCTCCTCCCTCAATCTCCTTCTTCATCGCCCCTCTTCCTCCTATGATGTTTATCTCCCTCAAATTTAACTTCTTTGATGCATCCCCTTTGGCATTTCCATCCCACATTTCACATGTAATTGCTAGTAAAAGAATAACAAAAATATATAAATAAAGGATAATTCCACCACCAAATTTGCATATGTCCCTACTTCAAATCCACACAAGAAGTTAAAATGTAGTAATCATTAACTACATATGTACAATTTTGAAGAAACTATAATCTACGATAAAATCTTGCACTTTTATTGGTGCAAAGGAATTTTTTACTAATTAAAAATTCTCTTGTGTGAGGAAATTGTGTTTCAACAAATAATTTATGTAAGAATGACTTTTAAAAAACTATTATTTTTCACGATAACTATATACTAAAATCGTATTATATGCCATATGTAATTTTGTTATTAAAAAGAGAAAAATATTAATTGCTTCAGTGAAATCTATAATACCTACCTTCGATAGGATAATAAGGACAAACTAGTTCATCTAGTTTCTTTCCCCCTCTTCCTTGCCTTTTTGGTAAGAAAATCTATGTATACCGTTGACATTTTAATTCATAGATTTTAGTAGTACTAGGTTAATTAGAATTTACATGTTCATTTTTAATTCATATTATAATGTATGACTGAGGAAGTGGTTCTTCTTCTACGATGATTATGTTGAATAAATTCAAGCACATAGTATGGCCTTATATCCAACCAAGCATTAGTAAGCCACTTCGTACAATAGAGTATTATGTATGTTGCATCGATAAGTCTAGTTAATATTCACTCCATCATGATGGTATTGTTGAATATAGTGTTGACATGGTTGTTCATTTTGGTTGTTATTCCCTATGGCTGTGTGGGTCAAATTTAGAGCCACGAGTGACTACAAAGGTCATATCTCCTACAATAGTGTCAAAGGTGTGCCACTTTCCACACTCATTGAGTTCACCCTTAGTGTCCAATATTCCTACACCCTCATCTTCATGGATGGCTATAATATTCCCATCATTATATCTCCTTATGCGATCTGGATCAAATGCACATCCGTAAATTACATGAGTGATTTGACCCCAATATTCAAACCTCCTCTTCATGTGAAGAATGAACATGGGTATGACATGTTTGTAAAATAGTGTGCTTTACCTTTAATAAGACCGTGTTCTGGGATTCTATGGTAATCACTAGATATGTAAACCCGCTACTTTTTCCCACCTCTTCAAGAATGTATGCTCTAGAGATTACAATTATGCCTATGATGATCCTACCAACCTCATTACATGCTTTAAATTTGAGTATCTCATCAACTTATTCCCTCATTGAAAATAATGGAGACATATTATAGTACACCTTTGATGTTTAAATACCTTTGGGGACTACTCTATTATAGCATTCAAGATCTTAGTAACTAACGAAATATTAGCTTTACGTTGTGAATCATAGTTTATGTGCCAACATATTTCATACTTATAGTCATATTATCATATACATAAAATCATTTGATATGCATTTTAACTACATTAAATTGTCTAATGTTAAGCATAATGGAGGTATTTTGTAGGAAATGCTCAACTAAAATCTTTTATGAGATCATGCATGTAAATGTGTTATTATCAACAAGAGTTTATGACGGAGTAGAAACAAAGTATTGAGGTAGAATTGACAATATGTATTCGACGATATTTTAATTTGAACTATGTATTTTGATTTTATAGACATGCATAAACAATCACACATATGTATGTATGTCTATAAAATCAATATAAAGTAGAGTTATAGTAGGGAAATATGTGTCTTTGTGTTATTCTTCTTCAATTATTTTTACCTATTATTTGCTAAAATCATAAGCCTATTGTAAAAGTCATTGTCCATCTATGTTAATTGTTTGCATTTAATACATTTTATCCACTTATATGCATGTTAAATCTAATAAGGTTAAATCAACATTATAAACTAAAAATCACATACAATTATGTCAATATTTGTTGTCGATCCCAAATCAAGTTAACTAATGTCCATCGCTGAGATAATCAATATTATTTTAGAAACTTTCTATAACCGAACTATAAATATGTTGGGAAAAGAAGTTAGAAATATTTTTACAATGTGAATTTAAGTGAATAGGACATAGTTACACACATGTTTTGAATGAGTTCTTTAGATTAGAGGATGAGCAATTTTGGTCATCCTTTCCTAACCTATCATGGTATTAGATTCTAAGGTTAGAAAAAACATCCTGTGTGGTCGATATTGTAATTACAAGAGCTTATTCAATGGACAGAGAAAAGCTCCAAAACATTGAAGAACTAGACAAACCTTAGACCCATGTTATGTCTTATTAGTATTAAACTATAATCAATTCATTTATTATTACATAGGTGATCGAAGGTTCGATAATCTTTGACGTGAGGAAAGCCAAGTTTTTGAAAGTAAGAAGAGGATGATTTATAGATAAGATGAATTCCTTTAATTGAGAAGGGGTTGATTCCGGGGTGATACCCAATTTTTTTAGGGGAAAGGCACTTGCGGGATGGTGGGTAGAAAGAGGGGTGATTTGTCAGATGTGAACTTTAAAGGAGATATGGGTTGATGGTTAGGGGAGATAAATGGGAAGGAATAAATGAAAAAAATAAACAAATAAATTAGGGATCGGAGAGACTAGTGTAAAATTTGTGAGTAAGGGAGAAGAAATAATTAATGAAAGGGAGAATTGGTTAGGGACCGAGAAGTAAAAAAGAGGAAAGATTCATAATATAACGCGCGCGCGGAAAGAAGGTAAGTTAAAAGAGTTGAAAGATAAATAGAAAAATGGGAGTAAATGAGGAAAATATTATGTTAATGAAGGAAAGAGAAGTTCAAGGGAAGTGTGCGAGAAATAGAGAAAGTAAGAAGAATAGATAATGAGACAAACCAACTTTAAAAAGTAGGGGTTTGACAAGTTTCATTCCCACTGAGACCTAAAAAGCGGGCTCACAAGACCCATGGGCCTGGAAGTAGGGAACCATGACATCTTGAGAAATCTAATGAATCAACTATGAAAAACTATACGAAGATTAGTCCCACATATAACAAAACATAGGATGAGATATAAACACACTTAAAAGTATATTTTCATTATTTTGATGCACCTACAAAGAGCATGAACAAGATGAGGGAGCTGATCCAGAAGGAAGGAGAAACAATCAAGGATTTTGACTAGAGATTTAAAGTAGTATTGAGGAAATTGGATGGACAAATAATAAAAAATTAGAGGACTAAGTGGTTTATTTTATGCTTACTTTCATATTTGAGATCATCAACAAATGGAAACCGCTTTACCAAGTTTGTAGATGTATTAAATATGGCCACAAGAATAGAGGCATAACCTTGGAGGAGAGGAGAAGCAACGATTATATCAAAATTGGAGAAAATACAACACAAATTGGACCAATTAAAATTGTGGTAAGAGATTTAACCAAAATAATATATAAGAATGAATACATCACCAAAAGCGGTGGGTAGACAAAAGATATGGTGTATGGTTTTTGCAATGAAGGACATAGTCAAATAAAGTGCCCATACATAGAAGGGTAAGGAGAGCATCCATATTGAGAGCATGTATGATTAGAATGACAACACCACAACAAAAACCCATTATAAAATACTACTTATGGTGTGGAATTTGTGGATTATGGGATCAACACAATCAACATATGTGTTCATTAATGGAAGTAACTCCACCCATGAATCAAGTAATGTATTGTATAACTTGCAGTTCATATAACCAATACTAGTAGAATTTACCAAACATTGATGCCATGGAAGAATTAAAGGAACATAAAGCCCAATTAGCTATGGAAATAAAAGAGGTACTACAACCAAAAATCACCCCACAAGTCGTTATACCACCAATCGTCCCACTAACAAAAAACTCCCCACTTTTCAAACACCACCCACCATACCACAAAACATGCCACATAATATGTCATCCCTCACCCAACTAGTTCAAAAATTTCATTATTGTAATGGTGGTTGTTGTTAGTGTATGTGACTTGTCTCGTCATCACTCGGCATCTTATCCACCTCATGTGGTTAGTCATCTCACTTAGTGAGATCATAGGTCATTAGGGTTATTTAGGGTTTCATGTGTCCACGTTTCATGCACAAGAGTTACACAACACTCCTATATGTACCTTCTTTTTGATCTATGAGAATGCTAGACATATTCTTTCATACTTTGGATTTTCCTTTGTGATTCGATTTCTTGTTGATTGCGAGGAGCGTTCACATCACCATTAGAAGTGTAATTTTTTCATTGTGAACGAGATTCAAGTATTGATCCTTGCAGAACAATATGATATGTTATTAGAGATATTGTTTAGTAAACATGCACTCATTTATTTCTGGTTACTAATTACTTTTGTTTTAGTTATCGTGCTTCTCAAGCAAGTTTTTGATCATTCTTTGGAATCTTGTTAATGGTTTAACAATCTCATTTTTGGAGTTTGTGTTGGTTTTTGGTTATGCATGTACATGTTTTAGGTGTTTCTCAACCAGATCTAGCTAGTTACAACTAACTTTGGAGGGAAAATCTAAATTTGGAGGTAGGTTTAGTTTTATGGTTTTATCAGATTTATTATTTTCATTAAAAATTCAAATTTTATTGAAATTTTCATTTGGGACCCTCCGACCTCTTCCTTGTTGTTTTTAGCACCCCTAATACTCCTTTCACCCCTGTAAACTTATCTCGAGCTCTTGCAGAGCTCAACGAGCTCTGGTCAAGTTGTCTTTTGCATCGATCTAGTTGGTTTTTGTGCGTTTCTCCTTGATTGGCTCTTGTCGTTGATTTTCATACCCTACATTCAAGTTGTCTCTCTTTATTTGATGAGTTGGTTTTTGCATTGTTGTCGAACTAATATTTTGTGCATGTGTTTGGATTGGGGTTTTTCTTGCATCAATGTGAGTTTTTCCGGAAACGAGGTTCGTGATTTATCCATGACGGGTTCCTTGATTGCATTGTCGTCAAGCTTGTTTGTTTTGACCCTAACATGTGGTTTCTAATTCGTGTGTGTGTGTTTGCTAGTTAGGTTGCACCGGGCTGCAAGTTTTCTATTGTTGTTGGGATGATGAATTACAACCCAATGATCAAGGTTCATAAAGATTGGGTGCACGGAAATATAGAAGAAGAAGGGCGTGCGCGAGAAAATATGACTTCAGGACTTAGTCATTTTTGTTTACCATGGGCTAAAAATAGATTGAGTGCAGAGCACATCTTGCTGGAAGACTTGGAAAGCACGCATCAATATGAAGACTTGAGGATGAAGCAAGGTTATTTGGGAAGTGGAAGATCAAGCGACATGCATAGTTTTGAGCTATTAATAGGATTAGATATGCAGTGATATTATTAGATAATATATTATTAGCAAGCTTGCATGCTTTTGTATTTATCATGTAAGGGTGCATGGCTATTCTTAACATGTAGCCTATTTTAGAGAGTGCATGAGTAGTGAAGGGCAAGTCCCCACTACCTATAAATATGTATTGATTTGCACGGTTTAGGGATCCATGTTTTTCTAGTGTGATGTTGTTGGTTTATGAGCGCACATGACTATAATGATACTCTTATGTATGTATTCAAATTTTGTATTTTATAGTAATTAATACAATGGATATTTGTGGTTGGATATTGGTTGTTGACATATATGTGACTGATTTTTGTATGGTAAACCTAATCTTGATTCTTGTATAAGTTATTCTTGCATATGTTTATGATCTAGACATGTTTATGGTTTATTACTGCATTGTTATTATAGATCTAGAATATGTGTGTGTGTGTGTGCGCTTATCATACTAACTCCTTGACAAAGCTTCCATAAAAGAGGGACATAGTACCCTTGTGTGCTTTGGGTGAGCACTTAGGTCTGCCTGGGTGATGTGCCAGCGTGCCTTGGGTTGTTTGGTAAAATAAAAGACTACATTTTGGTTCCATTTTTGAGACCTCTTTTCAAGATATTTGTAAGGATGTTGCATGATGAAGACATCTTAGGTTGACTTTGGCCAACATTGAGGATTGGTTAGAGAATTTAGAGGAAGAGTTTGCTCACAGATTTAACATTGGACTTGAATTTGATGCACGCGCATGGGTTGAACAGAATCTATATCATGAATTGTATGAGATGTTCTTCTATTGATTTCTTATAGATCTGTACGAGTGGCTGGTAGCATACTCATCGAAGAGAAACTGGAGGTATAGAGAACTTGTTTAGACACATGAAGAATTCCAGGCTCTATATGATGTTGATCTGACTTAGAGACGCGTTGTAGATCATTGGTGGAGTGGTGTTTTGAATAGCTACATTTTAGAGTGCTTAGTTTCTACTTATTCATGTCCAGAGGTTGTTGAGTTTCAGTTCCTACGCGAACCTAGAGGATCTTATTTGCAGACTATCCCTTTAGAGATTAAGATCTTAATTGTGACCCTGGATTTGGAACAACATCCTATGTATAACTAAACCCTACCACATGCGGGGACATGAGAAAAAGTGGTGAAAGATGGAAGACCTAGCGGAAGAAAGGAAAAGAGAAGAAAGGTAGCTTGATTTTAATGAGGTGCGTGAGAGGGATTTGGAGAAGCAACATGAATTTGCAGAATGAATGGCATTATGGAGAGAGATGGATCGTGAAGGATTTAGAGCTCACATAGAGGACATGGAGCCAGAGCATCTAGAACTCCCCCATTTGGGTAAGCATGGCAGAGAACTCTCTTCGACCTCAGATGAGAGCGCACCTTGGTGGAACTACGAGGACCACGACGTGCATTTGATCCCTCCTAGTGACCTAGCCCTTTCTCTTGGTTTCCCAGTATCTATGATAGTTATTGATAAACAAACTAGTGTGGGTGGTAGAGTAGTGATCAGATAGATTTCACTTTCCATTAAGTTCAAGAGTTAATCAAGTTGCATATTCATCTATGGTGGCACAAATGTTGTCTTTGTTATTTGGAGGTCCGATTGGAGGTATATTTTCTAGCACGTCATCATTACAGAAGAACATTGGTATAACGTCTGGAAGTAGCACAACCATGAGACCATCGGAGTTTAGTTTAGCAGTTTGTTGGGACATAAGGTAATACATTCTCTAGTCCGTCGCCCACTATATGGGGGAGGATTAAGAGGGTTAGCTAGCTCAGGATCTAGTGTGTCGAAGGTTCTAGAGGAGGAGGGAACACATGAGGTAACACAAGTTCTGGATCTAGTGGGCATGGTCCGCACCAACCCCAACAAGTCTATTTTGAGATGTCCCTTCGCCTACCAGAGTATAGAGGAATTAAAGATGCAATTGAGCACATGCATATGTGTGAGATACTATGGCACGCTAAGGGGATTGTAGTTGCGGAGCATAAGGCAAGTCAATTTGCTACTACTTTGCAAGGGCGCGCACATAGTTGGTATAAGAAATATGGCCCGAACCAAAATTGTGTAGACTATACTACATTACATGATGTTTTCTTAGTAGAGTTTCACATACCTAAGTTTGAGCAGAAAAGCATTAGCACGCTAAAGGACATTAAGTAGGGCATGGCTGAGAGCATAAGGGAGTATGATGCGTGCTTTAAAATTATGTTATCTAAGTTGTCTTGTGACATTCACCCGAGTCAACATGCTCAATGGTTTGTTGGAGGTTTGATCACACCTTTCAGAAGGGTGCTCTCACACAAGACTTATACAAACCCGCATGAGGTACTTGAGGTAGCTCTACGTGTTGAGGTAGCTCGGAGCGTAGACACTTGGAGTTAGCCCATTTTTGGAAGCTCAAATTGCATCTATGGTAAAACAGTTGGAAAATTTTTCAGCTAATTCAACTCATAAGACGCGCAGTGGTACTTGGTGCAAAAATTGTGAAGTAGAAGGACAAACTAAGGATAGTTTCCCTCGTAAATCAATGTGTGTCATGTTGCTTTAGATCGCAAGATATGTCACTTAGATCATGATTCAAGTAGGTGATCATTGTTAAAGCGCATGCGATAAGAAATAACGTATCTTGTTATTGTAATATTTGTAAATCTACCACACATGATACATAGAATTGTAGATTGATTGATCAGATTCATGATGCGATTGAGATTGGTATACGTCAGGCTATGTTGCAAATGATTCTAAGGAACAGGGTGAACATCATGATAATAATCACAACGAAGGGCACTCTGATGGAGGTGGTAGAGGTAGAGGTAGAGGCTACCATGGAGGATTCAAAGGCCGAGGTCATGACAATGGATGGAGTGAGTTCCCCCATGGAACATGTTATACATGTGGATCTCCTGATCATTATAAGCACGAGTGCCCTCAAAATATTATTTGCTCTAATGTGGAAAGAATCACAATTATGAAGAATTCTGGATTTGTATGAGCACTTGAGCAAAAAGCACAAACATGATAAAGGCGTGGGAATGGTTAGAGTACAACATGTTATGGAAGATCAGTGGATGCCAAAGTTAGCTCCTAACACAGGAGGTAATCTGGGGTGAAGATTACTACAAGTGCCGAGGCTACGCGCATATGAGACACCACAACAAAAACCTATTATTACAAAATAGGAGTTATTACATGCAAAATATCCAAATCCCTTCCATAAAAAAACAAGTCTATCAAGAGACTATGGAGGTCATTTGGAATTTGTAGGGAGAAATACAATGCTTGAAGGAGTAGTCGCGGAAGCTAGAACAAACAAAAGTAGTTGCACTTCCTCATAAAGATGTTGATGACTTAAAGGAGGTTTGTAAGATGTTACGCCAAGAAAACATCATTCCTTTGTTGGGGAAATGGTTAAGGGGAAAGATGCCATGCATTGGGGTTGAGTGTGAGAGACAAATTTTACATGCTAACTTACCTCCTCACAATCTTGATTATGATAAAGAGATCACTCGAATGTTGTTGTTGATGGATGGTTTTTGAGTAACATTTTGATTGATATAGGTGTAGAAGTGAATGTACTCGGCTTGGACGCGTAGAGCCAAATGAGGAGGTCACCATTACAACCATCTTCAAATGTGTTGTATATGGCGAATAGAACTAAAGCCACACCCATTAGAGTTCTGAAGGATGCCACTATTACTATACAAGGGGCCAAGTTTATTGGGGATTTTGAAGTCTTGGCGCTTGCCAAAGAAGATAACTTTTCGACATTACTTGGGCGCCCTTGGTGTTATGCAAATAATGTTGATCTGCACTTCAATAAGGGTTACATCAGTTTTGAGAACAAACAGAGAGCGTGATCATTCCTTTGACGAATGGAAAAGTTGCACCTTATGTAGAACCTTTGAGTGAAGAGGATTTGAATAGAATTTATGTGTGCACTATTAGAGATCTTGAAGTGCTTGAGCCATCAAAGGAAGGAGTTATTCAATGGGATGATGCACAATCTATGAGTGATACTACAAGTGTTGCATTTGATAACTGGGTGCATGTGACTTATGAAATGGTTGGACGTGAGATGAAGAGTGCAGTTACACGTGTAAGTAGGCCACGTTGTGTTATGTGCTTATGGAGTAACTAGGTACCTATGTACACTAGTTAAGGGAATCTTGATGTGTTTTTACGTGCTATGGAAGCCCAGTGGACAGACCAAGTGGAAAGAAGGAATATGCTAGTGTATACTTTACGTGGGATAACAGCGCACTAGTGGATGGTACACAGAGATGGTCTTTTAGAGTGGTGGGAAGTGAGAATTGCCTTCTCTACTAGATTTCTTCAGAGCAATGCACCTACCAAGACATGTGAATTTCATGGGAAGGGTTTTCTTTGCATCACATTCAGAAGTGTGAGAGACTCTAGATTGAGGGGCAGAAGGCCTTACCACCTTCACTATGGGGGCATAAGTTCTAATTCACCTTGCAAGGCTACGCATGCGCATGGTATGTCTATGCGAAGTTGAATAGAGAAATAGGGAATTGTCAAGAACTGACTGCAAGTATGATTAAGACCTTTGACTATTTTTATACTAAACATCTAGTGAATGAGGCATTATAGGTCATGAAGTGTTTGAAAATGGGGAGATAGTGCAAAGCTTGGAGAGATTATCCGGGAATTACTAGGAGAGTTAGATTTGGGGCACGCTTTGAAGAAGATGCAATGGATGAGGAACAACTTAGGTGCGTCAAGGTAAAGGAAGAAATTGATAATATATTGGAATTTGGGATCATTGAGCCCATTAACGAGTCGGTGTGGGTTAGCCCTATGGTGATAAATATAAAGAAAGATGGAAGGATAAAGATTTATGTGGATTATAGGGAGTTGAATGTTGCATGTGTAATAGATCCCTTTCCCACACCTTTTATTGAAGAGATTCTAGAATGCATTATAGGGTGTGAGATCTACTCCTTCACTGATGGATTTTCTGGATATCATTAGGTGAGGATTGCTAAAGAGGATCAAGAGAAGATAACTTTCACCACTGAGTGGGGAAGTTTTGCATACACAGTTATGCCTTTTAGATTGAAGAATGCACCTGCAGTCTTTTCACGCATTGTTATGCAAGCATTCCAAGACTTCATTCATAAATTTTGTAGGTGTATTTGGATAATTGGACAATTTATGGGCCAATGAAAGATCAATATGAAAATTTGTGACTTATGTTTGAGAGGTGCCAGTAGTTGAGCATCTCCTTAACTATCAAGAAGTGCATTTTGCTACACCCTTTGAGACTTTTTTGCAACATATTATCTGTAAAGAAGGCTTATTGGTAGACGTTGCTAAGGTTGTTGTTATTTTGGGCTTAGAGGAACTTACTAACCAGAGTGAGGTACATAGATTCTTGGGGCACATAGGTTAATACAAGAAATTTTTAAAAGGTTATGCTAGGACTATCGTGCCCTTGGAGGAATTGTTGAAGAGTAAGGGTGTAAGGATATTACTTGTATAAATCAAAACATATATAGTAGAATAACATGAGAGAACACCAAAATATATATAAATGATGACAATATGCTCATATAATAGTTTTGCCACTTCGAGGGGGAAACCTCAATACCACTTCGAGGGGGTAACCTCCAAACCATACAATAACACTCCAATACTCAATATGATGATTAACTACAACCTTATAACCCCTATATGTACCATTCGACCTATGGCCAATACTGAGGCTAACCTCCTAAGCATAATAAATCATAAATGAATGATATAATAAGATAAGGGGATGTGTGCCACATGTCGGCATCTCCATCAATACATATACATCATAACATCCTTTCCCTAGGTGCATAGCATTCCTTCCCTCCTTGACATGTTTCGTCCCGAAACATAAGAAGAAACCATGTAATGAGTGTGTTGTAAATTTTTACACACTTTGCACCATGATCGATCATCCATCCATATGTGATCCTGGTAGATGATACATATATGAACTAATATCCATATTCCGTTGTGCTTACTCGATTCCATTCGTGACCATAGTTTATCATCCTTGTATTCCATGCATAACCAACATAAGGATTCAATACATAACCATAATAAGGATTCCATGTATAACCATAATAAGGATAACCATAATAAGGATTCCATGCTTCATAATTGTTGCTTCATTGATCCCATGTATAAATAAAGTGATTATTCCTCCAATTACTTGTATATCTATATTGGTTGGTTGAAATATGATGTGCCATGTTGAGGATATCATCGGTTGGAGTCAACGATGGAAAAGTGACAAGTGAGTGTGGGAATCTACAAGCAACTCTTCCTCACACCCGACCTCCCGATGGAAAAGTGACACAGCGAGTGTGTGAATCTACAAGTAAGACGACCGGTGGGGATGGAATATGTATGGGATGCAGACAAACTAGTTAGGCAATCTAATGTCTTCAATACGCACTAGTGGAACTTGCGAATCTAAGGCAAAGAAGGCCCTTCTAACCTGAACTGGTGTGATAGATCGATCGGCAAGGATGACTGCTCGAAGGCTCCAATCAATATCGAGCTCTGGCGTGATTCGATCTATGGGTTGTGGAATACGTGGAAAATGACCTAGGATAGTTTCGTGTATGTCTCCAGATAAGGTCATATGGTGGATGGTAAATATAGTCGACTCTATGGACGATTCTCTGGCCTAGTCTAGAACTCTCTAGCTTTGTTAGCTGTTGTATCTAGTAAGGATAATTGTTCGATGATGATAGGTGGAAGTGGAGTGGATCTGAATACTAGTGTGCGTAGGCCAATGTCTATGTCTGATTGACTTACGGATTTGTTGGGTTGCGGGATTTGTGGATCGCAACCGTAGACTCTTGGTTGTTGCGGTCCTGCTATGGTCATGCGTAGAGTTAGTTCCTAATCCCTAACACCCAGTAATCGTATGCTTTCTCAGCCTCTATATTCAAAACTAGTAGCTGTGTGATCTTCTCAGAGTGCCTCACAGGCATTCTTGCAACCTGAATTCTTAGGCTAGTATCTATGTCTGTGAGAATGTCTCCTGCGTCTGGCTGTGGGACTAAAGGATCGCAACCAAAGGTTTGTTCTCTTTCAAGCCCTTCTACAGTCATATGGATGTTACCTAGGGTAATCTGTAGTTTGGTTGATTCGACCAAAACGTGTGTGCTTGGTCGTCTTCTATGTTTAGCCCACTCAACTGGGAATTGATTTGTTGCAAGCTTACCGTTGTTCGGAAGACTTGGATCCTAATATTTTGATCTATATCAGTTATTGCGTTGTGATGAGATTGGGCTGAGGCACGATTGGCTCGAATACGTATTCCCTGGGCTCTCTAGGTCCCGTAATTGTCATACAAAAGCAACAATGTAAATTAACTACGACAAAGTGAAATTTAACTATTTTGATTATATCTATAGCATATATGATTTCTCTATTTTTTTGTATTTTTTGATGAACTATTCGAATGAATTTAGCAACTAATTTAATACATCTAGAAATTGACACTAAGATAACAATTTAAAAACAAACAAGATAACCGAGTATAGCTATTTGTCTGTGTAATTTGTAGATCTACTCTAAACAATGAAATAACTGATCTAATCTATTTGCAAGACTCTCGATCCTACCTCAGAAGTGAGGAATGAATCATAGTCTCTCAGAAACTATCAATCCCCACAACTTCCCTGGCAATATCGAAAGTAAAATTAACTGAAATAAAGTGATTGGCTACTTTATTTGATATGTTTCTAACTAGAACTTTGAAAGCTAGAACCTGGATTCTGCAGAACAGTGGCGAATCTGATGGTGTGTGTGATCTTGTCCCCTTAGTTTGATCTCCTCGTTCCTTCGTGTTCACGTGGATCCAGAAAAGCGTGTAATGCTAGCATCACGAAGTAGATGTTTGGGACGTAGGCAGCTCAAGATACAGACTGAATACAATGTGAGTAGGAGAGGGATAGCGCAAGAGTACAGAGCTTGGCTTATGCAATTCCTAGCGAGATTTATTGCAAGTCATGCAACATGAAACATCCAGAACCTGAAACTATCATGTTTGAGGAGCAAAACCTGTAACTTTAATGGCTTCCTATTGGTAAACAGACTATCTTATTCCAATGGATTGGATAAAATAATAGCAGTACTTGCACAAGATGGATATGTGGCTTACTAACAGTAAAACAATGCTAACTAAGCATGCAATGAAAGAAACTAAGCATTCTAAGCAAAATGAAAACTAAATCTATTGCAAAGAGAAATCAGAGGCAAATTTTGAGGGCCATTTGCTTGAGCACAAGCCATCTATTTATAGCATTTGCATTTACCCAAGGTAAAAACCAAATAGAACTCTTAAACTATAAACAATGGCAAAACACTATTCCAGGGAACCAGAATCATAAATGCAAGCTTATGGCGGTGAAAGAAAGCTGGTAAAACGTTGAAATTACGTGAGTCGTGTTAAAAGAGCTTTATGAAAAACACGTAAGGACCTGCCGCCCGAGCAGGTGCAGGGGCGGCGGTTATAGGACCAGCGTTCACAAGCCCTGTTTAGGCGGCGGTTTCATCAAGGAAAAAGGCGAAGAAAAGAGAGGAAAAGGGAAAACAAAGCACGCGGGGGCTAAGCGGGGCATGCGGGATGTTAACGCACACTTACAGATATTTTTCGGATCCCGAACACCTTACGAGGAGACCTGTATCATCATTGGGGCACCTGTCATGTTGTTCTGGCAAGTACCTTACAATTTTGGGTACGTACATATTGCCCCCTCGGAGAAGCGTTTTAGCCATGAAGAGGCGTAAAACGGTGGGTCCGAGTATGGCGGTCCCGAAATGGGAAGTTAGAAGTTATACCTGATACATCCGTGTGTTGAAATGACGCCGTCCAAAATTCCCGCTACCTACAAAACGAAAAGAGAACTCAAGTGCAGATAGACACAATAGTTTGGAAAATAAACGCTAAAATAACAGGAAATGAGAACGTACCATTTGTGTGGGGATAAGAACTTACCTCCGTCGGCACTCCAAACCTATGAAAAAGGCATTTAAAATGAATCAGGGCGTTATATATATGAAAGTGGGCCCATTTTCCTATTCATTTGCGTGAGTTGATTTGATTGGTTTTGAGCTCTGGAACCCACGGTGACGGTTTCTTGCGTGAGTAGAGTCAAAATGTCCGTGACGGGATAGTGATCATGCCTCCACGAGTGGAACATCGACCCGCGAGATCACAAGTTAGTTTTCTTCATTTTATCCCTTTTACCCCCTTAATTTTGAAATGCTAAAATCTTTGTCATGGGGGGGTAATTTTTGAAAATGTTAGTGTTAAAAGGTCCATCTAGGGGGGGCGCCTACTGGGTAGGCTTTGTTTTTAGGTAAAATGGTCCTTTTTTTTGCATTTTTTAGGCTTTTTAAGTTTAAAACCTGCGTGGGTTTTCGGACCATGACCGCCGCCCGCCTGTGGCGGTGTTCTGACCGCCGCCTGTTCGGGGCGGCGGTTACATGGCCGCCTAAGGCGCCTGCTCGGGGGTGCGGTTTTGCACAGAATGTAAAAAGAACATCCCTTTGAAATTGTTTTTGCTTTTCTAGCATTTCTACGTGTTTTCATGATTTTTCCAATGTTACTCGGATGCCAACTTGCTCTATTGTGTGTTTTTGGGTGTATGCAGGTGAGAGAGGAGTATATCGGTGGAGTAGAGAGAGGGAGTGTGGCGGCTCCCTGGGGTACTAGATGCCCTCTCACAGGATGAGGAGGACACTCTTCAGCGGGCTGGGATACTACGCATTTCACGCGTGCCCCATGTTACACCATCCAATCACATTCTTTGTGACCTGTTCTCATATTGGGATGTTGATCGGAACACCTTCTGACTACCAGGGGCCCGCGGTGAGTGGACTATTACATTGGAGGATGTCATCCCATTCAGGGGTCTCGATTATTGGGAGATGTCTCACCCTCACGGGCCCGAGATAGCACGGTGGGCCACATACATGGGAGATGCGGTCATCTCCACGGGGTCGAAGAAGGGGTTAGAGTTCGATCCATTCCTAGCTTGCCCATCCCCTCACTTCGCCTGAGGCCATCATGGGGATCCTTGCCTCGAGACCGATTGGGGATAAGGGAGGAGATACATTGTTATACTCTCTTGGTCACCATTATTACACGAGATAGAGGGACACGGTCGGATATATGCCTGGGGAGCAGACATTCTTGGGACCACCTACCATGACTTATATAGGGTAGTTCGTTTACATGGGCAGTCCTTGAGCCACCCGACCTTAGTCATGAGTTGGGTCTATGAGCACTTCATCCCCTACGGCAGAGGTGTGGAGGTGGCGAGATCCGGAGGCTGTGAGGTAGCCGAGATGGAAAGATATGTCGGTGCTCCAAGCACCTCATCAGCCAATTCCTTCTCTGACTACTGCCGACATGGAGGCCACACCATACCAGACTATGGCAGGTATATGGGGTGAGGAGGCTCTTACTTTGATCTCCTGCTCCACTACAGGGCAGCTTATTGATAGAGTGGGGCGAGTGGAGATGCACCCCTTTGGCCGAGTTCCTCAGCAGTTTGGCCTACCATACATGGGTATGCTTCCCCCGAAGTAGCGCAGTATACTAGATCGGTCCAGAGAGGCCGAGGGGGCCTGGAGGGCCGGGTTGGGCAGTGGTTACTCTGGCGTTCCTATTGCGGCCGGGAGGATAAGTACGTTATAGAGGGAGAGCCGGTGCGCCTCGGGCACCCTTGCTCTGGGTGCCGTGGGTCCCGCCATAGCAGCGATGACCCCATTGAGGTAGACTCTGAGTCTGAGGAGTTTACAGGGGAGAGACAGAGGAGGACACCGAGGAGGACAAAGTGATCACGAGTGGCATGACACTCGGGATATCATGCGAGAGAGAGAGGGCAGCAGAGTGCAGAGAGAGTGACTGCGGTTTCGAGAGGAGCCACTCTCCCGGGGCCATGGGGAGGATGAGTCCGTTGCGGGCGCTATGTTGCTCCGACCACAGGAGCAGCCCCTCGGTCGCGGCGGCATCCGTGGCGAGTGCCGATCCCATAGATCCATCCTGGAGGCCTGGTGATCCGAGTGAGTTACCCTCTCTCCTTTTAATGTTTGTTTTTAGTTAAAATCTCCTTAGTTACTATCTCTCCTTTTATTTTATCTTGTATTTCTAATCTCTTGTTTGGTTTCTAATTTGTTTTCTCCTTTGTTTGTAGAGAGCGCCGATGAGTGGCGGGACTTGATTCGCGAGTATGTACTGATACCCCGATGATCCCCATGGAGAGGACCCACGCAGAGTTGTCCGTAGATGCTCGGGAGCCCTCAGCAGCTGGTAGTAGGCACACTTATCTTTGCCCGATCTAAGCATGTGGCCGAGGATGGTATCGACTCTCACGCACGGAGCTAGCGGCAGGTATAGGACGGCCGAGCGCTTGATGAGGAGCCACTCGTGGTGAGGCTGCGGCGCCCCTCGGGATCCCAGAGCCCTCCGTGCGTTCGCAGAGCGCGCGGCGTAGCCGGAGTCCTAGCGTGGGCGTGTGCCTTCGAGAGGAGGGGTCTCGTAGGGATTGAGAAGCCGATTGGCTCTCCTAGATGTTGTATGATACATTCTTTTGTATATCCGGGCTCTTTGAGCATTTTGACCATGCTTAGAGCATGATGGCATTGTACAGATTATTTTGATCATTTATATATATATATATATATATATATTTTTCTGGATCAAACCCTTGGCATTCATGGCTTACTTTCCCTTTCCAGTTTCCTTATGTAGATTACGATGTATGTATGCATGTTCTTTTAGAATGTATGTAATGGAGAACAAATGATGCAAGTGTTTGAATTTCCTTTTATATTTCATGATGCTGATATATGATAATGTAGATATAATGTGATTTTGAATCTTAGCTTCTGCAAGCAATTTTGGATACTTCATACTTGTTTTGGCAAAGTGATGAAAATAAACTAACATGATGAGCAGATAAACCTGCCCCTACCCCCAACTCCACGCAACTAGTAAGACGCGAGGGCTCATCACCGAGAGTTGGAAAGGCATGCAAGTTATGAGATGTGTTGAAATGATAGTGATGAAAGATAGACAAAGTTTTGGTGGAACCAAGTTGGGAAGCTACAAGCTTACTCTACCCGAGTGACTTCATAGTTTAGAATGCTACTTACTTTGCGGTTTATCCAGACTTAGATCCTTAGATGGCCACATAGTAGACAAAATCTGGGTTTTTAGGATTTTGAGCTCTTTTGGAATTTTGGACATCTGATTCATTTGTTTTTGACTCAAAGACTTCGAGATTTGAATTGTTTTCTTATGACCTTTTGCATTTGTTTGTCAAGAGGACCCCCTACACTTTGCCCCATGCTACTAGTAAGAAGCGTGGGTTTATCACCATGGGCAAAGCATAGGTGAGTAAGGGCATTTCCATCCTTTCCCAACCCTACGTCACTAGTAAGAGACGCAAGCTTATCACCAAAGGTTGGTGGGGCAAGGAAATGTGTAAAATTAAAATTTTCTGGTTTGATCAATATTTGACTCGTTTTCTTGAGTAAAATGTCAGTATGTGCTTATTTCCAAAGAGATATACATATGGGATAGATGTGACACCATGAAGCTTCTAGAACAGACCATAGGCAAGACACCTATCCTAAGAAGAAACCAAAAGTGAGAACAAGCCCGCAGATCTTGGTATGGTTACCGTTTAAGACTTTGTCATATCTAGCTTTATTTGATGACATGATTCCGAGATAATTTGATGATATCATGAAAATGGAGAGGTATGATTAGAAAGTTTATGCCAACAACATCATGAGTTTGTAATGAATTGCTTTGAGAAAAAATTCCTTGATCACAATTTGTGTATGAAACAAGCGGACAAAATGATCTTAATCTATATGAAGATGCAATGTAAATATGATTATAAATAGTGCTAGTTGCTTACGCGTATAACTGCTTGAGGTGTAGGGAATTGACCGTTTCGCCAAATTCCTCACCTTCCAACGTGTATAAGGGTTATGCACCATTTCCATAGTCCTTCATGACTCGGTATGGGCCCAACCATTTAGGCCGGAATTTCCTTCCTTCGCCGGTCTTCTTGTCGATCCGACTGTCTAGCCTTAGAACTAGATCACCTTCATATATGTCGCATTCATAGACTTTCTTGTTTACTACTACCAAGACATCCGGTCAAAGCATAGGCTCGTGTCGTTGTTCAAACATCTAACCTAGCTTCATCTCGGATTTCTAATTAAGAGAGACGTGCTTCCTTGTAAGTGTCTTCATCCAAAATCCCTTGTAATGAAATACGGAGACTCGGGTATTTCAACCTCAAGTGG
The DNA here is from genome assembly GCA_018340775.1 of Taxus wallichiana var. yunnanensis. Taxonomy (NCBI): domain Eukaryota; kingdom Viridiplantae; phylum Streptophyta; class Pinopsida; order Cupressales; family Taxaceae; genus Taxus; species Taxus wallichiana. Next base: position 688,274,100 of record CM031243.1, read on the forward strand.
GAGAACCGCCTCGCCCGAATACTAGTGAGAAAGGAGTTGCTCCCGTTGGTGTTCTTATTGAGGTTCGGTGGGCCCATAAGGCCGGATACAACTTCAAGTGCCAATCTCATTTGTTTTCCTTTACCATTTTAAGGAGAATGGCCTTTAGTGTTTTATTCATTGCTTCAGCCTGTCCGTTGGCTTGAGGATAGTACAAGGAAGCCGTATGATGGCTTATTTTAAATTTATTGCACAATTCGTGAACTTCGTCATTCTTGAAAGAAGTTCCATTATCTGAGATAATGATCTGCGGGATACCATACCTGCAAATGATTTGGTTCAAAATGAACTTGGCGATTACAGAACCGGTACAGTAGTAAGAGGCATAGCCTCTACCCACTTGGTGAAATATTCGGTGGCCGTGATTATAAAATTATGGCCATCTGTAGACGAGGGAGAGAATTTCCCTATCAAGTCGAGACCCCACGTAGAAAAGGGCCATGGAGTAGCAATTGGTTGTAGAGCTTGTGCTGGCATGTGGATCTCATGGGAGAACTCTTGGCACTTATGACACCTGCGTACAAACTCTACTACGTCGTGTTCTAGAGTGGGCCAGAAATAGCCCATTTGATGTATTTTGTGAGCGGTGGCATGGCCACCGAAGTGGCCTCCACACATTCCACTATGAGATTCGTGGAGAATCTTCTTGGATTCTTCTGTGTCGACACATCTTAGGAGCATTCCATCGAATGCTTTTCGATAGAGCACTTGCTCTATAATGACATATTTAGATACGATAATACGTAACCGCCTTCTTTGTTGCGGTGTAGCTCTTCTGGATACGTGTGGTCCATGATATAATTAATGATATCAGTGTACCAGGGACACTCAGAGATAGGAGGTCTGGTTTCAATGTAGTATACGCACTCATCGGGAAAGTCTAGATTTACTAGATCGCCTCCGTCTAATGGGTTATCAGCTAACCAATCCATGATGATTTGTCCTTTAACCGACTTCTGATTTACAAATGTTAATTCGAATTCCCCCATTAAGGTTATAAAACGTCCAACCTTCTTAGACAAGGACCCTTGTGTGAGGAAAGTTCGTAAATGGTCCGTTTTTACCATGACCCTTGTTTCTTGATTCAACATATAGTGTCTTAAGCATTTGGTTGCAAAGACTATGGCGAGGCATTCTCGTTCTGCTTGTGTATAACGTGTTTCATAGTCGAGCAACGTTCGGCTAATGAAATAAATCGCACACTCTCTCTTGTCATCGTCCTCTTGGGCCAACATACAGGCTAGCGAGACATCGGTAGCTCGTGAATATAAAATTAATGGGCGGTCTAGCTTAGGTGGCATTAGCATAGGTGGTGACAACAAGAAACGCTTAACTGCGTCAAAAGCTTCATTGCAATCTTCAGTCCAATCAATACTATAATCTTTCTTGAGCAGATTGTTGATTGGATGGATGGCGAAACTTAAGTCCGGGATGAATCTCGAATTGCACCAAGTTTTCCGAGAAATGACCTGATTCCAGATTCATTCGAAGGTGGGACCATTTCGAGGACAACCCGAATTTTGGTTGGATCAACATCTATCCCTCGTGACGATATGATGTAACCTAGGAGCTTTCCTCCTGTTACACCAAAGACGCATTTCTCTGGATTTAGTGTGACTCTGTATTCTATTAGACGTGAAAGAATGACGCGGAGCACCTCCGGTGGTCACAACGCTTCTTGGCCTTAGCCAACAAGTCATCTACGTAGGACTCCACAATTTTATGAATTAGATCGTGAAATATATATGTCATAGCTCGCTGGTATGTAGCACCAGCGTTCTTGAGACCGAATGGCATAACAACGTAGCAATAGGTTCCCCAAGGAGTTATAAATGTGGTTTTAGCTTGGTCTTGTTCAAATATTCTTGATTTGATTGTATCCCGAGAATCCATCCATGAGAGACAAAAGTTCAAACCCAGTTGTTGCATCAACAATGACATCTATGGATGGTAATGGGAAGTCATCCTTAGGACATGCTTTGTTAATGTCTCGGAAATCTATGCAGATGCGTATCTTCCCATTCTTCTTGAGAACGGGAACGATATTAGATACCCATTGAGAGTAATCGACTGGTTTGATAAATCCTACTTGGAGGAGTTTTATTACCTCCTCTTTCACCATGAGAGCTACCTTGGGTTTCATGGGTCTTGATTTTTGTTTAATTGGTTTTGCATCAGATTTAGTGACGAGGTTGTGCACTGCAATGTGGGGTGCAATGCCTGTCATTTCCTTATAATTAAATGCAAAATCCTTCTGATGTTCCTTGAGGATTTGAGTGTGTATTTCTACTTCTTCTGGAGTTAACGAGGATCCTAATTTCAATATCCTTGGTTCATCTTCCGTTCCGATGTTAACATCAATTGTTTCTTCGATTAAAGAGGCATTACCTTCTTCAAACTCAGGTGGGGCTGGAGGTAAGTCCAAATCGTCCCTATTTTCTACTGTGTATACGCTAGGTTCCATTTCCGAGGGAAGATCCATCATGGGATTTCCGAAGTAGGAAGACGAATGTGGGATTAAGGACAAATCTATCATATGATAGGAGAGATGTAGTGCCGCATAGGCGTTTAAGTAATTCAGAGTGGCCATATCACTATCAATGTGGTCTAGGATAGTAGATTCATTTCCGTTTAAAAGAGAATTTGTCATTGTTTTTATCAATGGTTCATCACGAAGGGATACCATGAAACGGGTATCCTCTAACTTACTATTTGGAGTAAAGCGTGATGCCGAGGTTGCTATAGAATCAGCGAGAAGATTGTGTTCTCACGGGATTGCTTCAATTGATATGAAGTCAAACTCCTTGCTTAAATCTAATACAACTATTTTGTAAAGCTGTAAGTGCTCGGCTTTGGTTTCATATACCTCAGAGACTTGGTTTGCTACCAATTGTGAGTCTCCTAACACCCTGATGTTATTAACACCGATCCTTTTGGCTAAAATGAGGCCAAGGAGGAGGGCTTTGTACTCAGCGCCGTTGTTTGTACATTCAAAATTTAGTTTCAAGGTGAAATGTAAGACTTTTTCTTCAGGGAAGTAAAGATTACACCTGCTCCCGCTCCGTAACGGCATCTAGCTCCATCAAAATGGAGTGTCCAATATTTAGCTGGGAATATGGACGCTGGGATATCTGTTGTGTTTGCGCATTCTACTTCCACCATACAGAGATCCTCTACTGGAAGAGAGCCAATGCCTAGGGAACATCCGATGCCTGCCGAGTCAAATGGTAAGAACATTGGTAGATCTTGTTCTAGCAATTCAACGATTTTTGTAGTAGTTCCTAATGATAGCGTTTCTACGGTGTTAGCCTCATCTTTGGGGGTTGGGGTTGCCTTGGTTGGGCTTATAGCTTCAAGATCTGTCGTAGGTATTAACTTTTCTTTTGGTTTTGCGTCAGTAGGTTTATTAAGTTGGTTTGTTAGGAGTTCAAACTCCGAGTGCATGCCTGGTCTTTTCTTTAAGACAGCTAGGTGTACATCGAATGGTTCTGGATCACCTTTGGCCACAAATATCTTTCCTAAGTGTAAAAACCTTACTTCTTGAAATAGTGTAGAAGGGATTGCCTTCATGCGGTGTATCCATGGTCTACGAGGATCATATTATAGTTAGTTTCCCGATCTATAATATAAAACTCAGTCAAGATGGTTTTGGGTCCTAAGGTGACCAGTAATATTATAGTTCCAACCGAGGTGGCTTTAAGGCTATCATAGCCCCTTAGTGTGTTTCGAGTTGTGGAACAATTGGTTTCTCCATACCCTAGCTTTTGAAGGAAAGAGAAGGGAACTATGTTAACTGCCGCCCCATCATCAACCATTGCTCGTTTCACGTAGTTATTATAAACCCATACTTGTAAGTGTAAGGCTGGATCACCTCGGCGTGTGATCTCAGCATTTTGTTTATCTCGAATATGAATTCGACATCCCTATCTGCCTACCCTGGAGGATGAACATCGAAGTCTATATGATTTACCTGTGTTTCAGGAGGTGGAGTGATGTTAATTAAATGGCCTAAACCTAATGCTTCTAAAAGAGCAGCCCTATGGGCAGGAGAGTTCTTTAGTAAGTCTAAAAATGAAATGTGCGAGAAGGTTTTTGTTAGGTCATTAATTAAATCATAGGCACCCACAGGTTTTGCTACTATTTGTTGGATGTTATTCGCCTCCGGTAGGTGGCTTGGACTTGGCTGAGAGAAATACTCTCGTGTCCTTATTACAGCTTCGATGGGTAGTTCGGCGTCTAACTCCACTAAACCAACTACCTTAGGTCGTGGCTGACTTCCCAGTTGTGGCGCAACCGATGGATTTAGTGAAGTCGAGGCTTCATGATCATTGTTTCCTGTCATTACACCCTTGTTTGTCCCAGTTAGATTTAGCCTGTTGTTATCGTGATTTGGGAGTGGATCATTAAAGATCTTCAGGGGTGCGTTTTGAGGGGAAACTTCCCCTGGAAAAGTATTTGATGTTGGTGACGTAGGATCTACCAAGAACATATCCATGAAAAGTTGTCTTTGTTCATCTGGCAAGCATTGCATGAATTTGTTGTAGTCACGACACGTTCTAGTGTCATGGCCCCGAATTTTGTGGAAACCACAATACGAATTAGGATTGTAATTCCTAGTTTGTTGGTTTGGTGCGTATTGTGGTCCAAAATTTTGATCAAACCATTGTCTACTAGGATTAAAATTTTGCATTTGTTGTCTTTGGTTTGAATTCTGGTTTTGGTATCTAGTTGAATTTTGGCTCGGACCCTGTGTGGGGTTTTCCGTTGTTGTTGTTGTTGTGGATGGTTAAAATCCACTGTATTGATTGTTGGGGTAAAGTTGTTGTTTCGTTGATTGTTCATTTGTGATGGAGTATTGACAACATTTACCTTCTTAGGCTGGTCGGTTACTCCATCTGTTGTTACACCTCGATTTTTATTAAGGATTTTAGGTCCTTGATTGACGTTCGTGGTAGTAGGATAAGTTGTAGTGTTCTGGTTGGAGGTGACTAACCTCCCATTTACTCCATATGTTTTGCGACCACTATCAATTGCCGCTTGATCTATTCGAAGAGCACTCTCAAGTAATTCATCGTAAGTTCTTAATGGGAACTTCTGGACTTCTTCCTTCACCTCTTTACTAAGAGAATGAAGGAATAAATCGCATAGTTCCAATCGATCCATGTTCGGAGCACTTGTAGAAGAATAAAGAAGCTATCACGCCACCTTTGAATGAAATGGGCGATGATTCATTGTGTTCTTGTTTAATGTGTAAGAACTCCCGATTCTGTCCTTAATAGTTTATTCATGTCAAAGGCCTTGATGAACTCGACACAAGTTGTTTGAACGAATGGATGGAAGCCTCGGGTATTCTATAATACCAATCGAGAGTGATGCCTTTTAAGGTTTTTAGGAATATCTTAAAGAACAACCCCATCCCATGGGAGTAGTTCTCGAATGGCCGTAGCGTAAGCTTTGATATGTGCGTTTGGATCTCCCTCGGCTTTGTATTTGGGTAAATCGGGAAGAGGTCTTGGAAGCATGATGCTTCGTATGGTGAAATCTAAGGGCTCTTCAAGTATTCGAATATGTCCCTATCGCATAGGTTTCGACCATTGATGGTGCTGCTTTGAGGGAGCGGTGGTGGAATGGGTTGTTGATATGGCATTGCGTATGCGTTGGTAGGGGCATAAGGGAACACTGTGTTTGAGAAAACATGCCGGGAGAGGAGAACATATCCCCTTGTGGTGATTTGGAGTACATGTTTAAGTATGATGGGGTACTGTCTAGGAATGGATTGTTTTGTACTAGACCGGGAGGAACAATGTTAGAGATGGTGGGTCTAGTTGGCGTTTGTTGTGAATACTGAGGAGTCATGCCTAACGTGCCTATTCCTGTGAGAAGGTCTACTTGGCTAGGATGATGTGGAGGATTGGAACTTCCTGCCTGCATAAATTACGAATTTTGGCTTGCTTGGGCAAGTTCTAACCCTCTAACCTTTTCTACTAGAGTTGAAATGACTTCATTTGGTGAAGTCACGGTGTTTTTCCGTAGTGGCGTTTGTTGTATACCATGGTGTTGTATAGGCATGTGATATCCCGCTATGAACCGATCTCGCCCTACCAATTTTCCCCGAGAGCATTTCCTATATGTAGTGGGATGGAAGTATTTTCTTGAAAAGAGACCTCGGGTTGTGTTTGTAAACCTCCTATAGGTGGGTACATACTTCGAGAACGTTGGTCGTTCCTGGCATAACGTACCGAATATTCATCGTCTAAACCTCGGTATGAGTCTGATTGTCTACTAATTTGTGGTCTAAGCAGCATCTGAGGAGATGAACCAGATTCTCCGGTGAATGTCATGTTATTCGAGCCCGAAGGCTCTGTTTGTTACGTTTGAGCGAGCTGATCTAACTCCTCAGTTTGAAACGATGAGTTATATCTGATTCTTGGAGTTTGTGTTGACAACTGGTTAGTTGAGTAGTTGTCACCCCATACTGAGAGTGAGGGTGATGATTATCTATTTTGTTGGGCGTAGTAAGCCTCAAGGCCCAAGAGGGGCCTGCCATATACATCGAATCCCGACATATTCGGGGGGTATATGAATACCCGCATAATAATGGGAAGGAGCGAAAGTGATGGTTAATGAGGTAAAAATGACTAATGAGATGGAGAAGGTGAAAAATTTGTTTGCTTCACGTTGGGTTCACCAATTTTGTACGATGGAAAAGTGACAAGCGAGCATGGGAATCTACGAAGGGAATTTCCGTTAAAAGAGAATTTGTCATTGTTTTTATCAATGGTTCATCACGAAGGATACCATGAATCGGGTATCCTCTAACTTACTTGTTTGGAGTAAAGCGTGATGCCGAGGTTGCTATAGAATCGGCGAGAAGATTGTGTTCTCACGGGATTGCTTCAATTGATATGAAGTCAAACTCCTTGCTTAAATCTAATACAGTTGTTTTGTAAAGCTGTAAGTGCTCGGCTTTGGTTTCATATACCTCAGAGACTTGGTTTGCTACCAATTGTGAGTCTCCTAACACCCTGATGTTATTAACACCGATCCTTTTGGCTAAAATGAGGCCAAGGAGGAGGGCTTCGTACTCAGTGCCGTTGTTTGTACATTCAAAATTTAGTTTGAAGGCGAAAGGTAAGACTTTTCCTTCAGGGGAAGTAAAGATTACACCTACTGCCCCCGCTCCGTAACGACATCTAGCTCCATCAAAATGGAGTGTCCAATATTTAGCTAGGAATATGGACGCTGGGATATCTGTTGTGTTTGCGCATTCTACTTCCACCATACAGAGATCCTCTGTTGGAAGAGAGCCAATGCCTAGGGAACATCCCATGCCCGCAGAGTCAAATGGTAAGAACATTGGTAGATCTTGTTCTATTAATTCAATGATTTTGTAGTAGTTCCTAATGATACCGTTTCTATGGTGTTAGCCTCATCTTTGGGGGTTGGGGTTGCCTTGGCTGGGCTTATAGCTTCAAGATCTATCGTAGGTATTAACTTTTCTTTTGGTTTTGCGTCGGTAGGTTTATTAAGTTGGTTTGTTGGGAGTTCAAACTCCGAGTGCATGCCTGGTCTTTTCTTTAAGTCAGCTAGGTGTACATCGAATGGTTTTGGATCACCTTTGGCCACAAATATCTTTCCTAAGTGTAAAAACCTTACTTCTTGAAATAGTGTAGAAGGGATTGCCTTCATGCACGGTGTATCCATGGTCGTACGAGGATCATTTTATAGTTAGTTTCTCGATCTATAATATAAAACTCGGTCAAGATGGTTTTGGGTCCTAAGGTGACCAAAGTAATATTATAGTTCAACCGAGGTGGCTTTAAGGCTATCATAGCCCCTTAGTGTGTTTTGAGTTGTGGAACAATTGGTTTGTCCATACCCTAGCTTTTGAAGGAAAGAGAAGGGAACTATGTTAATCGCCGCCCCATTATCAACCATTGCTCGTTTCACGTAGTTATTATAAACCCATACTTTTAAGTGTAAGGATGGATCACCTTGGCGTGCGATCTCGCATCTGTCGGCATTTTGTTTATCTCGAATATGAATTTGACATCCCTATCTGCCCGCCTGGAGGATGAACATCAAAGTCTATATGATTTACTGTTTCGGGAGGTGGAGTGATTTTAATTAAATGGCCTAAACCTAATGCTTCTAAAAGAGCATCCTGTGGCAAGGCAAGACAGTTCTTTAGTAATTCTAAAAATGAAATGTGCGAGAAGGTTTTTGTTAGGTCATTAATTAAATCATAGGCACCCACAGGCTTTGCTACTATTTGTTGGATGTTATCCGCCTCCGGCAGGTGGCTTGGACTTGGCTGAGAGAAATACTCTCGTGTCCTTGTTACAGCTTCGATGGGTAGTTCGGCGTCTAACTCCACTAAACCGACTACCTTAGGTCGTGGCTGACTTCCTAGTTGTGGCGCAACTGATGGATTTAGTGAAGTCGAGGCTTCATGATCATTGTTTCCTGTCATTACACCCTTGTTTGTCCCAGTTAGATTTACCCTGTTGTTATCGTGATTTGGGAGTGGATCATTAAATATCTTCGGGGTGCGTTTTGAGGGAAACCGGAAAAGTATTTGATGTTGGTGATGTAGGATCTACCAAGAACATATCCATGAAAAGTTGTCTTTGTTCATCTGGCAAGCGTTGCATGAATTTGTTGTAGTCACGACACGTTCTAGTGTCATGGCCCTGAATTTTGTGGAAACCACAATACGAATTAGGATTGTAATTCCTAGTTTGTTGGTTTGGTGCATATTGTGGTCCAACATTTTGATCAAACCATTGTCTACTAGGATTAAAATTTTGCATTTGTTGTCTTTGGTTTGAATTCTGGTTTTGGTATCTAGTTGAATTTTGGCTCGGACCCTGTGTGGGGTTTTTCCGTTGTTGTTGTTGTTGTGGATGGTTAAAATCCACTGTATTGATTGTTGGGGTAAAGTTGTTGTTTCGTTGAGTGTTCATTTGTGATGGAGTATTGACAACATTTACCTTCTTAGGCTGGTCGGTTACTCCATCTGTTGTTACACCTCTATTTTTATTAAGGATTTTAGGTCCTTGATTGACGTTCGTGGTGGTAGGATAAGTTGTAGTGTTCTGGTTGGAGGTGACTAACCTCCCATTTACTCCACATGTTTTGCATGACCACTATCAATTGCGCTTGATCTATTCGAAGAGCACTCTCAAGTAATTCATCGTAAGTTCTTAATGGGAACTTCTGGACTTCTTCCTTCACCTCTTTACTAAGAGAATGAAGGAATAAATCGCATAGTTCCATCTGATCCATGTTCGGAGCACTTGCCGAAGAATAAAGAACTGTACGCCACCTTTGAATGAAATGGGCGACAGATTCATTGTGTTCTTGTTTAATGTGTAAGAACTCCCTGATTCCTGTCCTTAATAGTTTATTCATGTCAAAGGCCTTGATGAACTCTGACACAAGTTGTTTGAACGAATGGATGGAAGCCTCAGGTATTCTATAATACCAATCGAGAGTGATGCCTTCTAAGGTTTTTAGGAATATCTTAGCAACAACCCCATCCCATGGGAGTAGTTCTCGAATGGCCGTAGCGTAAGCTTTGATATGTGCGTTTGGATCTCCCTCACCTTTGTATTTGGGTAAATCGGGAAGAGGTCTTGGAAGCATGATGCTTCGTATGGTGAAATCTAAGGGCTCTTTCAAGTATTCTGAATATGTCCCTATCGCATAGGTTTCGACCATTGATGGTGCTCGCCGAGGAGCGGTGATGGAATGGGTTGTTGATATGACATTGCGTATGCGTTGGTAGGGGCATAAGGGAACACCTGTGTTTGAGAAAACATGCCGGGAGAGGAGAACATATCCCCTTGTGGTGATTTGGAGTACATGTTTAAGTATGACAGGGTACTGTCTAGGAATGGATTATTTTGTACTAGATCGGGAGGAACAATGTTATAGATGGTGGGTCTAGTTGGCGTTTGTTGTGGATATCGAGGAGTCATGCCTAACGTGCCTATTCCCGTGAGAAGGTCTACTTGGCTAGGATGATGTGGAGGATTGGAACTTCATGCCCGCATAAATTACGAATTATGGCTTGCTCGATCAAGTTCTAACCCTCTAACCTTTTCTACTAGAGTTGAAATGACTTCATTTGGTGAAGTCGCGGTGTTTTTCCGTAGTGGCGTTTGTTGTATACCATGGTGTTGTATAGGCATGTGATATCCCGCTATGAATGATCGCTGCCCTACCAATTTTCCCCGAGGGCATTTCCTATATGTAGTGGGATGGAAGTATTTTCTTGAAAGAGATCTCGGAGTTGTGTTTGTAAACCTCCTATAGGTGGGTACATACTTGGAGAACGTTGGTCGTTCTGGCATAACGCATCGAATATTCATCGCCTAAACCTCGGTATGAGTCGATTGTCTACTAATTTGTGGTCTAAGCAAAGATCGAGGAGATGAACCGATTCTCCGGTGAATGTCATGTTATTCGAGCCCGAAGGCTCTGTTTGTTACGTTTGAGCGAGCTGATCTAACTCCTCAGTTTGAAATGATGAGTTATATCTGATTCTCTGAGTTTGTGTTGACAAATGGTTAGTTGAGTAGTTGTCACCCCATACCGAGAGTGAGGGTGATGATTATCTATTTTGTTGGGTGTAGTAAGCCTCAAGGCCCAAGAGGGGCTGCATATACATCGAATCCCGACATATTCGGGGGTATATGAATACCCGCATAATAATGGGAAGGAGCGAAAGTGATGGTTAATGAGGTAAAAATGACTAATGAGATGGAGAAGGTGAAAAATTTGTTTGCTTCACGTTGGGTTCACCAATTTTGTACGATGGAAAAGTGACAAGCGAGCATGGGAATCTACGAAGGGAATTTCCGTTTAAAAGAGAATTTGTCATTGTTTTTATCAATGGTTCATCACGAAGGGATACCATGAATCGGGTATCCTCTAACTTCTTGTTTGAGTAAAGCGTGATGCCGAGGTTGCTATAGAATCAGCGAGAAGATTGTGTTCTCACGGGATTGCTTCAATTGATATGAAGTCAAACTCCTTGCTTAAATCTAATACAATCTGTTTTGTAAAGTTGTAAGTGCTCGGCTTTGGTTTCATATACCTCAGAGACTTGGTTTTCTACCAATTGTGAGTCTCCTAACACCCTGATGTTATTAACACCAATCCTTTTGGCTAAAATGAGGCCAAGGAGGAGGGCTTCGTACTTAGAGCCGTTGTTTGTACATTCAAAATTTAGTTTAAAGGCGAAATGTAAGACTTTTCCTTCAGGGAAGTAAAGATTACACCTCTTGCGCGCTCCGTAACGACATCTAGCTCCATCAAAATGGAGTGTCCAATATTTAGCTAGGAATATGGATGACTGGGATATCTGTTGTGTTTGCGCATTCTACTTCCACCATACGAGATCCTCTACTGGAAGAGAGCCAATGCCTAGGAACATCCGATGCTGCAGAGTCAAATGGTAAGAACATTGGTAGATCTTGTTCTAACAATTCAATGATTTTGTAGTAGTTCCTAATGATACCGTTTCTATGGTGTTAGCCTCATCTTTGGGGTTGCGGTTGCCTTGGTTGGGCTTATAGCTTCAAGATCTGTCATAGGTATTAACTTTTCTTTTGGTTTTGCGTCGTAGGTTTATTAAGTTGGTTTGTTGGGAGTTCAAACTCCGAGTGCACGCCTGGTCTTTTCTTTAAGTCAGCTAGGTGTACATCGAATGGTTTTGGATCACCTTTGGCCACAAATATCTTTCCTAAGTGTAAAAACCTTACTTCTTGAAATAGTGTAGAAGGGATTGCCTTCATGCGGTGTATCCATGGTCGGCCGAGGATCATATTATAGTTAGTTTCCCGATCTATAATATAAAACTCGGTCAAGATGGTTTTGGGTCCTAAGGTGACCAGTAATATTATAGTTCCAACCGAGGTGGCTTTAAGGCTATCATAGCCCCTTAGTGTGTTTTGAGTTGTGGAACAATTGGTTTGTCCATACCCTAGCTTTTGAAGGAAAGAGAAGGGAACTATGTTAACTGCCGCCCCATTGTCAACCATTGCTCGTTTCACGTAGTTATTATAAACCCATACTTGTAAGTGTAAGGCTGGATCACCTTGGCGTGCGATCTCAGCATCTGTCGGCATTTTGTTTATCTCGAATATGAATTTGACATCCCTATCTGCCTGCCCTGGAGGATGAACATCAAAGTCTATATGATTTACCTGTGTTTCAGGAGGTGGAGTGATTTTAATTAAATGGCCTAAACCTAATGCTTCTAAAAGAGCATGCCCTGTGGGCAGGACAGTTCTTTAGTAATTCTAAAAATGAAATGTGCGAGAAGGTTTTTGTTAGGTCATTAATTAAATCATAGCACCCACGAGCTTTGCTACTTATTTGTTGGATGTTATTCGCCTCGGTAGGTGGCTTGGACTTGGCTAAGAGAAATACTCTCGTGTCCTTGTTACAGCTTCGATGGGTAGTTCGGCGTCTAACTCCACTAAACCAACTACCTTAGGTCGTGGCTGACTTCCTAGTTGTGGCGCAACCAATGGATTTAGTGAAGTCGAGGCTTCATGATCATTGTTTCCTGTCATTACACCCTTGTTTGTCCCAGTTAGATTTAGCCTGTTGTTATCGTGATTTGGGAGTGGATCATTAAATATCTTGAGGGTGCGTTTTGAGGGAAACGCCTGAAAAGTATTTGATGTTGGTGACGTAGGATCTACCAAGAACATATCCATGAAAAGTTGTCTTTGTTCATCTGGCAAGCGTTGCATGAATTTGTTGTATTCACGACACGTTCTAGTGTCATGGCCCGAATTTTGTGGAAACCACAATACGAATTAGGATTGTAATTCTAGTTTGTTGGTTTGGTGCATATTGTGGTCCAACATTTTGATCAAACCATTGTCTACTAGGATTAAAATTTTGCATTTGTTGTCTTTGGTTTGAATTTTGGTTTTGGTATCTAGTTGAATTTTGGCTCGGACCACTGTGTGGGGTTTTTTTCCGTTGTTGTTGTTGTTGTGGATGGTTAAAATCCCTTTGTATTGATTGTTGGGGTAAAGTTGTTGTTTCGTTGAGTGTTCATTTGTGATGGAGTATTGACAACATTTACCTTCTTAGGCTGATCGGTTACTCCATCTGTTGTTACACCTCTATTTTTATTAAGGATTTTAGGTCCTTGATTGACGTTCGTGGTGGTAGGATAAGTTGTAGTGTTCTCGGTTGGAGGTGACTAACCTCCCATTTACTCCACATGTTTTGCGACCACTATCAATTGCGCTTGATCTATTCGAAGAGCACTCTCAAGTAATTCATCGTAAGTTCTTAATGGAAACGGACTTCTTCCTTCACCTCTTTACTAAGAGAATGAAGGAATAAATCACATAGTTCCATCTCGATCCATGTTCGGAGCACTTAGAAGAATAAAGAAGCGTACGCCACCTTTGAATGAAATGGGCGATGATTCATTGTGTTCTTGTTTAATGTGTAAGAACTCCCCGATTCTGTCCTTAATAGTTTATTCATGTCAAAGGCCTTGATGAACTCGACACAAGTTGTTTGAACGAATGGATGGAAGCCTCGGGTATTCTATAATACCAATCGAGAGTGATGCCTTCTAAGGTTTTTAGGAATATCTTAGAACAACCCCATCCCATGGGAGTAGTTCTCGAATGGCCGTAGCGTAAGCTTTGATATGTGCGTTTGGATCTCCCTCACTTTGTATTTGGGTAAATCGGGAAGAGGTCTTGGAAGCATGATGCTTCGTATGGTGAAATCGAAGGGCTCTTTCAAGTATTCTCGAATATGTCCCTATCGCATAGGTTTCGACCATTGATGGTGCTCTTTGAGGAGCGGTGATGGAATGGGTTGTTGATATGGCATTGCGTATGCGTTGGTAGGGGCATAAGGAACACCTATGTTTGAGAAAACATCTTAGGGAGAGGAGAACATATCCCCTTGTGGTGATTTGGAGTACATGTTTAAGTATGACAGTCTTGTCTCAGGAATGGATTATTTTGTACTAGATCGGGAGGAACAATGTTATAGATGGTGGGTCTAGTTGGCGTTTGTTGTGGATCGAGGAGTCATGCCTAACGTGCCTATTCCCTGTGAGAAGGTCTACTTGGCTAGGATGATGTGGAGGATTGGAACTTCATGCCCGCATAAATTACGAATTATGGCTTGCTCGATCAAGTTCTAACCCTCTAACCTTTTCTACTAGAGTTGAAATGACTTCATTTGGTGAAGTCGCGGTGTTTTTCCGTAGTGGCGTTTGTTGTATACCATGGTGTTGTATAGGCATGTGATATCCCGCTATGAACCGATCGCGCCCTACCAATTTTCCCCGAGGGCATTTCCTATATGTAGTGGGATGGAAGTATTTTCTTGAAAGAGATCTCGAGGTTGTGTTTGTAAACCTCCTATAGGTGGGTACATACTTGGAGAACGTTGGTCGTTCTGGCATAACGTTATCGAATATTCATCGTCTAAACCTCGGTATGAGTCTGATTGTCTACTAATTTGTGGTCTAAGCAGCATCTGAGGAGATGAACCAGATTCTCCGGTGAATGTCATGTTATTCGAGCCCGAAGGCTCTGTTTGTTACGTTTGAGCGAGCTGATCTAACTCCTCAGTTTGAAACGATGAGTTATATCTGGATTCTTGGAGTTTGTGTTGACAATGGTTAGTTGAGTAGTTGTCACCCCATACTGAGAGTGAGGGTGATGATTATCTATTTTGTTGGGCGTAGTAAGCCTCAAGGCCCAAGAGGGGCTGCCATATACATCGAATCCCGACATATTCTGGGGGTATATGAATACCCGCATAATAATGGGAAGGAGCGAAAGTGATGGTTAATGAGGTAAAAATGACTAATGAGATGGAGAAGGTGAAAAATTTGTTTGCTTCACGTTGGGTTCACCAATTTTGTACGATGGAAAAGTGACAAGCGAGCATGGGAATCTACGAAGGAATTTCCGTTTAAAAGAGAATTTGTCATTGTTTTTATCAATGGTTCATCACGAAGGGATACCATGAATCGGGTATCCTCTAACTTACTGTTTGGAGTAAAGCGTGATGCCGAGGTTGCTATAGAATCAGCGAGAAGATTGTGTTCTCACGGGATTGCTTCAATTGATATGAAGTCAAACTCCTTGCTTAAATCTAATACAACTGTTTTGTAAAGCTGTAAGTGCTCGGCTTTGGTTTCATATACCTCAGAGACTTGGTTTGCTACCAATTGTGAGTCTCCTAACACCCTGATGTTATTAACACCAATCCTTTTGGCTAAAATGAGGCCAAGGAGGAGGGCTTCGTACTTAGTGCCGTTGTTTGTACATTCAAAATTTAGTTTGAAGGCGAAAGGTAAGACTTTTCCTTCAGGGGAAGTAAAGATTACACCTGCCCCCGCTCCGTAACGACATCTAGCTCCATCAAAATGGAGTGTCCAATATTTAGCTAGGAATATGGACGCTGGGATATCTGTTGTGTTTGCGCATTCTACTTCCACCATACAGAGATCCTCTGCTGGAAGAGAGCCAATGCCTAGGGAACATCCCATGCCTGCAGAGTCAAATGGTAAGAACATTGGTAGATCTTGTTCTAGCAATTCAATGATTTTTGTAGTAGTTCCTAATGATACCGTTTCTATGGTGTTAGCCTCATCTTTGGGGGTTGGGGTTGCCTTGGCTGGGCTTATAGCTTCAAGATCTGTCGTAGGTATTAACTTTTCTTTTGGTTTTGCGTCGGTAGGTTTATTAAGTTGGTTTGTTGGGAGTTCAAACTCCGAGTGCATGCCTGGTCTTTTCTTTAAGTCAGCTAGGTGTACATCAAATGGTTTTGGATCACCTTTGGCCACAAATATCTTTCCTAAGTGTAAAAACCTTACTTCTTGAAATAGTGTAGAAGGGATTGCCTTCATGCGGTGTATCCATGGTCGGCCGAGGATCATATTATAGTTAGTTTCCTGATCTATAATATAAAACTCAGTCAAGATGGTTTTGGGTCCTAAGGTGACCGGTAATATTATAGTTCCAACCGAGGTGGCTTTAAGGCTATCATAGCCCCTTAGTGTGTTTTGAGTTGTGGAACAATTGGTTTCTCCATACCCTAGCTTTTGAAGGAAAGAGAAGGGAACTATGTTAACTGCCGCCCCATCGTCAACCATTGCTCGTTTCACGTAGTTATTATAAACCCATACTTGTAAGTGTAAGGCTGGATCACCTTGGCGTGCGATCTCAGCATCTGTCGGCATTTTGTTTATCTCGAATATGAATTTGACATCCCTATCTGCCTGCCCTGGAGGATGAACATCAAAGTCTATATGATTTACCTGTGTTTCAGGAGGTGGAGTGATGTTAATTAAATGGCCTAAACCTAATGCTTCTAAAAGAGCATCCAGCCAAGGCGTGACAGTTCTTTAGTAATTCTAAAAATGAAATGTGTGAGAAGGTTTTGTTAGGTCATTAATTAAATCATAGGCACCCTGAGCTTTGCTACTATTTGTTGGATGTTATCCGCCTCCGGTAGGTGGCTTGGACTTGGCTAAGAGAAATACTCTCGTGTCCTTGTTACAGCTTCGATGGGTAGTTTGGCGTCTAACTCCACTAAACCGACTACCTTAGGTCGTGGTGACTTCCTATTGTGGCGCAACCAATGGATTTAGTGAAGTCGAGGCTTCATGATCATTGTTTCTGTCATTACACCCTTGTTTGTCCCGATTAGATTTAGCTGTTGTTATCGTGATTTGGGAGTGGATCATTAAATATCTTCGAGGGTGCGTTTTGAGGGAAGCGCACTGGAAAAGTATTTGATGTTGGTGACGTAGGATCTGCCAAGAACATATCCATGAAAAGTTGTCTTTGTTCATCTGGCAAGCGTTGCATGAATTTGTTGTAGTCACGACACGTTCTAGTGTCATGGCCCTGAATTTTGTGGAAACCACAATACGAATTAGGATTGTAATTCCTAGTTTGTTGGTTTGGTGCATATTGTGGTCCAAAATTTTGATCAAACCATTGTCTACTAGGATTAAAATTTTGCATTTGTTGTCTTTGGTTTGAATTTTGGTTTTGGTATCTAGTTGAATTTTGGCTCGGACCCTGTGTGGGGTTTTTCCATTGTTGTTGTTGTTGTGGATGGTTAAAATCCACTGTATTGATTGTTGGGGTAAAGTTGTTGTTTCGTTGGTTGTTCATTTGTGATGGAGTATTGACAACATTTACCTTCTTAGGCTGGTCGGTTACTCCATCATTGTTACACCTCTATTTTTATTAAGGATTTTAGGTCCTTGATTGACGTTCGTGGTGGTAGGATAAGTTGTAGTGTTCTGGTTGGAGGTGACTAACCTCCCATTTACTCCACATGTTTTGCGACCACTATCAATTGCCGCTTGATCTATTCGAAGAGCACTCTCAAGTAATTCATCGTAAGTTCTTAATGGGAACTACGGACTTCTTCCTTCACCTCTTTACTAAGAGAATGAAGGAATAAATCGCATATAGTTCCATCTCGATCCATGTTCGGAGCACTTGCCGAAGAATAAAGAAGTGTACGCCACCTTTGAATGAAATGGGCGGTGATTCATTGTGTTCTTGTTTAATGTGTAAGAACTCCCGATTCCCTGTCCTTAATAGTTTATTCATGTCAAAGGCCTTGATGAACTCTGACACAAGTTGTTTGAACGAATGGATGGAAGCCTCAGGTATTCTATAATACCAATCGAGAGTGATGCCTTCTAAGGTTTTTAGGAATATCTTAGCAACAACCCCATCCCATGGGAGTAGTTCTCGAATGGCCGTAGCGTAAGCTTTGATATGTGCGTTTGGATCTCCCTCACCTTTGTATTTGGGTAAATCGGGAAGAGGTCTTGGAAGCATGATGCTTCGTATGGTGAAATCTAAGGGCTCTTTCAAGTATTCTGAATATGTCCCTATCGCATAGGTTTCGACCATTGATGGTGCCTGCTGAGGGAGCGGTGGTGGAATGGGTTGTTGATATGGCATTGCGTATGCGTTGGTAGGGGCATAAGGGAACACCTGTGTTTGAGAAAACATGCCGGGAGAGGAGAACATATCCCCTTGTGGTGATTTGGAGTACATGTTTAAGTATGACAGGGTACTGTCTAGGAATGGATTATTTTGTACTAGACCGGGAGGAACAATGTTATAGATGGTGGGTCTAGTTGGCGTTTGTTGTGGATACTGAGGAGTCATGCCTAACGTGCCTATTCCTGTGAGAAGGTCTACTTGGCTAGGATGATGTGGAGGATTGGAACTTCATGCCTGCATAAATTACGAATTATGGCTTGCTCGGGCAAGTTCTAACCCTCTAACCTTTTCTACTAGAGTTGAAATGACTTCATTTGGTGAAGTCGCGGTGTTTTTCCGTAGTGGCGTTTGTTGTATACCATGGTGTTGTATAGGCATGTGATATCCCGCTATGAACTGATCGCTGCCCTACCAATTTTCCCTGAGGGCATTTCCTATATGTAGTGGGATGGAAGTATTTTCTTGAAAGAGATCTCAGGTTGTGTTTGTAAACCTCCTATAGGTGGGTACATACTTGGAGAACGTTGGTCGTTCCTGGCATAACGTACCGAATATTCATCGTCTAAACCTCGGTATGAGTCTGATTGTCTACTAATTTGTGGTCTAAGCAAAGATCGAGGAGATGAACCAGATTCTCGGTGAATGTCATGTTATTCGAGCCTGAAGGCTCTGTTTGTTGCGTTTGAGCGAGCTGATCTAACTCCTCAGTTTGAAACGATGAGTTATATCTGATTCTTGGAGTTTGTGTTGACAACTGGTTAGTTGAGTAGTTGTCACCCCATACTGAGAGTGAGGGTGATGATTATCTATTTTGTTGGGCGTAGTAAGCCTCAAGGCCCAAGAGGGGCCTGCCATATACATCGAATCCCGACATATTCGGGGGGTATATGAATACCCGCATAATAATGGGAAGGAGCGAAAGTGATGGTTAATGAGGTAAAAAATGACTAATGAGATGGAGAAGGTGAAAAATTTGTTTGCTTCACGTTGGGTTCACCAATTTTGTACGATGGAAAAGTGACAAGCGAGCATGGGAATCTACGAAGGGAATTTCCGTTTAAAAGAGAATTTGTCATTGTTTTTATCAATGGTTCATCACGAAGGGATACCATGAATCGGGTATCCTCTAACTTACTGTTTGGAGTAAGGCGTGATGCCGAGGTTGCTATAGAATCAGCGAGAAGATTGTGTTCTCACGGGATTGTTTCAATTGATATGAAGTCAAACTCCTTGCTTAAATCTAATACAACTGTTTTGTAAAGCTGTAAGTGCTCGGATTTGGTTTCATATACCTCTCAGAGACTTTCTTTGCCAATTGTGAGTCTCCTAACACCACGATGTTATTAACACCAATCCTTTTGGCTAAAATGAGGCCAAGGAGGAGGGTTTCGTACTTAGTGCCGTTGTTTGTACATTCAAAATTTAGTTTAAAGGCGAAATGTAAGACTTTTCCTTCAGGGGAAGTAAAGATTACACCTACTGCCGCTCCGTAACGACATCTAGCTCCATCAAAATGGAGTGTCCAATATTTAGTTGGGAATATGGACACTGGGATATTTGTTGTGTTTGCGCATTCTACTTCCACCATACAGAGATCCTCTGCTGGAAGAGAGCCAATGCCTAGGAACATCCATGCTGCAGAGTCAAATGGTAAGAACATTGGTAGATCTTGTTCTAACAATTCAATGATTTTGTAGTAGTTCCTAATGATACCGTTTCTATGGTGTTAGCCTCATCTTTGGGGGTTGCGGTTGCCTTGGTTGGGCTTATAGCTTCAAGATCATCGTAGGTATTAACTTTTCTTTTGGTTTTGCGTCGCCGTAGGTTTATTAAGTTGGTTTGTTGGGAGTTCAAACTCCGAGTGCATGCCCTGGTCTTTTCTTTAAGTCACCTAGGTGTACATCAAATGGTTTTGGATCACCTTTGGCCACAAATATCTTTCCTAAGTGTAAAAACCTTACTTCTTGAAATAGTGTAGAAGGGATTGCCTTCATGCGGTGTATCCATGGTCGGCGAGGATCATATTATAGTTAGTTTCCCGATCTATAATATAAAACTTAGTCAGGATGGTTTTGGGTCCTAAGGTGACCAGTAATATTATAGTTCCAACCGAGGTGGCTTTAAGGCTATCATAGCCCCTTAGTGTGTTTCGAGTTGTGGAACAATTGGTTTCTCCATACCCTAGCTTTTGAAGGAAAGAGAAGGGAACTATGTTAACTTCCGCCCCATCGTCAACCATTGCTCATTTCACGTAGTTATTATAAACCCATACTTGTAAGTGTAAGGCTGGATCACCTCGGCGTGCGATCTCAGCATCTGTCGGCATTTTGTTTATCTCGAATATGAATTTGACATCCCTATCTGCCTGCCCTGGAGGATGAACATCAAAGTCTATATGATTTACCTGTGTTTCAGGAGGTGGAGTGATGTTAATTAAATGGCCTAAACCTAATGCTTCTAAAAAGCAGCAGCCCTGCAAGGCGGGACAGTTCTTTAGTAAGTCTAAAAATGAAATGTGCGAGAAGGTTTTTGTTAGGTCATTAATTAAATCATAGGCACCCACAGGCTTTGCTACTATTTGTTGGATGTTATCTGCCTCCGGTAGGTGGCTTGGACTTGGCTGAGAGAAATACTCTCGTGTCCTTGTTACAGCTTCGATGGGTAGTTCGGCGTCTAACTCCACTAAACCGACTACCTTAGGTCGTGGCTGACTTCCTAGTTGTGGCGCAACCAATGGATTTAGTGAAGTCGAGGCTTCATGATCATTGTTTCCTGTCATTACACCCTTACACCCTTGTTTGTCCCGGGTTAGATTTAGCTTTGTTGTTATCGTGATTTGGGAGTGGATCATTAAATATCTTCGGGGGTGCGTTTTGAGGGAAACCGCGCCGGAAAAGTATTTGATGTTGGTGATGTAGGATCTGCCAAGAACATATCCATGAAAAGTTGTCTTTGTTCATCTGGCAAGCGTTGCATGAATTTGTTGTATTCACGACACGCTCTAGTGTCATGGCCCCGAATTTTGTGGAAACCACAATACGAATTAGGATTGTAATTCCTAGTTTGTTGGTTTGGTGCATATTGTGGTCCAAAATTTTGATCAAACCATTGTCTACTAGGATTAAAATTTTGCATTTGTTGTCTTTGGTTTGAATTGGTTTTGGTATCTAGTTGAATTTTGGCTCGGACCCTGTGTGGGGTTTTTCCGTTGTTGTTGTTGTTGTGGATGGTTAAAATCCACTGTATTGATTGTTGGGGTAAAGTTGTTGTTTCGTTGAGTGTTCATTTGTGATGGAGTATTGACAACATTTACCTTCTTAGGCTGCTCGGTTACTCCATCCATTGTTACACCTCTATTTTTATTAAGGATTTTAGGTCCTTGATTGACGTTCGTGGTGGTAGGATAAGTTGTAGTGTTCGGTTGGAGGTGACTAACCTCCCATTTGCTCCACATGTTTTGGGACCACTATCAATGCCGCTGATCTATTCGAAGAGCACTCTCAGTAATTCATCGTAAGTTCTTAATGGGAACTTACGGACTTCTTCCTTCACCTCTTTACTAAGAGAATGAAGGAATAAATCGATAGTTCCATGATGATCCATGTTCGTAGCACTGGTGAGAATAAAGGGCTCTTTGAAGAAATGGGCGGCGAATCATGTGTTTATAATGTGTAAGAAGGTTTGTCCTTAATAGTTTATTCATGTCAAAGGCCTTGATGAACTCTCGACACAAGTGCCTTTGAGCGAATGGATGGAAGTATTCTATAATACCAATCGGAGTGATGAATAAGGTTTTTAGGTTGCAACAACCCCATCCCATGGGAGTAGTTCTCGAATGGCCGTAGCGTAAGGCTTTGTATTTGGGTAAATCGGGAAGAGGTCTTGGAAGCATGATGCTTCGTATGGTGAAATCTAAGGGCTCTTTCAAGTTCATATGGGAATATGTCCCTATCGCATAGGTTTCGACCTGATGGTGCTCTTGAGGGAGCGGTGATGGAAGATATGGCATCGCGTACATTGGTCTTGAGGGGCGGTGATGGAAAGGTTGTTGATATGGCACGTATGTGTTTGAGAAAACATGTTTGAGAAAACATGCCGGAGAGGAGAACATATCCCCTTGTGGTGATTTGGAGTACATGTTTGAGTATGATGATGGTCTTGTCCTAGGAATGGATTATTTTGTACTAGATCGGGAGGACAATGTTATAGATGGTGGATCTAGTTGGTGTTTGTTGTGAATACTGAGGAGTCATGCCTAACGTGCCTATTCCTGTGAGAAGGTCTACTTGGCTAGGATGATGTGGAGGATTGGAACTTCCTGCCTGCATAAATTGCAAATTTTGGCTTGCTTGGGCAAGTTCTAACCCTCTAACCTTTTCTACTAGAGTTGAAATGACTTCATTTGGTGAAGTCACGGTGTTTTGCCGTAGTGGCGTTTGTTGTATACCATGGTGTTGTATAGGCATGTGATATCCCGCTATGAACTGATCGCTGCCCTGCCAAGTTTCCCCGAGGGCATTTCCTATATGTAGTGGGATGGAAGTATTTTCTTGAAAAGAGATCTCGGGTTGTGTTTGTAAACCTCCTATAGGTGGGTACATACTTGGAGAACGTTGGTCGTTCTGGCATAACGCATCGAATATTCATCATCTAAACCTCGGTATGAGTCTGATTGTCTACTAATTTGTGGTCTAAGCAAAGCATCTGAGGAGATGAACCAGATTCTCCGGTGAACGTCATGTTATTCGAGCCGAAGGCTCTATTTGTTGTGTTTGAGCGAGCTGATCTAACTCCTCAGTTTGAAACGATGAGTTATATCTGATTCTTGGAGTTTGTGTTGACAACTGGTTAGTTGAGTAGTTGTCACCCCATATTGAGAGTGAGGGTGATGATTATCTATTTTGTTGGGAGTAGTAAGCCTCAAGGCCCAAGAGGGGCCTGCCATATACATCGAATCCCGACATATTCGGGGGGTATATGAATACCCGTAGAATAATGGGAAGGAGCGAAAGTGATGGTTAATGAGGTAGAAAATGACTAATGAGATGGAGAAGGTGAAAAAGTTGTTTGCTTCACGTTGGGTTCACCAATTTTGTACGATGGAAAAGTGACAAGCGAGCGTGGGAATCTACAAGCAACTCTTCCTCGCACCCGACCTCCCGAGGTCGTGCCGAGACAACCGGTGGGGATGGAATATGTATGGGATGTAGACAAACTAGTTAGGAAATCTAATGTCTTCAATACGAACTAGCGGAACTTGCGAATCTAAGGAAAAGAAGGCCCTTCTAACTCAGGTGGTGTGATAGATCGATCGCGAGGATGATCGCCGAAGGCTCCAATCAATATCGAGCTCGGCGTGATTCGATCTATGGGTTGTGGAATACGTGGAAAATGACACGGGATACTTTCATGTATGTCTCCAGATAAGGTCATATGGTGGATGGTAAATATAGTCGACTTATGGATGATTCTCGGCCTAGTCAGAACTCTCTAGCTTTGTTAGCTGATGTATCTAGTAAGGATAAGCTGTTTGATGATGATAGGTGGAAGTGGAGTGGATCGAATACTAGTGCGTAGGCCAATGTCTATGTCTCGATTGACTCACGGATTTGTTGGGTTGCAGGATTTGTGGATCGCAACCGCAGAGACTCTTGGTTGTTGCGGTCCTGCTACGGTCATGCGTAGAGTTAGTTCCTAATCCCTAACACCCAATAATCGTATACTTTCTCAGCCTCTATATTCAAAACTAGTAGTTGTGCGATCTTCTCAGAGTGCCTCACAGGCATTCTTGCAACTTGAATTCTTAGTCTAGTATCTATGTGCGTGAGAATGTCTCCTGCGTCTGGCTGTGGGACTAAAGGATCGCAACCAAAGGTTTGTTCTCTTTCAACCCCTTCTACAGTCATATAGATGTTACCTAGGGTAATCTGTAGTTTGTTTGATTCGACCAAAACGTGTGCGCTTGGTCGTCTTCTATGTTTAGCCCACTCAACTGGGAATTGATTTGTTGTAAGCTTACCGTTGTTCGGAAGACTTGGATCCTAATATTTTGATCTATA
Source organism: Taxus wallichiana var. yunnanensis (assembly GCA_018340775.1). NCBI lineage: Eukaryota > Viridiplantae > Streptophyta > Pinopsida > Cupressales > Taxaceae > Taxus > Taxus wallichiana. The sequence goes on from CM031243.1 coordinate 688,298,245, forward strand.
TCAGTTATTGTTGTGATGAGATTGGGCTGAGGCACGATTGGCTCGAATACGTATTCCCTGGGCTCTCTAGGTCCCGTAATTGTCATACAAAAGCAACAATGTAAATTAACTACGACAAAGTGAAATTTAACTATTTTGATTATATCTATAGCATATATGATTTCTCTATTTTTTTGTATTTTCTGATGAACTATTCGAATGAATTTAGCAACTAATTTAATACATCTAGAAATTGACAGCTAAGATAACAATTTAAAACAAACAAGATAACCGAGTATAGCTATTTGTCTGTGCAATTTGTAGATCTACTCTAAACAATGAAATAACTGATCTAATCTATTTGCAAGACTCTCGATCCTACCTCAGAAGTGAGGAATGAATCATAGTCTCTCAGAAACTATCAATCCCCACAACTTCCCTGGAAATATCGAAAGTAAAATTAACTGAAATAAAGTGATTGGCTACTTTATTTGATATGTTTCTAACTAGAACTTTGAAAGCTAGAACCTGGATTTTGCAGAACAATGGCGAATCCGATGGTGTGTGTGATCTTGTCCCCTCAGTGTGATCTCCTCGTTCCTTCGTGTTCACGTGGATCCGTAAAAGCGTGTAATGCTAAAGCATCACCGAAGTAGATGTTGGGACGTAGGCATCTCAAGATACATGATCAATACAATGCAAGTAGGAGAGGGATAGCGCAAGAGTACAGAGCTTGGCTTATGTAATTCCTAGCGGGATTTATTGCGAGTCATGCAACATGAAACATCCAGAACCTGAAACTATCCTGTTTGAGGAGCAAAACCTACAACTTTAATGGCTTCCTATTGGTAAACAAACTATCTTATTCCAATGGATTGGATAAAATAACAACAATACTTGCACAAGATGGATATGTGGCTTACTAACAGTAAAACAATGCTAACTAAGCATGCAATGAAAGAAACTAAGCATTCTAAGCAAAATGAAAACTAAATCTATTGCAAAGAGAAATTAGAGGCAAATTTTGAGGGGCCATTTGCTTGAGCACAAGCCATCTATTTATAGCATTTGCATTTACCCAAGGTAAAACCAAATAGATCTATTAAACTATAAATAATGGCAAAACACTATTCCAGGAACCAGAATCATAAATGCAAGCTTATGGCGGTGAAAGAAAGGCTGGTAAAATGTTGAAATTATGTGACTCGTTTTAAAAGAGATTTGAAAACACGTAAAGGATCGCCGCACTGGGGTGGCGGCGGCACACAAGACCGCCTCCCGGTCGGGCGGTGGTTTCACATCGAAGAGAAAAAGGCCAAGAAAAGAGAGGAAAAGGGAAAAACAAAGCACGCGGGGGCTAAGTGGGGCATGCGGGATGTTAACGCACACTTGGAGATCTTTTCTGGATCCCAAACACCTTGCGAGGAGACTTGTATCATCATTGGGGCACTTGTCACGTTGTTACGGGCAAAGACAATACCTTATAATTTTTGAGTACGTACAATATCTCCATGATTTTTTTCTCTCATGTTGATGTGGATTTCCATATGCTGTAATTATAGTATCCTCAACCTTATCAACCTATTTCGAACTTTCTTTTCTTCTTCCATATTTGCATTTGATATTTTCTTTTTCTCTTGAGTAGTGAATCATCATTTCCTTTGTTTTCTTCATGTTCCTCTTTTGAATCATCCTTATTCCCTTCTTCTCCATATGCTAAATCATCTTCATGGTCTATATTGACTTTTCTTTGATTTCCATTAAGCCTGATATCCTGTAAAGTGACCTTCTTCTTTTTGTACCAAATCTTCATAAACTTATTTTTCATATTAATATTAATTGTCCCTAATGTCTCTAACCAAGGATACCCAAGAAAAATATCCAAACCATCCACATATAAGGCAAAAAAATCTGACTGTAAAGTATATTTGTCCATAGTAAGTTTTAAATCTTCAAATACTTGAATTTTCTTACCATTCACTTGAGCTTCTTTGATATTACTTTCTTGAATATGTAGATGTTGAGCCATATCCTTGTTGATGAAGTTATACTTGCTATTAGGGTTTATGGAAACAATTATCTTATTCCTTTGAATGCATCCATGAAACTGAAATATGGTATCTTCCTTCTTGGGAGGTATAATATCTTCTTCTGCATCAATATCTTGTTTTTCTTCCTCTTCTTCATAGTCTTCTTCAACTTCTTCGTGTTTGGCTCTTCAATATATGTTGCACCATCATCTTCCCTTGAATCTTCTTCACCTTCCTCTTCATCTTCTTTCTCTCTTGATTCTTCAATATATTCTTCCCCATCATCTTCCTTTGACTCTTCTTCCTCTTTGTGGTCCCATCTATCCATAAAAAGTTGTTCCATTTCCTCCCAAGACCAATCCTTCCTGTCATTTTTAACTTAGAAAACCAAATCCATGTAGGACCACCAAGATAATGTGAAAACCTATTCCTTGTCATGAAATATGAGAAATATATATTCTTAAATTTTATCCACCATTCTTTAGCATCCATCTCACCATTTCCATAAAAATTTGTTATCCCTGTGATCATGATTAGGGTTTAGGAATTCTGAAAATATTTCGATAGATGGATAAAAAAACAAAGAACAAACCCTAACTTAAATTTCAAGAGCTTTCCGAAAATATAAATTTTGCTAAAAAATACTACAATTTGCTTCCTGAAAAGTGAATTTATGAAAAAACCTAAAACACCAATAACATCCACAAAACAGATCCAATGGAGCTGAAATTTTCAGATATTCTGACTTAGATTGTTTCCAAATTATGATACAAAAATTGGGAAAAAATTAGATACCCTCTTCAAGATATATTTGAAACAAAAAATTAGGGTTTTTACCCTAATTTTGGCTGAAATCGCTACTCTGATACCACTTGTAAGGATATTACTTTTATAAATCAGAACATATACAGTAGAATCACATGAGGGAACACCAAAATATAGATAAATGATGGAAATATTCTCATATAATAGCTTTGCCACTTCGAGGGGGTAACCTCCAAACTATACAATAACACTCCAATGCTCCAATATGATGATTAACTACAACCTTCTAACCCATATATATACCATTCTAACCTATGGCCAATACTAAGTCAGACCTCCTAAGCATAATAAATAATAATGAATGATATAATAAGATAAGGGGATGTGTGCCACATGTCGGCATCTCCATCAATACATATACATCATAACATCCTTTCCTTAGTGCATAAAGCAAAGGGAAAGGTCCATTGGGGTGAAGCACAACAATGCGTGTTTCAAACATCAAGGAAAGGCTTACTACAATGCCCATTATGCACTTTCCTTCATGGACCAAACCATTCCATGTGCAGTGGGACACCTCTGGCATGGCCATTGGCATAGTATTAGCCTAGCCTGAAAAAGGTATTATTGATCATCTTATTTGCTTTGCAAGCAGGAAGTTTACCCAATTAAACATAATTATACAACTACAAAGCACGAAGCCTTGTCCATGATTTACGTCGTTGCATAAGTTTAGACAATACTTGCTGGCTACCCCTTTTATATTCTATACAGATCACATGGCATTGAAGTACTTGGTGAACAAGCCCATTATGCAGGGGCGCATATGCCGTTGGATTCTGTTGTTTCAGGAATTTGACTTTACAATGGTGGTCAAGCTAGGCAAGAGCAATTTTGGACCAGATCATTTATTAAGGATAATTTAGGTGAGGACACATAAAGAATTGAGGATAGGATGCCAGATGCATATCTATCCAGATTGAATCGCGTGCCCTCGCATTTAGAAGCTATTGTTGTCTTTTTGCGTACAAGTGTGGCGCATGAAGGGATGAAGATTTTAAAGAAGAAACGACTTGTCATACATACCGAGCCTTACATGTTGATTAGGGGAGATTTATACAAGCTAGGGTAGGATGAAGTTTTGCACCAGTGTGTACTTCAGCATGAATGTGAAGTTATTATGGAGGAATATCATGGTGGTATTGCGCAGTGGACATTATGTTGGGAATTCCACCATGCGCAAAGTTTTGTTGGTTGGTTTGTGGTGGAAAACACTGTATAAGGATTGTAAAGAGTATGTCAGGGTGTGTGATCATTGTCAACACCTTGGAAAGCCTAGGCATAGAGATGAAATGCCTTTGAAAAGTGGGAAATTGACTTTGTGGCTCCTATTTCCTCACCTATGTGTAGAACTAGATCATGCTACATTATAACTTGTACATATTATCTTACAAGGTGGGAAGAAGCAATGACTACAAAGGATTGCACAATAATTATGACAACAAGGTTTTTGTAGGAAAACATTATCAACATGTGTATGGCTATCTATTAAGCTTGATAACTAATAGGGGTACTCATTTCCTTCATGAGACTATCAGGATACTATTGGTAGAATTTATTGTGGCACACCATAAAACAACACCCTATCACCCCCATGCTAATGACACTACTAAGGCTTTCAACAAGATATTGGGACATCCATTGACTAAGATTTGTGATGTTGGAAGGAAAGACTGGGATGATAAAGTCTCTGTTGTACTTTGGGCATACAGGAAAGCCTACAAGAGGTTGAATAAGGCCACACTCTTGTAGTTGGTGTTTAGCGTAGAAGATGTTTTATCAGTGGAATTCATGTTACCTTATTTGTGTGTACGCACGCAGGAGGTTTGGCTGATGAGAAAGCACTTGAAGAGCGTATCGATAAACTAATGAAGTTGGATGAAAGGTGGGCCATTTCTTGTTGGAGTTAGAAGACAGAAAAGGCCAGGCAGAAGGCATGACATGATAGGCATATTAAGGATAAAAATATTGAAGTTGGGCAGATGGTTCTTCTTTATGATTCCAAGTTTTGCGCCACCTTGGAAAGTTCCAAGTGCATTGGTTGGGACCATATGTTATGACTTACATACTTGATTCATGCACTTGTTAGTTGAACTGTATTTGGATGAGACACGATTTCTTGGTTGCTTCAATGGGAGTAGGCTGAAGCCCTACTATAAATAAGTCTTCTTGGTGTTTGTAATAAGGTAGTATTGCCATTAAATTAGATTTATTTTCATGCATTTCCTTTATATGTGTTTCCTTTCATCGTTGTTATGCTTTGTCAATTTAGTTCAGTGTTTTGTGTAATAAGCACTTGCGCGCCAGAAGTTGATTACTATCTATTGTGTTCATGCGTAAAGGACCACACATAATTTTAGTGTGGGGTGGAGTATATACAGGATAAATAGATCGAGTTTGAACATTCTCTTGAATATGGGTATGCATATGGAGATATTATGCAGGTGCTTGAAGCAAAGGTGTAGATACAAAAAAGTTATTCATCAACAAAGACCACTTGTGGATGAATCGACGTAAAGTGTAATGCGAGGTAGGATGCAACATGGGAAACTAGTTGGTAAGAGGTGCAATGGATAGGTACTTCAGCACATGAAGGTGCACGAAAGGAGGTTTATGGCTGAGAAGAAGTAGTAGCGCACTAGAAGGTTACAGTGATCAAGGGTGCGAAAACTCAAAGCGCATGAAGTAGAGCGAAACATCATTCAATGCTGAGTACGGTGGTAGGTGGAGAGAAATAAATGTGGAAAAGTTTACAAACATTATAAAAGGTGGTGTTGTGAAATCATTTTTACCTTGCAATGTGAAGAAGAAACGTTCAAGCAAGTTAAAGATCGAGCTAAGAGTGAGTTGTGTGAGAAGTGCGAAGAGTGTGATAAGAAATTGAACTAGACGTATTTGTGCACGGGATTGGTTGGCGCTCCATTAGAGAAACTATTCAAGTGAAAAAAAGGCATGCGGGGAGGTAAATCGACAATTAAGGTTCAAGTCTAAAGCTAGGGCACACAAATTTTGAACCGGGACATGTAGGTTTTGAGTTCATAGAGCTCAAAACGAATGTAAGAACATTCTTTTATAGTCTGCTATAACACCTAAACGAGCACATGGAGTGACTATAAGGGGAAAAAAGTAGAAATAGAAGTTGAAAACACCCTTGAAAGTCAATTTTGGAGATGCAGTATCCAGAAGGGGTATTCATGGGCTGCGATTGGGAGTCACACGTTCGGCGTTGCAAAGTAAGTGACTACAACCATATAACTAAGGATAATAAAGATGAATTGGACAAGCTATTGGTGGTAAAAAAACTATACAAATAGAGAATGATATGGTCATATATGACAACACATGAGAAAAATTGTTGACAAATATGGGAGTTTTACAACTTTATGAACTCCCCTACTTTGGAAAACCATAGAAGCTTTATCAATGGTTGATGAGTGAGTCCATGAGGACTTCTTTTACTTTTCTAAGCAACGAATGAGGCTTATTGCACCCCTGATTGGAGGACTGACATGGTTCAGAAGCTCGTGTGCTGAAGTTAGCAGTGATCTCACTAATAAGGAGGGCATAGAAGTAACCAAGAAAGCACTGGGTTACATGAAGGAGGGCATAGAATAAATATCTTTAAGTTATAGAAATACCCTGTTATTCAAGTAGAAACGCACCTCCTCACCAAGTTGAACAATCAAGAGTGTTGGTCACAAGTAAACAAAGCCTGGTTGCATGTTGCTAAGAAGATGACAAAAGGGGTCATCTACAATTTGGCCAACTTCATTGCGAGACTATTGTTGCAGAGGCGCACTAGGGGGATAAGATAAGTTTTGGCGTGATCCTTTTGTCTATTGTGTTTGTGGAGATTGGAGTGCCCGACGGGCCAAAAGATAAAATTTGGCAATACCCAGAGGAAAAGAGATCCCTTGTAGACATATTTGTGAAGTATACATGTGATGGATCCATGAACAAACCCTACAAGCAAAGGACAAAACTCTGGTATGAGTGCATGCGCGTTGCGTTTGAAGAAGAATGGAGAATACCTAAGGATATTCCTTCGGTATTAGACAAACATGCTCAATTTGATGTTTACCAACATTTTTGCATAGGGCGCTTTGGAATGAAGGATGGAAAGTGGAGCCCTTGGTGCAAGCTCCCATATGCCTTCATTGCATGCTATTTTCAAGCATCGAACACATATTTTCAAATGCATGAAGGTTTATCTTCAATGTAAACAAAGTGGATTATGACTATCATACATTCCGAAGACATATGTCTACCCAAGTAAGTCTGCTTATATTGAGAAGTTTATTTCAAATGATATTCATATCAATTTTGTGAGCCTAGCAATTGGGAAGGATGGAGCGGCTAAGGTATATATCTACCTTAAGCCCAAGTTGGAGAATGGGAAATATGTTGAGAATGAATTCAAGCTCCCTGAGTTGCCCAAGGGAAAACATACTGTGGGCACACTACAGGATGAAGAGGAAACTTTGCCCCATGAAGAAGAAGAGGAGGAACTAAGGGAAGATAGTGGTGGCTTAGAGCATGGTAGTAGGAGACATCCCACCATAGGAGAGAAAAGAGTGTCCGAGACAACCCATCGATTGCGGAAGGAATATTGGAAGTGGGAATGGAGACAAGCGTAGTAGAGATAGGTTCATGAGAAGGCGCTAGGGACAGGAAATATAAGAGAGTGTTAAGGAGAATAAGGACTCAAGGCACGGGGCCATCACAACCCCTAAGGAGGTTGCCAGACCTCTCCCCTGTGAAGGTAGAACCAGTGAAGAAAAGGCATAGGTACATCCCTACTCAGGATGATGAGGGTGAGAAATCATAGGAAAACGTGCATCAAGACTCGATAAACACTAAGGATGTAGAAGGAAGAATTGAAACATGATACAGAGGAGTTGAAAGAGCAAGAGATAGAAAATGGTGTCATTGATACAAATATGGATGCTAGATAAGGGCGAGCCATCTGGTGAGCATATTGATACATAGAATGATGGAGGGCCAGTTCTTGATATAGGCATACACATTCCCAAAGGTAAGTGCTTGGAAAAGGAGAAGGATGAAGGAGTGTATGAAACTCCTATAGTTGGGTATGTCAATGACCCAACCAAAATCATATGCGCTAGGTTCCAAAGTACTTTGGAACCCAATGAACTTTATGGCTAGGAGTTAATGGATTCAGATATGGTGACCAGGCGCACGTGTAAGAAATTATCATGAGTATGCAGACTCACATGGATGAGCCTGATTTTGATGTGTGTGAAGAATCATGTGTCTCTCGAAGACTGAAGAAAGCACCACATTCCCACCATGTAACAGTTAAACCGACTCAGATGTCATATGAGCAGTTAGCAATGCATTGACAAATGTATCTGCAGAGGTTATATTTGAAACATAGATAAAGCAAAAACTATTCAGGCTTTGTTGGAAGATAGAAAAGATAAAGATACCTGAGATCAAGTGCCGATGGAGGAAAAGGAGATAACTGAGGCGAAGGTGCGTACGATGCTAAGTATGGTGGAACAAATTGGTGATGAAATTTTAAAGGCAAGGTCGGATCTGGAAGAGAAAGTTCATAAGAATTTTCCGTCTAAAATTTTGATGGATGAAGGTCCGATGTGCATGCCAAGACCAAATGATGTTGTGGCATAGGTAGAGAAAGAAAAGGCCACAATTACACACAAGATAACTGGGTATGAATCTATACTACAGACATTGAAGGATGAATTGAAAAAGGTAGACTTGGCACTAAATATGTGTGCAGATCCTGAAAATATAATAAAGACAAGGACTTTGGTAGAGGAGGATGAGGTCCTTAGTGCAGTGAAGAATGATACACTTGGGCATGAGGAGAGGTTGACCTTGGTAGCAGAGAAGCACGATGCACTTGCAACAACCCGTGATCCTCACAAGGAGTGAATCAAAGAGATAGGAAAACTCATAGTGCAAAGAATGGATGTAATAAACGAGATGGTTTCAAGCATGGTGAATGTTCTCAGAGTATTACAGAATGAAGGTGAGAACATGACTTTGGATGAGATGGATAGAGTACTTGCAGACATCCCTAATAAAACTAATAAGGCGCTCAATGATTGGAACAAGTTAGAAGCATAGATAAAGATTGAATATCCAGAGTTAGTTCTACCTGTAGAGGGATAGAGCGCCAAGTATTCTTTCATTATTTATGTAAAATTATTATTTCATTCCTTATTTTTTATTCATGGAAAGATAACTCATGGTTACACATTTCTAGGGGCGACAATGAAGCAAGTGTGGGTTAATGTTGGGCTAATAAATTACAACCTAAGTACTGAAGGAGCATAAGGATTGGGCAAGTGGAAATATAGAAAAAAGGGTGTGCACAAAAAAATATGAGTTCAAGACTTAGCCATTTTTGTTTACCACAAAGCTAAATATAGATTGAGTGCGTTGACATCTTGCTAGAAGACTTGGAAAACATGCATCAATATAAAGAGTTGATGATGAAGCAAGGCTATTTTGGGAAAGTGGAAGATCAAACGACATGCATAGTTTTTAGCTATTAATAGGATTAGATTTGCAAGTTGATATTATTAGATAGTCTATTATTAGTAAGCTTGCATGATTTTGTATTTATCATGTAAGGTGCATGACTATTCTTAGCATGTAGCCTATTTTGAAGAGTGCATGAGTAGTGAAGGGCAAGTCCCCACTACCTATAAATATGTATTAATTTGCATGGTTTAGGGATCCATGTTTTACTAGTGTGATGTTGTTAGTTTATGAGCGTGCATGACTATAATGATACTCTTATGTATGTATTCAACTTCTGTGTTTTATAGTAATTAATACAATGGATCTTTATGGTTGGATATTGGTTGTTGACATATTTGTGACTGGTTCTTGTATGGTAAACCTAATCTTGATTCTTGTATAAGTTATTCTTGCATATGGTTATGATCTAGATCTATTTATGGTTTATTACTTACATTGTTATTATGGATCTAGAATATATCTATGTGTGTGCTTATCATGCTAAATCCTTGACAAAGCTTCCATAAAAGAGGGACTTGGTACCCTTGTGTGCTTCATGTGAGTGCTCAAGTCTGCCTAGGTGATGTGTCAGTGCGCCTTGGGTTGTTTGGTAAAATAAAAGATTACAATTGTGTTTTGATGAAGTGAGTTAATTTGGTTGCTTTCTCATTTGTGTTTTGCATTGGTTTTTTTGGTTAAACTTAGTTTACATTGCCCTCACATTTGAGTTTGTTGGTCATGTTGTTAAGTATTGTGCTTATCCCGTATTCGAGCTGATTCATTTCTTCATTGGCTCTGTTGGGTTTCTCTAGGTTCATTTATTGCTTTGCATCATGTCATGTTTTTGTGTTTAACAATCTTTGTTTGAGTTTCCCGTATCGCGACCCCGCTTTGACCGGCTTATCGCAACCATCACCCCCGTTGTGTGTCAAATCCTATAACCTATTGCTCTCCCTGGTTTACTCACCCCAAACTATTGCATTCTCCTCCCTACCAAGGTGCGTTGTTATGTGTACCAAATATCATTGCTCACCCTAATGGCTCATTTTCTCGCTCGAGCTTCCCGCAAATTGTTTCCCTCTCTCGCTCGGCCTTGGCATCAAAATCCCCCATATCGAGACCCTCCTCTTGGTCTAACTCACCTCCTTGACCGGCCTCTCTCCTATTGCTAAACTTATCCTCCTCGGGATTATCTCCTCGATCCCCTCGCCAATGACCCACTTCACCTCCTTGCACCACTTAGACCGGGTGATTAAACTAAAATGTAAAATAATAGCCTAATCTAATGCAAGTTTACAGTAAATAAAAAATTACTAAAATAATACCCAAGCAAACTAAGCTATAAAAATATAAAACCCTAATGTGTAAAGAGGTTTAGGCTATCCTTAGCTAATTTGCAGAGGTTGTTGGACTATGTCGCAGTGGAGACCGGCTAAACACAGATGGAAGACCTTCGCACAAAAGTCCTGAAACTTACATATCTAGCATATTTGACTAGATTAGGGTGCCTGGAGAGGGATAGGGGTATTCATGGGCACCCGGTCTACGTAGATGCTTAGAAAACCTCCTCTGAGGTGTCACAAGAGGTTTACACTTGTTCACCTTTTATCGCGTGTATGTCGTTGAATTCTCGCCAAACGTCTTTCAGAAACCAAAATCAATGAATCATCTGCAAAACCCTAAACACAACATTAAACCATAAAAAGAAAGATGCAAATGAAGGGGTGAGACTGTCCTCAACTACCAAAATGATGAACTTATCACTGAACACCGCACTACATCTCGCACTCCAATGTAGTTATGTATGTGTGTGTGTGCGGAATGTGCCCTAGGTTGCTATTGTGTCAGTCGCACTTTGTGAGCAAAGTGAGCAACTAACTAGATATAGAATGCAAATAATGTGTTCATGGAAACAATAGAATCCCCTCCTATGGAGTGTGATGCAAATGAATCAACCTTTTTCCCATTGTGATGGAGCTAGATGGATGCAAATTAAGCTATAGATGCTTATGATGGATGCAACCTTAGGTGGAGATAGTAGATGCTTAGTGCTTGGTTCCTTATTATGGTCACATAACTTTATATTTATATGATTCCCTTGCTCGAATTTCGTAATTAACCCTAAAAAGGATGAATACCAAAAAGATAAGATGTTAAAAAAACTAGAAAGGACCTAGAAGTTGTGACGAAAGTAAAAAGAGGAAAAGGGAGTTCAGAGAGGGGACGGGGCGCCCGGCGCTAGTGTCCGTAATGACAAATTCCAAAAGGTGAAAAGACAAACGAGTAAGAGTGAAAGACTTAAATTAGAAGCATAAAACAAAGAAAGATGGCCAAATATGTGGGTTAATTAGTACTTTTCTTACTTAGGAATCATGCAAATAGTAATATGTGATCTAGACTAGATAATTACCCAAAATGTGTGATTTTATGTCTACATTTACCCCACTTT